>CM019704.1:37443851-37968851 GCA_009760885.1 Achatina immaculata | reverse complement strand
CTCCATAAAATAGCCAGCACTCTCTCAACACATGGCTCGTAAACCATCAAGTACTTCAATGACATAGTTAGAAAAGCAACTTGTTAGATATTGTTAGAAATTATTTTAATGTTTGTTTAAAAAAATATGTTAGAAGATCTGTATTTACAATGTATTTTTATTTATGTATATGTCTGCGGGTGTATGTGTGCGTGAGTGCTATTTTATTAGGTTAATTACTTCTTCTCTTTTACCTTGAATGTAGTAGTTAAATCTTACACTCTTTTGATATGTTTTTACTAATTTAATTTGTATTTTTGTACTAAATCGAGTGTGTGGGAAGAATGAAAGATGGAGTGATGAAGGGCAGAATGTAAGACGGGCCTGCGTGCCCAATTCTTTACCCTTGAAAAATAAAGATTATTCATTCATTCATTCATTCATTCTCACACACACACATATTAATCGTAAGAAAAAATTTCGAAAGAAATATTGAACAATGAATTTATAAATACTTGCAGTACAGAAGCAAAAACAAAAGAAAGATCTATAAAAGTGAAGAAAATGCGAAAAGAATGCCAAAAAAGAAGGAGAAAAAAAAAAAAAAGAAGTGAGAAATATGTCTGGTCTGATGGGGAGGGAAAAGTTGAGATTATTTTTTTTTAAATGTTCCATCTATGAACAACGAAACAAATATTTACATTGGATATTAACAAGCTGAAAATGTTTGCAGCTAGTTTAACTTTTGTTGTAGCATTACACTAGTAGTATAATGTCAGGAATCACGGAACCGTGACAAGCGGTAAAGGTAAACCCGTTTCCACGCCATTAAAGGTATACCCGGGATACGGTGTTAGGCCCGGATTTCCAAGACCTTCGGCACATGAAAGTCTGATGTGGTCATTATCACGCCTGGTCGCATTCACCTTCCCAGATTTCTCTGGTGCCCATTTTTAGATCCAAGGTAGAATCTGGGGGTTCTTTTGGTGCGGTGTACCAGAAGAAATCCCCCACTGTTGGAACTTGAACCCGGTACCAATGGATTAATAGACCGAGCCCCTGCCTACTCGGCCAGCCGTGATAAGCGGCTCGGGTTAAAAACTAACCAGATTTAAGTTCACCTGGTCAGCTGATTAGTGGGACTGGCAGTGTGTCCACGGGGCAGAGCGGGCTAGGATAGCTTTTGAGTGTGGACGCGTTCGTGAATGCAGAGAATGTGGTCGAGAACATGGACTGCATATTGTTGTGTCTCAAGACGTTCTGGGCAAGAGAATCCAGTTATGTCGCTGTCAAGCCCATTGGGGGGGGGGGGGACTTCGTCCTGTGGTCTTCGCTTCTGCAACACGTTCTTCCCGTGTTTGTTCGGTTCTAGCTGGTTGTCGCAGCGGTTCTAGCTGGTTGTCGCAGCGGTTCTAGCTGGTTGTCGCAGCGGTTCTAGCCGCCTGTCGCAGCGGTTCTAGCTGGTTGTCGCAGCTGTTCTAGCCGCCTGTCGCAGCGGTTCTAGCTGGTTGTCGCAGCTGTTCTAGCCGCCTGTCGCAGCGGTTCTAGCTGGTTGTCGCAGCGGTTCTAGCTGGTTGTCACAGCGGTTCTAGCTGGTTGTCGCAGCGGTTATAGCTGGTTGTCACAGCGGTTCTAGCTGGTTGTCGCAGCGGTTCTAGCTGGTTGTCGCAGCGGTTCTAGCTGGTTGTCACAGCGGTTCTAGCTGGTTGTCACAGCGGTTCCAGCTGGTTGTCACAGCGGTTCCAGCTGGTTGTCACAGCGGTTATAGCTGGTTGTCGCAGCATTTGTGCACAGAGAGTCACAACGCAACTCGAGACCAGTGGCCAACAGTGCGTGTCCCACGCGGTCACACACCATGAACCGTTTAAATGGCGCTTTTTTAACAGTTAAAAAAGTAACCACAGCCGCTTGATTTGTTCTCTACCTCGGGAGTTCTAAACTTTAAACTGCTGTAAGTTTTAAAAATACAGATGACATCATTTCCTGCTAAAACATCGGAGCAGTGATTTTGAAATAGAAAAACTGTTTTGGTCGTATGGATATTGTTTGTTAGCTAGGTTAAAAGTTAAAGATAAAAGACTAGAAGGAAGTAGAGTACTAAAGTAATGAACTTAAATGTTAAACTAGTAAACAACACCTGCAACACATGAACGTACTTTATTACTATTCATTACGACCTCCATGTTTTACAGGAAACTACACGATACCTATATTTAGCACTCTCAGCAGTTTAAAATCATAAACTCACAACTATGGAACACAACCCATCATAACTGAAGTCTTTTTAAAATTATTTTTATTTTATTATTTTTTTTAAAGCCATGTGAACGACTCAATGTAAAAATCTAAGAGTTAAGAGAGATAAGCATCAGTTGAAAGGGTGTTCAGTGCTAAAATAAGGAAAGTTATTAAAATTTATTTTATCTATGGCTGAGTCTAAGAGACAGAAATGAGAACACATGAAAACATCTGTGTCCCTGTCAATCTACCCTGATCTTTCAAGACCACCTGCCTTGCTCGTTTGAAGTTTATTTTGTGCTTATAACTATCTAGCTGATTACCCGGTGTTGCCAGGGTATTTATTTATCCCAATCAACAAAGTTCTATTCATTTCCACAACCTTCTAGACGGTTCTACGACGTTCTATTCATTTTCACAGTCTTCTAGAAGGGTCTACAGAGGTCTATTCAGTTACAGAATCTTCTAGAAGGTTCTACAATGTTATATTCATTTTCACAACCTTCTAGAAAGTTATACAGAGTCTATACGATTTTACAGAGTTCTATTCCTTCTGTTCGACTAAACGTGGGCTTAATTGTCATCAGGACTGTCACGAATCAGCCTAGCGACCCCGAACACTATGGACTCGACGCTAATCTCGGTCAATTTGGACATTTTTATTTTTCACCACTTCTTCCCACCTCCCCTATGCCGATGGGGGCTGAACTTGCGAGTGCCACTATTCATCTCAAGGACCCCAAAACTATGGATTCGACAGTAATATCGGTATTTTTCGATTATTTGTACATGTCACCCCATCCCACATACACCCATAGGACCCCATGCCAATTGGGGCTGAACTTGGACTTAAACGACACCGGGAGTGTCACTATTCATCTCACCAATTCCAAAAAACTATGCATTCGACACGTATATTGGTCGTTTTCGATTATTTCTACATGTCACCCCATCCCACGCAACCCCTAGCCGTCGCCCCCCCCCCCCATGCCGATGGCGGATGAACTTGAACTTAAACGGCATCGGAAGTGTCACTATTCATCTCAGCCACACCGAAAAATATGGATTCGACATTAATATCGGTAATCTTCGATTATTTTTACATGTCACCCCTATCCCACTCCACCCCTAGCCCCCCTTACCCCCATGACGTTGGGGACTGAACGTGAACTTATACAGCATCGGGAGTGTCACTATTCATCTCAGCGATCCCGAAAACTATGGATTCGACACTAATATCGGTCTTTTTCTATTATTTTTTTACAAGTCACCCCGACCCTAGAGGTCATAGGGGTATCCTAGGGATGATCTAACCCCCACGGTGCACTGTTCAGGTTGTAAGTAATATATATGCCAAGTTTCGTTGAAATTGCTCCAGTCGTTCCAGGGCAATGCTCTAAAATCACACACGTTCATTTTTATGTATATAGATTGTTCGTGTCATGTTTTTACACTGATAGCCCCCGTTTTCCGACGCCCCGTTTTACGACCATTTGTTTTTCTGGTCATTGTTTCAGTGAATTCTTACGGTAAATTTACAACGTTTATTATTTTTTTTTTTTTAGAATAAACAGAAGACCACACACTAGTCAAGCACAGATACGTCGTCGCCATCCACTCGGCCACGCGCACTCCTGCAGTTTCACTCCCTAGATCATACTTTAGGGGTTGTTAATAAATCTGTAGAACTGGTATTTGGTGGGTCATAGTTGGACGTTTTAACACGTCCATAGCGTTAAAAGGGGTAAATAATATAGAACGGTATTGTACGTTGTACTGTGCCTCCACAGAAAAGTTGCGTATTACATTGTGAGTCTTAGGACAAAATAAAGCCTATTATAACACATATTTATGTATGCACAAGACTGAGTGAAACAATGATGGAAAGGGTCTTTATGAGTACGATTATGATTTAGGAGGAAAGAATGACGTAGAGCATGGGAGAAGGGTGTGATTGGAACCTATTGCGAACATTTCTGTAACAAATAACATAATTAGCAAGAAGATGGATTTTGCATTATTTAAAAAAAAGCGTGTTACAATTTCCTTTCTTTGCATAGAAATGTTGGGGGGGGGGGGGGGAACAACACTGTCCGATCTGGTGTACCTGGCACCTGGTATTAGGGCTGGCGAGCAACAGCTGAGCAAGACCTGCTCCCACCTTTCCGTTGGTACCACCCCCCCCCCCTCACAAACCCCCGTTCCCCCACCCCCTTCCAGTAACAGGCCTAGCTTGGCTAACAGAACCAGAGATCGCCATACTCTCCATGGTGGTGGATTCTGCTAAAGAAAAATTGCACACTCTCCCTTGCATTTTAGCTGTCCTCAGGGACTGAAAAAATTAGCCCAGCAACCCGCTCCCTATCCGACAGGGTGCTGTGCCTCAACACCGCTGCAAGAACACCAGCCCGTAGTTTCAGATAGAAGAGGGATAAAGAAGAAGAAGAAGAAGAAGAAAAAGAAGAAGAAAACATGGAGTCCTATGTTGGCATTAGTAGAACAATGATGGGGTAGTTATAAACCTTGTCTTTCTAAAACGCCGCTATAACAGAAAAAAAGTGCAGGAAAAATCTGTTTACTACAATTACATTCAGTATAGATTTTGGTTTGACGTGCAGCAGACCGGAAACAGGCTTCTGGCTACGCCGGAAAAAATAAGGAATGCGCCAATCTATAACACATTTAGCAGGAAGTTGCTGAAATGAAGCACGTGTTTCCTTTCAGCCAATGAGACGAATTGCTGGGAATTCACTATAAGCCAAAACATGCGTAACACGGGCGTCAGACTTTGCAAGCGTATAAACAGGTACCCATATCAAATGCAGGTCGGCTTGACTTTATGAGAGCTTTCAGGCAGCTTCGTTAAAACTTGCTTGATCGTGCAGCTGGAAGTGGTTAAAGTGCTTGAGAAGTGCATCATTCGCTAAGCTCATGTACTCGTGTCACAATAATTAATCTAGCATGGTTCACTTCTGCGAACTTAAAGACAAAACATTGGAGAGAGAACGCTGTTAATATAGCCAGACATGAGGAAAATGAGCAGGAATATGTGAAAAAGTTCACATCTTTAAAGGGTATTTATTAGGCCATATCGTCAATTAAAACTAGACCAATGGTTCTCAAAACAGACATCACCCCCCCCCCCCTTCCGCCCGGGGGAGTTTAGTGTAAGCCACTTCGGGATCTTCAAGCCAGCTACTGTAAGCCACCTCCGGGTTCATCAAGTCAGC
The DNA here is from genome assembly GCA_009760885.1 of Achatina immaculata. NCBI lineage: Eukaryota > Metazoa > Mollusca > Gastropoda > Stylommatophora > Achatinidae > Lissachatina > Lissachatina immaculata. Next base: position 37,963,404 of record CM019704.1, on the reverse strand, counting down.
TACTGTAAGCCACCACCGGGTTCATCAAGCCAGCTACTGTAAGCCACCACCGGGATCTTCAAGCCAGCTACTATAAGCCACCACCGGGATCTTCAAGCCAGCTACTGTAAGCCACCACCGGGATCATCAAGCCAGCTACTGTAAGCCACCACCGGGATCATCAAGCCAGCTACTGTAAGCCACCACCGGGTTCATCAAGTCAGCTACTGTAAGCCATCCCCGCGATCTCAAAGCCAGCTACTGTAAGCCATCCCCGGGATCTCAAAGCCAGCTACTGTAAGCCATTCCCGGGATCTTCAAGCCAGCTACTGTAAGTCACTCCTGGGATATTCAAGCCAGCTACTATAAGCCACCACCGGGATCTTCAAGCCAGCTACTGTAAGCCATCCCCGGGATCTTCAAGCCAGCTACTGTAAGCCACCCCCGGGATCATCAAGCCAGCTACTGTAAGCCACCACCGGGATCTTCAAGCCAGCTACTGTAAGCCACCACCGGGATCTTCAAGCCAGTTACTGTAAGCCACCACCGGGATCATCAAGCCAGCTACTGTAAGCCACCACCGGGATCTTCAAGCCAGCTACTGTAAGCCACCACCGGGATCTTCAAGCCAGCTACTGTAAGCCACCACCGGGATCTTCAAGCCAGCTACTGTAAGCCACCACCGGGATCTTCAAGCCAGCTACTGTAAGCCATTCCCGGGATCTTCAAGCCAGCTACTATAAGCCACCACCGGGATCTTCAAGCCAGCTACTGTAAGCCATCCCCGGGATCTTCAAGCCAGCTACTGTAAGCCACCTCCGGGTTCATCAAGCCAGCTACTGTAAGCCACCACCGGGATCTTCAAGCCAGCTACTGTAAGCCACACCCGAACTAACACAAAGCCCGTGTTTACAACATCTTCGCGACGCCGGCTTCATATAGCGCCGTACACACAGCTCTAAGGAGATAAAGCAACAACTTGGATAGACTAGCAACTCTTACTTCTTTAAAGAGTCAGAAATGTTCACTTTGCTCTTATCACTATTTTCACTTACTGAGCAAATATTTCTTATGATTTTTTGTTTCCATTGACGGAACCTGTAATATAACACTCCCCATCCCCACACCCAAAGCTCACCCCCGTCTCTCTCTCTCTCTCTCTCTCTCTCTCTCTCTCTCTCTCTCTCTCTCTCTCTCTCTCACTTTGTGCCAGCTTTTTTCACGCAAAACTTCCTGTCTGAAAATGAAAGACATTCGGCGTAATCAATCTCTTGTCGGTAATTTCTTTCCTTCTCCAGACTCTTCTCTCCAGCTTTGAACTCTGGCATAATGCTATATACACGGGTAGCTTATTTTTATGCTAATATCATATTTTTTTTCCTTTAAAACGGCGGTAACTATACGTAGAGTGTACTATTCCGTGCTTTGTCTTGAGTGCGAACAGATATTGTCCCATTTTTCAGAGCTACTTTCCTTTATAACAAACAGCGGGAGTTGTATAATATCTGGGCTGATTTTAGTGCAACGGAACATGTTCGGTCCATTTCCTTCGACGTGAGCAGTCAATGTGCAGTCAAATTCTTCAGTCAAGCGTGACTCCCCCCCCCCCCTCCCATGGGTTTGTTTTTTAATTGCCCACGTGCAGTGTTCTTTGTTCCATGCTTGGGAAAAAACTTGCTCTTACCAAAAACAGGTAAGTATTTAATTTTTTAATCTATTTCTCATGTTTTTATTTGCTGTGTTGATTTTTTTTTTGTATGTGATCCTTAACAAAGACGTTTGCTGAAATATTGGATTGTCGTATGTTCTTCATTTACACGCGCTCGTCTTATTTTCTGCTACACTGGTTTACAAAAAACGCGCGGAAGACCACAAAACCGGACTAGTTTATCCTGTAGACGATACGCTGGGATTATCATTAAACTCAGCTCAACAATCCCAGCCCCCCCCCCCCCCCCCAAAGAAAAATCTTTCCGAGTATATCAGGTCAGGACGACCTAAATTCCCCTCCGCTTCCAGCATCTGATATCCTGTTTCCTGCCAGAGTTCTTCCTCTTTCTTAACTGTTCACCGTTTTAAGAAAAAAGCAACTTTCGCCTCGTCCAATTTATCTCCACTTAGCCCCGTCTGCTTTTTTGTTTTTCCCCTTCATTTTATTGGCCAAAACAAAACCCAAGTTATTTCTTACCTTCAGGCTTAGAAGAGCGGTTTCGTGCACATCACGTGTGCTCATAGTCCAAGCTTCCATGACTATGATTTACTGCAATGGTATTTTACATTGTTTCAGTTCATGATATACTGAAGTGTTGAGACATAAAAGAAATGACAACTGCGGTAAAACTGGTTCTAGTAATGAAAATAGATGCGTGTATGGCATAGTTTTACAAGAAAAGATAGAAAGAGTGAGGAAAGGGGATAGAAACAAGAATGGCAGAAAGCAAGATGGGCACATATAAATGAAGGACATACAGCAATCCAGTATTTCGGTAAAAGCCTTTTTCAACGATCACATACAAAAACAGCACAACAAAACATAAAAAATGCGAAAAATGTATAGACTTTGCCTTTTGGCTTCCTTCTTGTATGAAAGGCAAGGCCAAGTCTATAATTTATCATACATTTTTCGTGTTTTTATTTTTTGTTGTGTTGTTTTTGTATGTGATCCTTGAAAAAGCCTTTTGTCGAAATATTGGATTGCTGTATGTCCTTCATTTATATGTGCCCATTTTGCTTTCTGTCTTTCTGTCCACTTTTCTCAGTCTTTCTATCTTTGTGTAAAACTATACTGAAATATTACACTTCACTCTGTTCAGTTAAGATATGAAAAAGTGTTACACCTTTGGCTTTCAAATCTTGAAATACTGGAATATTACATCTCACGCTTTCAGATCATGATATTCTGTCTCCACGCTTTCAGATCATGATATTCTGTCTCCACGCTTTCAGATCATGATATTCTGTCCCCACACTTTCAGATCATGATATTCTGTTCTCACGCTTTCAAACCATGATATTCTGTCTCCACGCTTTCAGATCATGATATTCTGTTCTCACGCTTTCAGATCATGATATTCTGTCCCCACGCTTTCAGATCGTGATATTCTGTCTCCACGCTTTCAGATCATGATATTCTGTCTCTACGCTTTCAGATCATGATATTCTGTCTCCACGCTTTCAGATCATGATATTCTGTCCCCACACTTTCAGATCATGATATTCTGTTCTCACGCTTTCAAACCATGATATTCTGTCTCCACGCTTTCAGATCATGATATTCTGTTCTCACGCTTTCAGATCATGATATTCTGTCCCCACGCTTTCAGATCGTGATATTCTGTCTCCACGCTTTCAGATCATGATATTCTGTCTCTACGCTTTCAGATCATGATATTCTGTTCTCATGCTTTCAGATCATGATATTCTGTCCCCACGCTTTCAGATCATGATATACTGAAACTATACGTTTCACGATTTCACATATTATTATCATAATTATCATATAAGGTTCCATGCAGGTAGGCGTTTGGCGTATGCTTCTCCACAGATCTCGATCTTCTATATTTTTCATCTGCTCAGTTGATTTTTTTTTTTTTTGCATTCTTGATTTTTTTTTTCTTCGCCTGCCTCTCTTCCCATATCTTTGCTATTATTATTTTTTTAAGCCCTCCTCTTCTCATTATGTATCCACGGAACGACGACTGTCATTTTCTTATTGATTTAGTTAGTTCTTGTTTTTCCATTTGTTTTTGTTAGACGTTCCCTGTTTGTCATCTCAGCTGTCCGCGGTACTCTTAACTATTTTCTAACGAACCACATCTCTGTTGCCTCTGGTGATCTTTTCATCGATCTGTTGATTATCTTTGGCTCACTTCCATTGAGTAAGATAGGCTCAATGTAGCATTTTAGAACTCTCTCTCTCTCTCTCTCTCTCTCTCTCTCTCATGTTCACTGACAGAGATGCATTACACGAGACATTTCTTATTTGTTTGAAAGCTGTTTTGGCTTGACATATTCTGTTTTTGATTTCAGAGGTTTACTTCTAATATAATGTTACTGGAGTGTCCAGATATCTAAATGTATGCACTTGTGTCAAGGCTGTTCCATGTACTTTAACAATGCCTTTAGGTGGTTTGTTTTTTTTTTCCTTTCGTGATATGACCATTGTTATGTTTTCTTGATATTTAGGGTGAGTTATTTCTTCTCACATTCTGTCACTATTACATCTAATATCATATTGTATCTAAATTTTATATTTCAAGCTTTCGAATCACGATACACTGGGCACAAGACGTGAACAAAGATGGTGCTTTTGTCAGAGAAATAATATACTGTCTCTTTAACAGCCGATGAACCACACTTGGCTAACAGCCAGTTCTACTTCCAGACAGGCTGCTTCTGGAAAAAAAAAACAGGCTGTCTCTTTATTAGTCTGGGCAACAGGATAGTATTTAGCGTTCTTACGATGGTGGAGCTCGCTCAGAGTACTCGCTTCTGGTGTTATCTTCAGGGAATTAGCGGGAGCCGTGTAGTACAAGTACTTTCATTATCTGAACTCATGCATACTTTGATAACCATTACCAAAGGATTCGCCTACGAGAGAATCTACTGGCTGTAGATTCTACAAAAACAACGAACATGACAAGTTAATCAGGAAGATTTTTAAGTTTTCAAAGTAAAATACCAAGAGGAGGGCGGAGGAAAACAAGGAAGGTCAAAAGACCTCATTGTCACAGAGACAGGGAAACAAAGCAATTCAAGATACATCCTACCACCTCAATGTGCTCCACGTAAAACACTGTTGTGATGTTACAGCTCACCGCAAACAAGATTTTTCGATCGACATGCTCTCTGTGATGATAGAGCTATCGGAGAAGCTCATTTGTGCAGTCCGCTATAGGAAATACAGATAGACACCAGTCTGGTACAGAGATTTATTTTGTAGTTACTGACAGCGGCGTCACGCCACCGTCTGACCCACTGGAGCATCCTTCAACAAAAGCTTTCTGTTTTGCAGTGACATCTGCTTACAGTAGCATCTGCTTATAGTGGCATCTGATTATGGTGGCATCTGCTTACAATGACTTTTGACTACAGTGACATCTGCTTATAGCGGCATCTGACTACGGTGCATCTTCCTATATTCGCATCTGACTACAGTGAGATCTGACTACAGTGGCATCTTCTAGACCGTGATAGGCGGTGGAAAGTTGCCTATTGTATCAGTCTGGTTACTTCTTCTTCTTCAGTGTCACTGGAACTGCAAGCTGGCGTTCCTTACAGCTGACAGTGTGGAGATGCTCAGGAGAGCATCCTGTTGGATTGGGAGTGGGTCATGACAGCTATTAAAAAAAAACTCTGACCGGAGCTACCAAACAAAAAAAAAACAGGTGGAGTGCAAAACTTCTTTAGCAGACTCCACCACCACGGAAACTATGGCCTGCCCTGTCTGCCAGGATAGACCTGTGACTAGGGGGCACCAGCGGAGAGGTGGGATAGGGTCTTGGTCAAGTATGATTCACCAACTCTGACGCTAGCGTGTTATCTATGGGTCGCTGTTTGCCAAAGACGGACACCATCTTCTACCGCGTGGAGTTATTTAAAAACTAAATCGGAAATGGCATGCAACTCTAGGAGCGGTGGTTTTTCCGAGCTAAGTTGAATGAAGACATTACAAAGATCTAGCCAGAGTGCCGAGGGCGAAATAACATTAGTAGCTGTCGACAACATAAAGGTATTAGACCTCTCGGCGCAAGGATTGCGACCAATGTCACAGCGACTGAGACCTAAGACCTTCGTACCATTAAAAAGGGCCGGCGAGCGAAGAGAGAGATATTTAAGGTCAAGTACGGTTGGCTTATCGGGATGGGCCGTATTCTCCGTGCGTTTAGCAGTTAACCATCTTAGTTACTGAGATCTGTTAGAAATCGTTTCATGGTCTATAGAAAGCTCAGTTTAACATAAAAAAAAAATCGTAGGTTACAGCACATCGGTCAAAATCCGGGTCTAAAATGCCTCCCATTCGCAGGAAGGTACAGTAATCCTATTTAAAAGCTGCGTGTCTCACAAACTCTTATGTTACCTGATTAAAAATTGTTTTTAAATTAAGAAGACCACATAAACAGCTTGAACACAACCACGTCTGCCATATCTTTACAGGGACAACGTATACCGAATAAAAAAATGTATGAATGTAACATATAGAGGCAGTTTATTTTGTAGTATTCTGTTTTTTTTTAGCAAAGCCATCTGTGTGAGGAGGAAAAGAGTCTAGTTCGATGGCAGTTTTCTTTTTTAAGAGCTAATATCATTGTTAATGTAACTTGAGGGTTAATCTCAAATTCTTAATGTAACTTGAGGGTTAATCTCAAATTCTCAATGTAACTTGAGGGTTAATCTCAAATTCTCAATGTAACTTGAGGGTTAATCTCAAATTCTCAATATAACTTGAGGGTTAATCTCAAATTCTCAATGTAACTTGAAGATTAACCTCAAATTCTCACTCTGAAGATCCCAGCCGACAGGCGTTAGTCATCATGTCCTTCCATAATTCTCGATCCCTTGTGCATTTCAACAGACTTGTCGTTGAGCATTTCCCATATCGGGTTGCCAAAAAACCATCAACTATTTATCACTTCTCTCTGTCTACCTCTGTCTCTTATACCTTCGATCTTTCCTGTCGCCATTAAGTGCTCCAACCCGCCTCTCCTCCTGACATGCCTCACATGTCGTTTCTTGATCTTTGTTATCATTTTCCTTGTTTCTTGTCCCTCTTTCAGAATTTCTTCATTCGTTTTTTTCCCCCTGTCCTTGGTACCTTCAGAGATTTTTGTTTTGTCTTAAGAACCAAATTTCAGCTGATTCCAGCCTTCTTTGTATATCTTTACTGACGGTCCAAGCTTTGCATCCATAGAACATGATTGGTTCAATGTAAATACATTTTAAAGTTAATTCCTTTCTTAGAGTGTTTGAGTACGGGAGATGGGATGAGAAGGGGGGGGGGGGAAAACAGCCATTCTGAAAGATATTGAACATTCAAAATTATAAGCTGGATCCATTATCATCATATCATAAGTATTTGCCATATCCGAAGTCTCTATTGTTGGAATGAATTAACAGTTTCCTTTGTCTAATGCCCTGGGTGTATATTTGGAAAGCGTTGTCCCTATGCCCGCCACGCCATCTTCTCTGTCTTCATACTTCTTGTCTTTCCTTCTGCTTTTTTGTCATCAGACTTATTTTTCTAGTAAGATAACTTTGTGTAATTTGTTGCGCATGGAGGTTTCTAATAAATACTTGACTGTGGAAAGTACATACATCATAACAGCATGACTCTTGTGGTATCCACTGTATGAATCTCTGTCGATGAACACCAGAATGAGAATTATTCAGTGTTACATCGAATCCGTATTATTATATAGATGCGAAGCAAGGACGGTAACAAAGAGCACTCAGAATCTACCGGAAGCAGCGGAGATGTGGCTTCTAAGACAAATGATGAGAATACCATGAACAGCCAAGAAAACAAAACCAAGAGGTTCTAACGGAGGCTGGGAAAAAAAGAGAGAAATCATGGCAAAATTCAGAACACCACAGTCCAGATTTGTATGACAAGTTTTAATAAGAGGCAAACTGGAACACCTAGTGACAACAGGAAAACTGGACACAAAAAAAAAGGAACGAAGAAACAAGATACTTGACGGACTAAAGGAGTGGCACAGAGCACGGTTCAAAACACAGCTTATAAAAAGGAGCAAAGGACAGACGTTTGTGGAAATTAATGACGACTAAAAGGAGCAAAGGATAGACGTTTGTGGAAATTAATGACGGCTAAAAGGAGCAAAGGATAGACGTTTGTGGATATTAATGACGGCTAAAAGGAGCAAAGGACAGACGTTTGTGGAAATTAATTACGGCTAAAAGGAGCAAAGGATAGACGTTTGTGGAAATTAATGACGACTAAAAGGAGCAAAGGATAGACGTTTGTGGAAATTAATGACGACTAAAAGGAGCAAAGGATAGACGTTTGTGGAAGTTAATGACGGCTAACACCAAACGGACATGGACCAGAGAAGAAGACCATAGGAGTGTAAAGATACTTTTGTATCCATAACAATAGCATATTTCACCTGTCAGTCAGTCAGTCATTTGCATGTCCCTTGCGGAACTTTGCCTCCCTAACAGCTCTCCTGTAGGCCTCTCAGTTGTAAGCAATATGCCCTGTTGCTGATGCATCCATTATTTCACGTGTAATATCTGCAAATATTATCAGTGTTTAAACTGAAATAATAAAAAGAAAATACTACAAGATTCTTAGATCTTATAAAGATAAGAATTTTTTTTAACATTCCAGGTTAAAATAAGAAAAGAAATCGCCCATTACTATAACGAAAACAAATACAACAAAAAAGCACAGGCAGTGATACGTTCTCGGCGAGTTTCACTCCCGCGTCAAGCAGGAACCCTGTTGGCTGTAACTAATTGATGGGAATCTCTGTAGTGTTGTTTTCACAGCTTGAGCCATCATCTGTTGCTTTGTCTTATCGGAATTAAATACCTGAGGAATGACAGTTTTTGTTTCTTCGAGTAGGAATTAGTCAGGTACGTCACATTTTTTTTATTTAGATGTATCACCTGTATCACATCATGCGTTTTCGTGACGACAGACAGATAGACAGGACAGACGAGACACACAGGACAGGCAAGACATTCAGGACAGACAGACAGACAGGAAGACTGGAAGACAGACAGGCAGGCAGGACAGGACATACAGACAGGCAAGCAGACAGACAGGACAAACAGACAGGCAGACTGGACAGACAGGCAGGCAGGACAGGACATACAGACAGGCAAGTAGACAGACAGGACAGACAAACAGACAGGCAGACAGGACAGAAAGGCAGGCAGAACAGGACATACAGACAGGCAAGCAGACAGACAGACAGGACAGAAAAGACATACAGGACAGACAGACAGGACAGACAAGACAGGACAGACATGCAGACAGATCATTTTACTATTTTCAAGCATATTACCTGTCTCTCAATATGACACAGCGTAACGAACATCCCAAGATATATAATGTTATGTATTTTCATGCATGTAAATTATTAAGTGTACAGTAAATACAGGGCAGGAACCTGTGAACATACAAATCATGTTTAGGAAATGGAGGTAGACTGGCCACAGTCTGAGGAAACCCGACACCAGCATAGCAAGACAGGCACTGACATGGAATCCTCAAGGAAAAAGAAAACGAGGAAGGCCTAGACGTGCAGAGAGAAGAGAAATTATGGCAGTGGTCAGAGACAAGGGATACACATGGAAAGAAGCAGAGAATAATTCCAAGAACAAGGATGACTGAACAGCCTTTATCGGTGGTCTATGCTTTCAATGGAGTGAGAGGCGATGATGATGATGATGATGATGATGATGATGATGATGATGAAAGTAAATATCACATGATCTTTCTTAACAAGAGACTATAATATCATGCATGAAATGGCACTAACACTGCTAGTTACTACTGTATCTGTCATCATCATCATCATCAGATGCCCTGCCGACTGGTGTTAGCTATTATGCTTCTCCAGAATACACGATCCTTCATGCTTGCCATCAGCTCAGTTAGTGATCTCCTTTCACACCATCCCGCCAATCTGTCCAGTATCATTTCTCTTGGTCTTCCCCCGGCTCTTCTTCTCTCTATTTTCCCTGTTGTTATAATATTTTCAATGCCCCCTCTTCTCCTTGCATGTCCTGTGAAAGTACACTGTTTCTCTCTTATTTTTTGACAAGACTTTTTCTATCTCCAACTCTTCTCAAAAATTCTGCATTAGTTATTTTTGCTGTCCAGAGAATTCGCAACATTCTTCTAATAAACCACATTTCTGCTGTTTCCAATGACTTTTGTGCAGACCTGCCTATTGTTCATGATTCACTTCCATATAACAAGATAGGTTCAATATAGGACTTTAGGACTCGTTTTCTAACATTCATTGATAAGGATGTGTTTGCTAATATGTTTCTCCTTCTCTGAAATGCAGTCTTTGCTTGGCCTATTCTGTTCCTAATTTCTGTTCTGCATTTCCCATCTGAAGTTATTACTGCTCCAAGGTATTTGAATTTCTGCACTTGCTTTAGAATAGTTCAATTTGATTTTATAGCTGGTTAGCTGAGTGGTTAGGCGCTGGGTTTACTAATCCGGTGGTACCGGGGTTCAGTCCCAGCAGTGGGAACTTTTCTGGTGATTTTTTTTATTGACATTCCTTTTGGCTCATAGGGCGGAAATCATATCTGTCCATGCCTGACGATTCGCCGCCGTCCGCTTTAGGTTTTGGATGGACTTGAGATCCCAAAGTTGTACCCTCTCTCTAGTGATGGTTCTACGTAGAGTCTCCCTTGGCCTGCCTTGCTTTCTTTTGCCCTTCGCTGACTATGTGAGGCCTTGGCGAGGGAGTCTGGATTCGTCCATTCTGAGAACGTGGCCGAGATAGGCCCATCGACGTCTTTTGATGTATCTTGATACGTTGACTTGGTTCGATTCCTTCGTTCGATTTAAAGTCGGACCGTCTGATGTTCAGTGGTCTACGGAGACATTTGTTCTCAAATGCATGAAGTCTTTGATTGAGTAGACTGGTTGATTTCCAACTCTCACAACCGTATGTTAACACTGGGATCACACAGGAGTTGAAAATTTTAAGTTTCGTGGTTTTACTAAGCGTATGTGACTTCCAGATAGTAGACAGTTTAGTGAAAAAGAGTACTTTTCTGGTATATACAACAACAACAAAAAAATTCCAGGGTCGACCCAGCCTCTAAAAATTGGTACCATAGAAATTTGGGAAGGTAAATACGGCCACTATCATGTGACAAAGGTCATGGAAATAAGGGCCTAACACCGTGTCCCCAATATGGCTGAATGGCATGGAAACGAGAATTGCACCTTTTTGCCTTCTTAATTCGTCCCTTATTTTTTATTTCGGAGATATGAAGTAGAGAGTGTAGCTGGATTAAATTTATGTTGTAATCATGATTAATGTACAGGGTCCGGCATAAAGCTTAGATGGATTTTTAAAATGGAAAATAAATAAGCGCTATTCATGTTTTTGGTAAAAAAAAAAAAAGTGAAATGAAACTCAGAAAAGTCGGTATTTTTACTATTACTGACAATCATATTTAGGTTGTGAAAATTACGCCGGTTAGATGACCGCCATTACATTTAATACATTCTGCCAGGCGTCTGGAAAATTCCTGCATAACAGTATTTAACATGTTCAAAGGGATATTTTGAATGCAGTCGGATTCGATCTTTTAGGTCTGTAATTGATTGTGGTCGACTAGCATACACCATGTGAGATACCCCCACACAAAAAGAAGTCTGCGGCCGATAAATCCGGTGACCTTGCCGGCCAATGAATATCCCTAAATCTGAAAATAAGACGATTGGGAAATGCTTGTAGCATCATGGCCATGGATTGACGGGCTGTGTGGGCAGTTGCTCCGTCTTGTTGAAACCATATTAGTCCCCTATTTCTATTGGCCAAGTCTGGAATGAAGTATTCAGTTAGCATCTGCACATAAAGATCACTGTTAACAGTAAGAGGATGCCAGGTAAAAAAGCGTTCCTAACAGGTGATCGCCGAGGGCTACTCAGCAATGCGTTGCGGACTTCTTGAATTCATTCAGGTGTCTGTTGAGTTCTTGGACGACCAGTAGACTTGTTATTAAGGCAATTAGCAGTTTCCTTAAATTTTTTAAAACTCACTTCAAAATTGTTTTGTTTTCCGATCGGGAACATTATCACTCAAAATGGCGACTAAACTTTCGTTGTACAGTAATAGACGATTCTCCACGTTTAAAATAAGTTTCAACGGTGAATTCGCGATGTTGAGTTTGCCAAGAAGCCATTGTTAAAAATGACCGTTTGTCTACTTCATCTCTGACGTTATGTTTTTTTTCACATGTATTCAGTTTCTGCGCACTACGTCAGTTAAATCCAGCTATGCTTAATGCCGGACCCTGTACATTTTCATCATACTGTACATTCTCCGTCGTTCTATAAATTTTTCATATACCCTTTTCTTTAATCTTAAGTTTACTTTTTTTTTCCCATCATCACAGATATTCTCAGCCACTCTTGATATATTCTCAACCAGTACATATGTTCTATATCAGTTTATACATTTTCACTCCATACAATCTCCACCTTCCTCTGTGTATTAATTCCTCGTTAATCTGCACATTCAACAGAAGACTATACGTTTTCAATCAAGTTAAACATTCAACATTCCCTAGCAGTATCTATATATTCTCAGCCGTTCTAAGTCCTCAAATCTACGCTTTCCCTTCTCGCGTATACCTTTCCAAAACGTAAAACATTTCAGCACAGAATATTTTCACTGAAGCACAGTATTTACACTTTAAAGCCAGAAAGCCACTTAAACACATTCTTGTTCTGAGAAGAAAAAAAAAGTTACGGGAGATTTCTGGCTTCTAGACTAGGAAACGTTTACAGATTCCCCCCCCCCCCCCCCTTTTCTAGTTTATTGCGGGAAAAACGGCTTATAATGGCTAGGCCGGGTGTTTGGCGTTATCAGTGTACACTAAAAAAAAAAGTGTACGTAAAGATTTTTTTCTCCAGCGCTAAATCTGAGTGTAATCCATTGTAAAACTCAGAGAATACGTGAATGAAATGAGAATCTCTCCCCTCCCCACCCCCTCTTTTTCCTTTTGTTTATTAAAAAAAGGGATAAGACACTGGAGCAGGGAAGGGAGAGCGGATGAGGTAGGTCGGCGCGGAATGAAGGAGAAGCTGCGATGAAACTGAAGATGACAGAGGTTACAGGACACAATGGAGAAGCTGCGATGAAACTGAAGATGACAGAGGTTACAGGACACAATGGAGAAGCTGCGATGAAACTGAAGATGACAGAGGTTACAGGACACAATGGAGAAGATAATTGCCCAGATGAGTGGAATGTTTCGCCCGTGTCAAGAGGTATAATGCTAGCTTTTTTTTTGAGTGGGGGGGGGGGGAGTTGAAGAGCGAGGGGAAGTTAACGCTGTAGCCAGGGGTTGGATACTGTCGAGAGATGATCCGGGGGTGGACCCTGTTGAGAAGTGGATCTGAGTCAGTTTGGCCAGGTTCGCTTTGTGAACATGGGGAGTGGCAGTCTAGTAGTTCAAGTGGTCGCGTTAAACGGCAATTATTGTTTCATATAGAAAAACTAAAAAAAAAAAAATACCTCGCTGAATTCTTTCCATATTAAATGTTTGCGAAGGATTAGAAGAATATTTTGGCCAAACACCATAAGAAATAACATCTTGTTGGCAGAAATGCAGATGAAGCCGCTGACATCAATTATTGAGGAAAGACGCTGGCGATGTTTGGGACATGTGCTTCGGATGACTGACAACTCACTACCGACAACTAGCACTGAGATGGACAGCACAGGGAAACAGAAGTAAGGGTAGACCCAAAAAAGGAGACATGGAGAAGAACAGCAGAGAGGATGTTGAGCAATAGAGGGCTCACTTGGCAAGAGCGGGGGAAAAAAGGCAAGGGACAGGTGTTTGTGGAAAACCCTTGAGGAAGCCCCATGTGCCATGGGCTTACGGTTCGACATTATGTCTATATTATTTCACCCCCCCCCCTTCCTCGTGTGGAGCTGAAAGAGCAAGGGAGTGTGCAGTGCTTGTTCAGCAGACTCCATCAAAACCAAGGCCACTTGGCTATCTCTAACCGGTTAGCCAGGTAGGCTAGGCCTGTTACTGGGGGTACAGCGGGGAAGTGTGGGCAGGGTCTTGGTCGGCTATGGCTCACCAGCCTTGACGCTAGAATGTCAGCTATGGATGGCTGATTTCCAAAACTGAAGCGTCTTCAAACCCCCCCCCCCCCCCCCCCGCTGGATTTATATCTCACATTCTGGCGAGGCTGGTTACAGTAGAACTTGTTTTGTGTTTGTTTTCACACTGAACTCGATCAAACTAAATTCAGTATTTTTTTTTCTATATTTTCCACCAGTCGGTATCGTTGTTATCCTACTAATATATATATATATATATATATTGTGAAAGACAGTACTTTGAGGCAAACTGTAGTAATCTTGTAATCTTTTTTTTTTAAAAATTTTTCCATCGATCTGAATTTCTTCCCCCCCCCCCCCCCCTTGATTATCTGCGTGCTGTAGTATAATATTTCCAGTGTTTTATTTAAGATATTTTCATTTTCAGACTAGTTGTAACCATTTTGAAGAATGACGTGAGAATAGAAGGAGACCCATTTTATTTCCAACTCTTGTTTTTTAACTTAAAAACAAACTACTAACACTTCGTCCAAGACAAAGAACTTAGATATTTCTACACAAATAATAACAATTCGATATTACGAAAAAAATAATGAAACTTCCCATTAATCAAGAAGGAAAATTATACATAGAAAGAACAGCTGTTGAAGAAGTAAACCAATTTGTATACGTCGGAAACTACATAGACCAGGATGGTGGCACCAGAAAGGAAGTTAGAATTGCAAAAAGTAGCGTTGACCTTGAAGTTTCTTGAGAACATATGGCATTCAGAAGCACAAAAACCAAGCTAGGGTTATTCAGTTCAAATGTAATATCCACCCTCGTTTTTGCATGCGAAAGCTGGAAAATAACTAAAGAAATAGACAAGAAATTAGACTCTTTTGAAAACAAATGCCTAAAGAAAAGTACTCGTTATAAGGTGAAACGAATTCCAGAACAACGCAGAGATAAGACAGATGAGTGAACAACAACCTGTTTCATGGGTTATCAGAAAAAGGAGATGGGCATATGTCGGTCACGTGATGAAAAGAAACAATCAGAGAATCATAACCCCCCTTCCCCCCCCCCCCCCACAAACAAGTTATCACGTGGAACACAACAGCCTGAAGAAAAAGAGAAGTCGACCATGTGAAACTATAAAGAGGACAGTGTTAAGAGAGACCAAATTAGCAGGCATAAAATCCCTTGATGAGTTTGAAAACTCGCCGAAAACAGGAACATTTGGCGAACTTCCATGCTATCCTTATGTGACGTTTAACGGCATGGGAAGGATGTAAGATTTATGATTATGAAAAAAAAAATCACAAGGGGAGAAGAACTAATTCAAGATATAGTAATCATCTGTAATAGTCAAGAGTTTGTTTGACAATAGTTGCCGTCAAGTGTTGGTTGTTTATGACACGTTTTTTTTTTTTTGTGCCACACAGTTCGGATTTACTGCCAGCAACCTTAATTTACCCCAAGACCAGCAACCTCCTTATAACTACACTGTCCTTCCATTTTCCCTTCTTCATTTTCCCGCAGTCTGTCCAATACGGCTTTAGTAGTGTCACCCTTGTCCATTCTCAGCCTGTGGTTCTTTTGCTTTGACTACAGGTAGCCTGACTATGGAGTTCATGGCGGTAACCAAGGCAATGGAATGGCTGGAGACACAGACCTTCACCCAGGCATGTATTCTCAGTGACTCAGTGAATATGCTCAGGAAGACTGAGTCAGGTTGGGTGCGAAAGCACTGGTTGGAGTCACTGAGAAGATCATGGTTTTCATTTTTGTGCCAAGTCATGCGGGGGGTGAGAGGTAATGAACGAAGAGACAGACTTGCTGGCATGGGTACAATGGAGGACGGGACAAACACTGGACCGGGCTGATATCCTGAACACACTCAGAGAAGCTTGTCAAATCGTCGATTCAAGCAACAGTTCTGAATCTGCAACCATGAACAGGTTGCTGGAACATAACGTCAAAGGTGGAGTGTCCAGACAAGAGCGCTACCGTGAGAAGCAAATCAACACCGAACTGGAATCGTCAGCCACACTGATGATGAGATCGGAACACTTATGGACTAATCGTCCGATGTGCAGTGAGGATGATCCATCGGCTAATTAACCAACCAGCCCACCGTCTAACTAACTAACTAGCTAACAAAAGGTGCATTCGTGACGAAATAAATGTCTCACTGCCCTGAAATAGAAAAGTTAAATTCATATTTACAAATTACCAAAAATAATGTTATCATTTCAATCTACCGATTTCCTGGACTTTGTCCAGACACCAATGCGCTTAATTACTTTCAGTGCGTTATTCAAATGCATGCCTTTACGGTCAACCGTACAATTACAGCTTTAGACTTCAGGGATCTGCGGTACAGCATGACTGACTTCGGTTTAAAGAGCTAGACGTTTCGGAGACTGTAAACGAATTAGTTTCGAGTCACATAATCAGTCTTTGTCTAAAATTGAAACCAAAACTATTTTTTTCCCTTCGATGTGAGTACTGGTGAAACTTAAGTTCACGCGAAGCGCGCTATTCCCGATGTTTTAGTTTAGTTTATCAAAATAGATTGGTCTTATTTGATGAGAAACTTGAATTGGTCTTATTTGATGAGAAACTTGACTTCGCCTATACTGTACCAGCAGGAGAAAACACAATATATTAAGGCTGGGAGATTCTAAAACAGATGTAGCTGAGATAGCGGGTGTTGTTTTAGCACACTAGGCAAGTCCGGGAAGCACATAAATAGAGCTCTAATATACAGTCAGGGTCACAAACAAAAGGGTGGTTAAGCTGTTTCAGTTGTGTATGTCCATGTAGGATGTGTGTGTATGGTGGTTTGGGCGTGGGGGGGGGGGAAGAAGGGAAAGGGGCAATCACCGAAGTCAAAGATGTGGTTAAGAAGCCCAACTTTTTTTTTTTTTACGCCAAGCATTTTCCGAGTCCAGTTGTTTGCAAGACATCATTAAGCACTTCAGATCAACGAAATAATGCAGAACTGCACCAACAATGAAACATTTGAGACGCTACTAATAGCCCAGTGATGCGACACCAGATGTTAAGTTCCACGATTCTAAAAGAAAGTGTAAAAAAAATTATTTTTTTTCACTTCATCCAAGAAGAAAGACTTGCAGATATAGACTGAAAATACACGCTGAAGAAGAAGAAGAAGAAGAAGAACAAGAAGAAGATCATCATCACTAGGAAAAGTGACCCAACCAAGTTCTTAGCAACCAGGACAAGAACATACACTTAAAAAGAAGCCCGTCTTTTTATTTCTGTGGCCATCAACAAGTTAGACAAATGAAGGTAATTTCCTTAAGGAAGTAGTTTCCTTTTGGATTACTTACTTTTCCTGGATAAATGTTACCATCCCTGTAGAGAATAATGTGAACAGTTTTTTTAAAAAGTCTTCCAAGTGAGTATTATTATTACACGTTTTCTGAAAGGAAATTCACTGACATGTTTTTGGCCTCTGCTGACCACATCTCCACTCTGAATGCTTCAGTCTAGACAGTAAAGAGAGACAGTTACTGCACACACTCAACTTTTCCACTACTCAGTGCTCTCTGACGACAGACTTAGAAAGTTATATAGTTAGATGAGGTCTCAGCCATCTCATTTTGCCATATAAACTCTGTTAGTTTAAAAACAAACTAAAAAAAAAAAAACCACTGAAGTATGCTCAGGGACATCACAATACGCCGGACTTGTGCTGTGAATTTATCGCAAGCTTTTCCGAGCGAGCTACAGAGGCTGCAAAACACCGAGCAACATGATTTACTTTTCGTGTTTTTTGTTTAAAGCGACAAGCACGGGACATTCCTTTTTGACATGTGCTACATTATTTAAAAAAAAACATAACGTTGTTGTTAATTGTTACTTTGGGGTTAAAAAAAAATTTTTTTTTCGAGGCGGAAGATGTTGTTTTTGAAACATTTCATTTGAAGTTTCGCTCTTACCTAAGTTACAAACTTGCTCGTTTAGCGGATTTCCGTCTTATGAACTCTCTGAGTATTTCAATTTGTGAGCGTGTACGTAACCGAGTATATATATATATATATATATATATATATATATATATATATATATATATACTAAAACACACAAAGTCACATGAAGTTACCATAGTCATGGGAGATTTTAATGCCAAAGTTGGTAAAGGAAGAACTTCAGACATCGTTGATGACTATGAACTGGGGGAGAGGAATGACAGAGGTTATAAATTAATTGAATGAGCAAGAATACACAGCATGGTTGTAGGAAACACCTGGTTTAAACAACATTCTCGAAGACTGGCAACGTGGTGCAGCCCAGACAAAAAGACTTTTAACCAGAAAGACTACATATTAATCAGCAAACGATTCCGCAATGCATTACTGACAACAAAAACCATGCCAGGAGCTGACTACAATAGTGACCATGATCCACTCTGTGGAAAAGTTAGAATAAAACTAAAGAAAGCAGGCAGAAAAGTGAGAAACATCAAACTGAATACAGAACTTCTTAAAAATGACCAAGAACTGCGAGAACAATACAAAGTTATTATAACAAATAGATACAATGCAATAGCAAAGAAGCAGAAATGTGGTTTATTAGAAGAATGTTGCGAATCCCCTGGACAGCAAAAATAACTAATGAAGAATGTAGGAGAAGAGCTGGAGAGACAAAAAACCTTGTGAAAAAGATAAGAGAGAGACAGTGTACTTTCATAGGACATGTAATGAGAAGAGGAGGCATTGAAAATATTATAACAACAGGAAAAATAGAAGGAAGAAGATCAAGAGGAAGACCAAGAGAAATGATACTGGACAGTCTGACGGGATGGTGTGAGAGGAGATCACCAACTGAACTGATGGCCTGCATGAAGGATCGGATACTCTGGAGAAGCATAATAGCCAACGCCAGTCGGCACAGCACATGATGATGATGATGAATAGCAAAGATAAATAGTATAGATGAACAATGGGAAATGTTAAGAGATTCTATCCACCAAACTGTTAATACCACCACAAACAAAAAAAAAAAGAAGCCCCTAAAAATAAATGGATGACAGACGACATCTTAGGACTGATGGACAAGAGGAGGAGGAGTAAAAATAACGAGGAAAAATATAACAAGATAAATAAAGAAATAAGACGCAAATACAGAGAAGCAAAAGAAGTGTGGTTAAATGAGCAGTGCAGACAGATAGAGGACTCTCATATTAAAGACAGCAAAAACGAATTAATGAACTCACAGGCAGGAAAACAAAATATACCACAGGATGCCTGAAATCGAAAGAAGGTAAAATGTTAATGGGAAAAGAAGACATTGTGGACAGGTGGACAGAGTATATCGGTGAGCTATATGGAGGAGAAAGACCAGAATTAACACCAGATACTGAAAACTGTGAGGGACCACCAATACTTGAAGATGAAATCATAGATGCCATCAAACACATGAAGAAAGGAAAAGCGACTGAGCCTGATAATATAACAATAGAAGAAATAGAGGCACTAGAGGAGACAGGAATAAAAATAATAACCAAGTTACTGAATGATATTTACAACAGTGGTTATATTCCCAGTGACCTGATTAAATCCACTTTTATAGCACTACCAAAGAAACCAGGTGCAAAGGAATGTGACAACCACCGGACTATCAGCCTCTCATGTCACATAACGAAGCTACTTCTGAGAATAATTATGAGAAGAACAAGGAAAAAGATTAAAATGGAAATAGCAGATGAACAGTTTGGATTTGTTGAAGGAAAGGGAACACACAATGCCATTTATGCTTTACGAACACTAACAGAAAGAGCTTCAGAAGTACAGAAAGATCTCTACTTATGCTTCATTGATTACACCAAGGCATTTGACAAGATGAAACATAATGAAATTATTAAAATGCTGGAAAACATCAATATAGACGGCAAAGACCTGAGGATTGTAAAACATCTATACTGGCAGCAAGAAGCAGCAGTTCGAGTTGAAAATAGAACTGCAAAATATCAACCTATAAAACAAGGGGTGCGACAAGGATGTGTACTATCTCCAGACCTTTTTTCTCTGTATAGCGAGAATATTCTAAGAACAATCATCACAGAACCAGGCATACAAATTGGAGGATACAATATTAACAACCTTCGGTATGCTGACGACACAGTACTGATAGCTGAGAACCAACAAGACCTGCAAAATCTCTTGGATAAAGTCGCCAAAGAAAGTGAACAGAAAGGCTTTATTTTGAACATCAAAAAGACAGAGACTGTGGTTATATCTAAGAAACAGAATCCACCAGCATGCAGTATTAAATTAAACGGAACTATTCTAAAGCAGGTGCAGAAATTCAAATACCTTGGAGCAGTAATAACTTCAGATGGGAAATGCAGAACAGAAATTAGGAACAGAATAGACCAAGCAAAGACTGCATTTCAGAGAATGAGAAACATATTAGCTAACACATCGTTATCAATGAATGTTAGAAAACGAGTCCTAAAATGCTATATTGAACCTATCTTGTTATATGGAAGTGAATCATGGACAATAGGCAAGTCTGCACAAAAATCATTGGAAGCAGCAGAAATGTGGTTTATTAGAAGAATGTTGCGAATCCCCTGGACAGCAAAAATAACTAATGAAGAATGTAGGAGAAGAGCTGGAGAGACAAAACAATTGGCAAAAAGATAAGAGAGAGACAATGTACTTTCATAGGACATGCAATGAGAAGAGGGAGCATTGAAAATATTATAACAACAGGAAAAATAGAAGGAAGAAGATCAAGAGGAAGACCAAGAGAAATGATACTGGACAGTCTGACGGGATGGTGTGAGAGGAGATCACCAACTGAACTAATGGCCTGCATGAAGGATCGGATACTCTAGAGAAGCATAATAGCTAACGCCAGTCGGCACGGCACATGATGATATATATATATATATATATATATATATATATGAAGTGAAGCACTCGATCTTATATAGTGTGTATATATGTCCTCGAGTAAGTACATACAATCACTGTTATAAACCTGTAGAAATATACATTAGAACAATGGTAAGGATAGGTTTAGTATAGTAAAAAAAAAGACAGCAGCTTGAGATATTCCATCATGAAGCCTTCGTCGGACAACAACCCATGTATTCTGCCTTTAGTACCATACGAATAGTTTATGGGTGCAGGTATATATGACTAAATATATAAATTATCGTATACACAAAGCCACTGTAGTAAATCTGTGATAACAAAGTGTTAAAAACTATTTAAAACAAATCTTGTCTTGTCTTGTCTTGTCTTGTCGTGTCTTGTCTTGTCTTGTATCTCCATGGAACTGCGAGTTTCTGAGGCACAGCATCATGTTACCTTGGGAGCGGGTTATGGCTGCTATTTTTTTCAGTCTTGGAGTACAGCTAAAAAGCAGGGGGTGTGCAATGCTTCTTTAGCAGACTCCACCACCATGAGGACTATGACGATACCTAACCCGTTAGCCAAGCTAGGCCTGCTACTGGGTGATACCAACGGAGATGTGGGACAGGGTCTTGATCAACTATAGTTCGCCAACCCTGATGCCGATATGTCAGCTGTGTATTGTTGAATGCCAAAATGGACAGTGGCCTCTTTAAAACAAAAGTAGGTTAAGCTTTATTAATTAAAGAGCACATAGTTGTGGTCTTTCGGTTTATATCTTAATCATACAAAAACATACAGGACAAAGAATTAGGGAAAGACGATAAATTATGAATGATATACTCAGTCTATAGGATAGAAACTGTAAGTAACGACTCAATATATACTCAGTCTATAGGATAGAAACTGTAAGTAACGACTCAATATATACTCAGTCTACAGGACAGAAACTGTAAGTAACGACTCAGCGTGAAGTGTAGGAAGGTAATAAATGAAATATAAATTTCCACTTTGATTACCTGTATCTTTTCATACACTGTTGTCTTAATACTATAGGTAAGCTTGTCCTTGCCAGTTCTTAATGTATAAGTTTTTACCGTTTTTCGGAGCTTAAATACAAGTATTATTCAGTATTTAAGTACCTGACATTTCTGAATAAATTGAATGATACACTTGGAAGATTAGAATAAACGATTACTTGCTGCAGTAATCGCCCCTTCAGCCCGTGTTGTAGATCATAAAAAAAGGTGAGTCCCTGAGAAATTGATTATGTAGAGCAGGTATCGTTACGTATGCTTGCTTCGAGCACTTGAAATACCTCCGGTAGATTCTGGTGAAACCAGAAGTGTTAGTTGTGAGAGTGTCTAATGAGGTGAATTCATTCTCTTGTGGGAAGTATTAATAACATTATCGATACTCCAGATAATACGTCTCCCGCACGATATTAGACTTTGTAATTAATCTTTTATGCGCCTGAGAGAAACAAGTTCGAGAGAATTCCTTCGTGGTGAATGTGTGGTTTATATCTGCAGTAATCGGAGTTTTTTTATTCCCTTTCCGTGCTTCTGTTATGTTAAAAAAAACACAAACAAACAAAGAGTATGAGAGTAGCGCAACGTTTAAATAATCTGCTTCAGAAGTAAAAATGAACGAACGAATGAAATTGTTGTTGTTGTTGTTGTTGTTTATTGTTGTTGTTGTTTCAAAGAATGGATAGGATCGTCTGCCCTTCAGCTTTCACACTGTCACAGATAGGATCGTTTTTGCCTACAGTGTTCACGTTGTCACAGATATGGTCTGCCCTCCAACTTTCACGTTGTCACAGATATGACCGTCTGCCCTCCAACTTTCACGTTGTCACAGATATGACCGTCTGCCCTCCAACTTTCACGTTGTCACAGATATGACCGTCTGCCCTTCAACTTTCAGCTGTTACAAATATGGTTGTCTGCCCTCCAACTTTCACGTTGTCACAGATATGACCGTCTGCCCTCCAACTTTCACTTTGTCACAGATATGACCGTCTGCCCTCCAACTTTCACTTTGTCACAGATATGACCGTCTGCCCTACAACTTTCACTTTGTCACAGATATGACCATCTGCCCTCCAACTTTCACGTTGTCACAGATATGACCATCTGCCCTCCAACTTTCACGTTGTCAAAGATATGACCGTCTGCCCTTCAATTTTCAACTGTCACAGACAGGATCGTCTGCCCTTCAACTTTCAACTGTCACAGATGTGATCATCTGCCCTTCAAGTTTAACGTTGTCACAGATAGGATCGTCTGCCCTTCATCTTTCACACTGTCACAGACCAGGTTTATGCCCAGATCATACTGCAGACCAGTTGTTTCTGGTGAAAGTGAGTTTTTGGGTTCTCGTGCGAGGGTAAGAGACAATGAGAAATCTAGAGAACACCTGAAATATGTAAGGTGAATCCTTGATAAATGAAATCTAACTTTTCACAACCCTCCATGTGTTACAGCACTAAGTAGTAAAACATATTTTAACCAAAGTACAAATTTTATAACCTTAACTCTTTCTTTCCTGAATTGATTTCCATGTTCTACTATAGTAAATTTTGATTAGAAAGTTTGGCAGAAGGAAACTGGAAGAAAGTTACTCTATAATTTTAAAATATGGGTTAAGTAAGAAATGTGCTACTTTTTATTTTATTTAGAAATTGCCTCCACGTCTTTTTAATTTTTACACAGAGAAGGTATAAAAAAAATAGTGAGATGCCTAGACTGAACATTAATGGAACAGCAATCAATAACCTAAGACATGCAGATGACACCGTGCTTATGGCAGAGAACCAAAAAGACCTACAGAATCTACTGACGCAAGTAAATGATGAAAATCAAAAGCACGGACTGGAAATAAATATCAGAAAGACAAATATCATGGTAATCAGCAGAGAAGAAAGGAAGCCAGCAGTAAAATATAAACGTAAATGGAGAATTATTTGAACAGGTGACAAGTTTAAGGTAAATGGGGCGCATGATAACAGAGGAGGGAAAATGTCAAACGGAAATTCACAGAAGAATAGGATTGGCAAAAAACACCTTCAGCAGAATGAAGAAGATCCTTACATCAAAACAAACATCACAGCAGGTGAGATTACGTATCGTAAAATGCCACATTTATTCAATATTCCTTTATGATGTAGAAGCCTGGACCTTGAATACGACAACAGAAAGATAACTGAGGCGCCTGGAATGTGGATATATAGAAGATTAGGGCGTATCCCATGGCAAGAAACAAACAGCGAAGTGCTAGACCAACTAAAATTGAAAAGAGAAATGTTGAAAATCATAAAAACAAGACAGCTAAGATACTTCGGCCACGTCAAGAGGCACAATTCTGTACTGAAGACCCCTTTTGAGGGCAAGATCGAAGGGAAAAGAATAAAAGAATAAGAGGACGACAGAGTTAGAGATGGGTGGACAGCATCAAGATATAGATAGGGATAAGCTTGGCCAAGTGTCCTACGAAGGCAAGAAACGGAACAGAGTGGAGGTTCATTGCAACCAACCTTCCATGGGGAGACGGCACAAAATGATGATGATGATGATGATGACGATGACGATGATGATGATGAGATTTTGCCTAAATATCGCTCTGAGCATTGATTCACTCTGATGCACAAGATCTTCCAACTCTGGCTGTGTTGACTTGAGAGTTAAAGAGTTAAAGGCATAACGTAAAATGAGTCTTGTATAGAGATAATAATGATTTCTTTCCGTTATCTGTCAGTTAAAACGATGGTTCCCAACCTTTTTCAAGCTCCCGACCCCTGAAACAAAAAGGTAATTCATCACAGTATACCTCTACTCTCCTTAGGTTTTGCTTTTAAATTTAAAAAAAACCTTCATACACTTCCAATTGTATATATAATCTAGACTTGCTATATGGATCCCCCACGACCATTGACGGAGACCAGTTTGGGAAACAGTATTTTTAAAAATTTTTGGTCGATTAACTATGAAAACTACCTTGAAATATACACTTTTCTTTTTGTGTGACTTTCGGAATATAGTACAGTAATGCTCATTCGTACATATATGATGAACGAAAACAG
Organism: Achatina immaculata; assembly: GCA_009760885.1. Taxonomy (NCBI): domain Eukaryota; kingdom Metazoa; phylum Mollusca; class Gastropoda; order Stylommatophora; family Achatinidae; genus Lissachatina; species Lissachatina immaculata. The sequence goes on along the minus strand of CM019704.1, from coordinate 37,938,658 downwards.
TGTATGATGTACATAAAGAAAGGCTGTTGGCGGAATACGGCGAGGACAAGAGAGTTGGTGGAATATGGCGAGGAAAAGAGAGTTGTTGGTGGAATATGGCGAGGAAAAGAGAGTTGTTGGTAGAATATGGCGAGGAAAAGAGAGTTGTTGGTGGAATATGGCGAAGACAAGAGCGTTGGTGGAATATGGCGAGGAAAAGAGAGTTATTGGTGGAATATGGCGAGGACAAGAGAGTTGTTGGTGGAATATGGCGAGGAAAAGAGAGGTGTTGGTGGAATATGGCGAGGAAAAGAGAGTTGTTGGTGGAATATGGCGAGGAAAAGAGAGTTGTTGGTGGAATATAGGGACAGAGAGAAAAGAAAACATATTATTATTATTAAATTATTTATTATTACTATTATTATTATTATTATTATTATTATTATTATTATTATTATTATCTTGCTGAGTACAGTACTTCAGAGTGCCAATCAAAAGATCAGAAATACATTTTTCTTTCTAATGATATTTGAAAGTCCCAAATCTCCCAGGCTCTGAAAGGTCTTGCAAAACTTAATTACATCCGCGTTTTCAGATTTTGAGAATGTACAGATTCCTTACATGCTTTCCTCTTTTTTTTCCCCTTAAATAACTTCCTGTGAACTATAGACTTGTTATGTTTTGAGAGAAAAGTTAGAAGCGTAAAATGTGGGCGTACGAACTTATCACTTCGGCGAAGTTTGTGGCGGAAGTTACACCACCTCGTCATGTCTCGCGGGGCAAAAAAAAAAATTGTTTACTTTTTCTGAACTGATATTTGAACCATCCAGCGCGCGTAGAACAACATATGACTATATCTTGAACTTCAAGAGATACACTAAATTTAATAAACATTGCACTGCATTCGCAACGCCCATAAAAATCAAACGAATTTTTGGGTAGCATAAACTATTTACCCGCTCCAACATTGACAAAAAAACTCAATCTTCATCCCAGAAAAGATATAAAACATAAAAGAAGTTAACTTGTTTCCTGTACGTTGTGACTCCCCCCTCCCCCCCCCCACCCTTTTTTGTTTGTTTGTTTGAAAGTAAAGACTATAAAATCCCCCCCCCCCTTATCCCTCTCCTTCTCTCTCTCCCTCCCTCTCTTTTTTTCTCTGTCTCTCTCCCACTCTCTCTGTCTCTTGCTATCTCTTTAGCGCGCGCTCTCTCTCCCTTACTCTCTCTTTTTTCTCTATCTCTTTCCCAGTCTATCTCTTTCCCAGTCTCTTGCTATCTCTTTAGCGCTCTCTCTTCCTCCCTCTCTCTTTTTTCTCTCTCTTTCCCACTCTCTCTGTCTCTTGCTTTCTCTTTAGCGCTCTCTCTCTCTCTCTCTCTCCTGAAAGCACTTATAACCTGTCAGCTTCTCTTATTGTATGTTTTCAAGACATGAACAATTCACTATCCTCGAAAGATTAATTATTTAAAAATCTGATTCCAGATGCGGTATGTTCTTCTGTGGCCTCCGCCAGATCTTGAGATGAAGGATCTATGCAGCCATCGATGTCATGGCGACCTGCAGGAAAAGGCTGAAAGGCTACGTCGCCCCTATTTTCGTTTTGTACACGCTCCTGGTGACCTACTTTTTGGCCCAGCGGGCCTGGGACGACGTCAGTAGCAGGCTTCGACGTCGAAATGACGTCAGATTTTTAGACGTACTGGTCCAAGAGGAACGACGTCATCTAAGGAGCTTTCAAGACGTCGTCAAAAATTACAGGTCAGAAAGTTCATTAGGTATCAGAGAATATTCGGTGGAATACTGATAACTGATTTTCTTGTTGCCGAATATGAATTCGAATAGAGCATTCGGTACGCATCTAATTTATTTGCTTGGATATTTCGTTCCTTCATCCAGTGACCAATCTTGGTGGATGACCACTTGTAGCCTTTCTGGTAGTTTTATTATTTCTCGTCGTATTTGAATTCTGGATTTCTTTCCCCCGTGGTGTAGTGGTTTGGGCACTCGGTTACTGATAGGTAAGGTCACCGGTTCGATTTCGCACTCGAGCGGAATGTTTTTTTTTTTTTGATCCACCGGCACCAGGGTCAGCCTAGCCTCATAAAATGGGCACGTGGAGTTTCAATAGGAAAAGAAAGGTTGCATGGCGAGGTGCTGGCATCCCTATCTCGATTGCTGTTATGGCCCAGAAATGTGGAGGCACTAACACTTCATACTCAACATGTTGTATCCAAATGCTACAGGATTTCCTTTCTTCCTTCATCCCATCCCTTCCTTCTCTCCCCATCCCTTCCCTTCACCTCCATCCTTCCCTTCCCTCCCTCACCGACATAAATGTAGGTGAGCACAAAATGGAAGCAGGCTAATGGCTGAAAAAAATTCATCCAAGGAGGGGGAAAAAAGCAAAATGTTTAATTTTTTTTAATCTGTTGTTCTTTTCGTATATGATTCTGGATAAAGGCTTTCGTCGAAATATTGCATTGCTCTATTTTCTTCATGTATACGAACGTACGTACTCATTCACGTCTGCCACTCTCGCTCTTCTTCACTTTCCTCAATCTTTCTATCTTTTTTTTTTGGGGGGGGGGCGGGGTAAACTGAACCATACACCTCTGTCTACCTTTATTACTAGAAACAGTTTTACCGCGGTCGTCATTTCTTTTATCTCTCACTAGTTACTTGCAGTAATTGTATGAGAAATAATAAAACAATGCGGATAACAGTTTCTGAATATTCTTCTTGCTTTCTCCGCAGAGACGACGTGCATATTCAAATCGGCCACAAGGGCCATGAACGTCTGGACCAGGCTGATTACAGTCATCGGAACAAAAGCATCGAATACATCCACAAACGGGACAAGGAAGTAACGGAGATCGATTCTAGAATTCACGTAACTGGCTTGGACAGATATGACGACGAGGAGTACAACGATACTGATCTCCCGAAAGATTTGATGGTGCAACAAGCCGAGGAGAACAAGCCTCCAAGACCTGTCTTCCAGGTAGAAGTTGAGGAGTGGGACACAAATCCCCCTCCTGTAAAACCGGCTAAAACAAGTTTTAATTCAAGTCAAGCTTACACTAATGGCAGACTCGAGGTCCGGTCTGAATCCCGTAACTTTCAGAACTATGGCGGAGGTTCTAGTAACATTTCCAAAAGTTACAACGTAAATACAAGGCGGGAGCAGAACAACAGGAACATCCTTATTGAAGGCAACTATACAACCTTATTCTGCGACAGCGTTCTTGGTGAAGGGGAGCAGAAGCCAGCGATATGTAGAAGAGAGCTGGTAGAGTTCGGCAGCACAAACCATGTCAACATTAGCAAATATTCTGTGCATTTTAGAGAACTTGGAGACATCTTCGTCTTCTCAGCGTTCCTGGACATCAGGGAGAAGACACACGTCATTCGGCTGATGACCTTGGGGCGTCAGGGTCGCGATAAGAGCAAGTCTACCTACTGGTGTGTCTTCTACTCGGGAATGAACGAAACAGTTCTAGACACACAGCTTTCTTCCAGACAAGCAACGCAGCTCTCTTACGTCTCGGCTAGTGACGGCCATCATAAACATAACCAGTTCTACATAATGTCCTGTCTGGTGCCCGACTCGATAAAGTTCTCGCTTCTAGCGCCTCATAGAAGTTTCATCGAGATAGTAACCGGAAACTTTCAGCGCCCGTTTCTGGACAGAGTTCAAGAGAGACTCCCACTAAGGGTGATCAGAAACAACCCAGAAAGCTGGTCAGACGTCACCCAGAAACGTTCTTATTTTGATAAAATGGAGCAGGATCTACTGACGCTCAATGTTCCTGAATTTAGAATCACCGGCAGTAGTATTCGTAATAGTAATAATATTAGTAACGTTAATAATATACGCAGTGGCACAGAAGCATTAAGCAGCAACATTAGAAAAAGTCCAGAAGGTTTGCTTGTACAAAATAGTTCAAACGAGAATGTGGTGACTTGTGTGGCGCCACTCCAAGGGAGTATTGCTGTGGTGCAGCTTGTAGAGTTTATAGAACTGACCTTTCTGTTGGGCAGTCAGCATATAGTCTTCTATACATTCCGTATCTCTAACGAAATTAAAAATGCCTTAAACATGTACGAAAGGCGCGGTCTCGTGACGGTTCTTCCTTGGAATATACCTTCTCCAGAGTCTGTGTGGGCCAACGGCAGGGACATGGCTCTTAACGACTGTTTGTACAGGACGATGCACGTCTACGATTATGCCCTCTTTCTGGACCTGGACGAGTTTCTGGTGCCCCGAATCACGTCGGATATACCATCGTTTCTGAAGTATCTCAAATCTGTTCATAGGTTTAACTCCACAAGGTTTTCAGACCTGGTTTTTAGCTCCACGTATTTTCCACCGCCTACGAAAGTGCAGTTTCGGAATCTGACCAGCGTGGCCGGCTTCACCAGAGACATCAACAAGTTTGTCAGTCTGAAGAGCGTATATAGAACATACTTCAACCCAAAACACACGCTCCGGATGATCAGATTGTCCATGGCCTTCAGAGTCGGAGCTGGGGAGCGTAAGCGAACTTCATTTACGGTCAGTTCCAGATTTGCAGTGGTCAACCACTACAGCTACTGTCCTCAGGAGGCTGGTGCTAAGGCAAATAGCACGGCTGGTCAGTTTGATAACAGGAAGCCAGGGGCCTTCGAGAAACCCGTCCCGGATATTTGTAGTCACATGAAGCAAGACTTCACAATGTGGCGATATAAGAATGTCCTCATTCAGAGAGTCAGAGACAGTGTTAGAAAACTTAACCAGGGATAAACTTGTATTATTCTTCTCATATATATGTATATATCAGTATTCTTCTAGATCAGTGATGCAATTTAAAACACATTTTTTAAATGTATGTACCTTTTTTGGCAAATACATAATTTACGGACTAGATGTTGTTTCTTAGACTCTTTTGAAAACAAATGCCTAAGGAAAATACTCGGCATCAAGTGGAGCGAATTCAAGAACAATGCAGAGATAAGACAGATGACTGAACAACAACTAGTCTCATGGGTGATCAGGAAAAGGAGATGGACACATGTTGGTCACTTGATGAGAAGAAATGATCAGAGAATCCTAAAACAAGCTATCAAGTGGAATACAACTGGCCAAAGAAAAAGAGGCAGACCGCGTGAAACTCTGAAGAGGACATTATTAAGAGAGGCCAAATTAACGGGCATAAAATCCTTTGATGAGGTTGAAAGACTCGCCGAAGACAGGAAAAATTGGCGAACTACTTTGCGAGCCTTATGTGACGTTTAACGGCACGGGAAGGATATAAGATATAAGATAAGATGTTGTTTCTAGATGACAGAGAAACTATATCATTTTCATTTCTTTTCTCTTTCCTCTTAATTTTTAAGTTAGAGAGAAATACATTCAACCTACCATACCGTTTCTGTTTCTTGCATTCAACATTTTGGATTTTATGTTCTTCACACATAATAACATATCTCATCCTTCTGTTTTTTTTTTGTCTGACGAAGCTCAAGTCAAAATATTGTTGTTTTGATACTGTAAGTTCAGCGTGTTTCCAACATAGCTTCAATTTATTTTAACTTTCCACAACTTTAAGGGCAGTAGCTGTGTTCATTAAATCTCACACATGTGAATGTTTATATTTTAAATTGCCTTGCTTAGCTTGAAAGAATTCCATTTTCTTCCAGCTTGCATATAACTAACAGCATTTAGACTTGACATTCGCAGTGAGATTTCCTGTAATAAGGTCTGGAGCCAGAATATGCTTTCCGTGATGTTGATTGCAGATGCGTTATCGCCCTTTAATGGCAAGTCTGTTGATGTGCGTAAAGTTGAATATACTGGAGTTACAACATGTTAACGGGGCTGTTGAATCTTGGCTACTCAAGACCCTATACTCCTTCCTCGTGGTTGTTCCTAGTAAATGATCCATGTACAGTTTATGCAGATACGCTAAATAAACTATATGTAACGAAACGTAACTGCCGATATATATGGAAAATCGCACGATTAAAAAAACTATTTCGCAATGTATCTACAGCATATCTGTATTCTGATAAGAGTTCTGCTTTGTTTGAAAGTACCTAACCGTATCCAGCTAACGGCAAAATTGGTGCTTTGCGCTGATACATAAATTACTGTGTAACGAACGTATTCATATCAAGAAGTGGCTGTTAGAAGACTGCCATTTCAATGCCCCCCTCCCCCCACATATATCATTTGTTTTAACGTTACGCTTAACATACAAATACAATATGTATAGTTCTTATCACTGTCAGTCTACCAGGATTTCAAGAAATCATGTTGAGCCTGTACGTCTGTACGTCCAATTCCCCCAGTCTCCGATTTCAGTTCCTTAATACATGGTACATTTATTCAGACTCTGTGATTCTTTCCATAAAAGATGCCACGCCCCTCTTTACCCGTTGCCCTACCTCCTTCAAATAAGAAATAGCTTTTTTTTAACCCAAAATTTGAAGAACTAATGCCAGTAAACGCGGCCTACTTGGTTAAGTGGTTAGGCGCTCGGTCTACTAATCTGGTGGTAGTGAGTTCAAATCTTAGCAGTGGGGATTTTTTTCTGGTATCACCACATCAAAAATGCCCCCCCCCCCCCAGTGTCCACCCAGCCTTTAAAAATGGGAACCAGAGAAATCTAGGAAGGCAAATATAGTGGCTGTGCCTTCAGTTTATCATTCGTTCATTTGTCTCTTATTTGTCATCAGGCCAGACAGACACCATATCTCCATTGTCTACATTGTCTCCATTGTCTATATTGTCATTTCCGAAACATTAGAAAACAGCATTGCCTATGCATTTATTACATGTTTTATATTCAAAACTAATGCCAAGTACGGGATCATGTGATCACCGGACAGCGCACTGACGTTGAATATTCATTCGCGTGACACGAAGGTGTCTATAATTAAGTCAAGAAGGCGAGGAGATGTCTTCTATGTGTCTTTTTTTTTTCGTTTATGTGAATATAGATCTTGGCTGCATTTATGATGATATGTAAATATCTAGCTAAATATTTGCTAAAACTGTACGGCTGACTTTATGAATCTATGCTACTTTATGGAATAATGTTATTAATAAAACAATTTTAAAATTTTAGGGGCCTTTGTGGGATGATTTTAGTAAGTTTGGCTGAGTTTTTTTAGTATTATATCTTTAGTTGCTTTAATTTGATTGTGTGGCGTGTGTAGCGTAGCAGTTAGTGCATTATTTCTCATGCGAGTGGCTCGGTGTTTCTGTCGCGATCTGAAAATCAAGAATTCACTGTAGAAAATAGGTACCTGGCTTTTTCTTTTTTTAGTTTAGGGAGCAAGAGGCGGGCCAGGCCTGATGCTGACAACATCGCCCTCTGGCGTCAGCGGTATGTCAAGGGAAGTATAAACATTAATACATATCCCATGTGTGTTTGCTTGGCAGGGAACAGGTGAAGAAAACTTGGCACCAACCACGTATCCTATTTATGAAACAGCGTTTATGTTCGTCATTTTTATGACATGTATGGAAACGTTAAAGTGGTTATTAGAGTTTTAAAATTATGACCGTTTTTTTTTAAAAGTTTTATTACAGCTGCAAGTAATTTACGTTTGGCTGACTCTACGTGTGTTTATGAAATGTAACTGAAAGAAGTGTTTCCCGGCTTTCTTTAGCGTGAAAACGTAGAAGTCTGTCAGTCATTTAACAGATAATAATGAACCAGATCCAATACACCAACTACAAAGACAACAGTAAAGCATTCTCTTTCGCCTAAAGACAGGCCATTGTAGATTACTGAGCCACCTGCATAGACTCAAAATGTCTCACACAGACATGAGTGTCCATGTGGCGGTGGAGTCCAGACTCCAGAATATATCCTACAAGAGTGCCCAACCATGCAGACCTGAGGCGTGAGACATGGCCAGAGGACACAAGCTTGGGGCAAAAGCTTTGATGCTCCTATCAGGATCTGGAGAGGACTACGGGCTTTGCCATGTCGACAGGGATCAGGATCTGAAGTGACCAACAACTTCGAACGCAGAAGAAGAAGAAGTCAGTCAGTCAGTCAGTCAGTCATTTGCATATCCCTTGTGGAACTTTGCCTCCCTAACAGCTATCCTGTAGACCTCTCGGCTGTAAGCAAGATGGCCTGCTGCTGATGCATCCATTCGTAGAACGAAAATAATGCTTTGGTCTTCCTCTTGTTCTTTTTTCCTTTATATATCCTTCCAAGACGGTCTTCTCTAAATTCTCATGACGTTTAATATGTACAAAATACTTAAATTTTCTCTGTTTAATCCTCTTTACTAGCCAACGTTCTTGAATACTAAGTTCTTGTAGTATGGATATATTTCTTCTTTTTTTGTGTCCATGACATTTGAATGACTCTTCTGTAGCATTTACATTCAAAGGCATTTATGTGTTTCTCAGCTGTTTTGTTAAGTGTCCAGGTCTCACAGCCATATGTTGCGATGAGAAAGATGCATGCCCTTAAAAATCTTGTTTTTGTAGTTATGTGTGTTCTCCTCCACAGCTTTCTTAGTTGTTTTATGTTTTTGAAGAGCAACAGATGTCCTCTTTTTAATTTCCCTCATTGTATCTCCATTATTAGTTAGTAATGATCCAAGATATTCAAAACTCTCCACCTCTTCCAATTTATCCTCGTTGATACATATATCAGCTGCCTTATTTGTTTTGTTAGTTGTCATCAATTTAGTTTTCTATCCATTAAGATAAAGGTTTTGCTCATGTAGAAGTAAGGCTTCAAGTTTGTTGGATGATTTTTCTTTGTTATATTTGAAGATGAGAGAGAAATATTAATATAAAAAGGGATTCATTTCTTGTTAAAAAAAAGTATTTATTTGTGAATTTCATTCTTTAATTAAATAAAATATTTTAACATAAAAACGGACACGCTAAAACACCTTCGGTATTTGTTAAAAATGTATGCCCGTGCCTATTAACGCTGTTAACATTTACTGAAACGTTTTAACTCTTTCACTACCAAATAACACTGGTGGGTATGGCAGATCTAGATCAATGCCCAGAGCGATAGTTAGGCAAAGCCTAAATAATATTAAAAGTGACACGTTTCTAACGCAGTCCATATTTTTAAATTACATAGTAACTTCCCTCCAGGTTTTGTGCTTAAATCTCTCATCAAAATTTACTCTGACAGAGCGTGGGAAGTGAATTCTGGGATGAACGATTTAAATATTATTTGTGCTTAGTAGAGATTCCTGCTTTATTAAAAAGAGAGAAAAATGTGTGTGTGGTTGTGGGGGGGGGGGGCAGATGATAGAGGGAAGAGGAGTAGAGGATAAAGGGGGGGGGGCGGGGCGAAGATGATAGAGGGAAGAGGAGTAGAAGAAGATAAGGGGGTGGGGGCGCAGATGATAGAGGGAAGAGGAGTAGAAGAAGATGAAGGGGGGCGCAGATGATAGAGAGAAGAGGAGTAGAAGAAGATAAAGGGGGCGGGGTGCAGATGATAGAGGGAAGAGGAGTAGAAGAAGATAAAGGGGGCGGGGGCGCAGATGATAGAGGGAAGAGGAGTAGAAGAAGATAAAGGGGGCGGGGTGTAGATGATAGAGGGAAGAGGAGTAGAAGAAGATAAAGGGGGGCGCAGATGATAAATGGAAGAGGAGTAGAAGATAAAGGGGGCGGGGGCGCAGATGATAGAGGGAAGAGGAGTAGAAGAAGATAAAGGGGGGCGCAGATGATAGAGGGAAGATGAGTAGAAGAAGATAAAAGGGGCGGGGTGCAGATGATAGAGGGAAGAGGAGTAGAAGAAGATAAAGGGGGCGGGGGCGCAGATGATAGAGGGAAGAGGAGTAGAAGAAAATAAGGGGGGCACAGATGATAGAGGGAAGAGGAGTAGAAGAAGATAAAGGGGGCGGGGGCGCAGATGATAGAGGAGTAGAAGAAGATAGGGGGGGGTGAATTTCGACTAATTATTAATTTTTAAGGCCCAAGCCACTTGGTAACGTCAGAAAAGAAAATGCCCGAAATATTCGGTTAGTTTGTTATGAAATATTGCCTCTAGTGCCCCAGTGGGTTGTGTCGCTTCGGTCCATGTAACTAAGACTCGCGTAACTTATCATGTGTCATTCAGGTCACTAGTCAGTTCTAGATGAGTAAAACGACACCACACCAGTGGTCCAAGACATTCCTAATATTCCAAGATTACCAATATTCCAAAAAAACAGCACCAATAAACGAAGAGAGAGCCAATATTCCAGATGGGAAAATAAATGGGTGTATGGTTCCGTTTTACAAAAAAAAAAAAGATAGAAAGAGTGAAGAAAGTTGGTAGAAACAAGAATGGCAGAAAGCAAGATGAGTACATATAAAAGAAGAACATACAACAATCCAATATTTCGGCAAGAAGCCTTATCCAAAGATCACATATAAAAGCAACACAACAACAAATAAAAAGCACGAAAAATGGATGAAAAATATAGTGCTCCACTACGTCTATCTGGGCGTATTTTATGTCCGACTTTCGTACTAGAAAGCCAAAAAGCTAAGTTTATGTTTTTCATCTATTTTTCGTGTTTTTTATTTGTTGTTGTGTTGTATGTGACCTTTGAAAAAGGCTTTTTGCCGAAATATTGGATTATTGTATGTTTCTCATCTTGCTTCCTGTCATTCTTGTTTCTGCCAACTTTCCTAACTCTTTCTATCTTTTTTTTTTTTTTTTTGTAAAACTAAACCATACACCCATCTATTTTACTTACTAAAACCAGTTGTCATCTGCTTTATGTCTCATATTCCAGACAGCATCAATAGACCTAGAGAGCACCAATATTGCATGACACACAAATATACTACCAATATTCCATGACACACCAATATACTACCAATATTCCATGGCATACCAGTACACCAAGAGAATACCAGTATTCAGTGACACACCACTATACCAACAGAGTACCAATATTTCAAAACAACACCAATATTCCAGAACAGCGTCAATATTCCAAGACTGACTAAACTGTAAAATGTAATTTCGCCCTGCAATGAAAGAAAAGTAATAGAAAGTAGTAAGGTAAGAAAAGTAATAGGAAGTATTAATGTAAGAAAAGTAATAGGAAGTGGTAATGTAAGAAAAGTAATAGGAAGTGGTAATGTAAGAAAAGTAATAGGAAGTGGTAATGTAAGAAAAGTAATAGATAGTAGTAATGCAAGAAAAGTCTCTCTCTCTCTCTCTCTGAATATTAAGTGCCCAGGGCACATGGGGCTTCCGCAAGGGTTTTCCACAAATGCCTGTCCTTTGCCTTTTTTTAATGTAAGAAAAGTAATAGGAAGTAAACTCCCACAAAGTAAAAGATATGTTGTCCAGCCTGAAGCCCGATAAAGCAAATGTAGAAACAGATCTGAGAAAAATGAATAAATAAAAGATAAATACAAGTTATAAATCTGAAGATGCTTGATGAAACTTAACCAGCTGATCCAGTTAAGGTTAAAATGTTACGGGTAAATAAATATGTATAAGAATACCTCATGGTGCACAACGGTATTACAGACACGTTCTATTTGACACGTTCAGTGTAAAGTAGTATTACAGAAGCTCAGCATTTGCCGCGTTCATTGTAAAATAATGTTGCAGAAATGCTTCATTTGACACGTTCAGTGTAAAACGTTACAGAAATGCTTTACTTGACACGTTCAGGTGTTACAGAAATGCTTCACTTGACACGTTCAGTGTAAAATTTTACAGAAATGCTTCACTTGACACGTTCAGTGTAAAATGTTACAGAAATGCTTCACTTGACAAGTTTAGTGTAAAATGTTACAGAAATGCTTCACTTGACAGGTTCAGTGTAAAACGTTGCAGAAATGCTTCACTTGACAAGTTCAGTGCAAAACGTTACAGAAATGCTTCACTTGACAAGTTCGGTGCAAAACGTTACAGAAATGCTTCACTTGACAGGTTCAGTGTAAAATGTTACAGAAATGCTTCACTTGACAAGTTCGGTGCAAAACGTTACAGAAATGCTTCACTTGACAAGTTCGGTGCAAAACGTTACAGAAATGCTTCACTTGACAAGTTCAGTGTAAAATGTTACAGAAATGCTTCACTTGACACGTTCAGTGTAAAATGTTACAGAAATGCTTCACTTGACAGGTTCAGTGTAAAACGTTACAGAAATGCTTCACTTGACAAGTTCGGTGCAAAACGTTACAGAAATGCTTTACTTGACACGTTCAGTGTAAAACGTTACAGAAATACTTCACTTGACAAGTTCAGTGTAAAACGTTACAGAAATGCTTCACTTGACACGTTAACTGAATGTGTCGGGCGGGCTGAAAGACGTGGATATCACACACAAGGCTACATGCAGCGACACAAAGCAACCACTGTCCTCTTAAGGGAAGAAGAAAGAATATTAAGAAGCAACTAGTACAGCTTACTAAACTGAATGTTTGCGGCTGAGTAGAAGTTCAGAGGTTCAAGATTAGAAATATCACACGCGCCTGTGTGCACAGTTCTTCACATTAAAAAAAAAAAAAAAATAAACCCCGTTCTTTCATTCGTTCTCACCTCACTTTCTAGAACTTCGTTAGAATCCACCACAGTAATAGAACAGTTCTGTTCTAAGCCAAAAATCTCCACCCAACAGAAGAATTTCAAAAACGTAGAACGTACCGAGAAGATAAAATCTTAACAAACTGTATAAGATGCAAAAGAAATAATTTAAAGAGGTGAAAGAACTCAAGCAAAAACATTCTGAAATGTGCCTGGAGACCAGAAAAGATTAAAAAAAAAACAAAACAGCAAGCAACAACGGAAACGACTGGTTGAAAAGTGGAGAATTAACGAAGCAAGAAATAATAATAAACCATCCCTATCTGTTGTCTGTTGCCTTCTGGTAGGGCAGATTCCAACGAGAAATAAATTACGTAATCGATTTTCAATTAAATAATCGATCTCCGACTTGGAATAGTCCCAGTTCATGTAGTTCTACAAAATGTTAGTGATGTTTCGATTACCACTAAGCACTAATGTTTGCAGTAACTGCTATAGACGGTTTTATACGGTTGTGCGTGTGATAATGGATGTGGTTGAACTAGTTTAAGTAGAATAGTTAGGTAAAAGTGAAGGAATGGTACAGTTTTGCTTTTTAAAAGGAGGAAGCAAATGGAGATAAATTATTGGATTGCTGTTTTCCATAGCCATTTCCCTGCTCATTCTAATGTTAGTAATTTACCCCTGTCTGTTCTTTCTTGTTATTTATGTTTTGTTTTTTTTAAAACTCTACCGCATGCTTATGTACAGCACTAACAGACAGGCGCTTACACTCGTCTTTCTTTTTTTGTCTGTGGATTCTTAGTTATGTATATTTCTTCTTCTTCTTTTTCTTCTTCTTCTTCTTCTTTTTTTTCTTCTTCTTCTCCTCCTTTTTTTATCCGTGTATTCTTAGTCATGTATATTTCTTCTTCTTCTTCTTCTTCTTCTTCTTCTTCTTCTTCTTCTTCTCCTCCATTTTTTATCCGTGGATTCTTGGTTATGTATATTTCTTCTTCTTCTTCTTCCTCCTCCTCCTCCTCTTTCTGAGCTCGTCTGGGGTTCATTGCTCCAGACAAGACACGTCTCAATTCCCTCTCTGGTCTTAAATCTTTTCTTGTCAATCGTTGATTCCAAGAGCGCTTATATCTTTTTCTAGATCGTCTCGCCATCGTCGTCTTGGTCTGTGCCCTTTCATCACTTCTGTATAGGCCATCCTTGTTTGTTTTTATAATAGAGAAACATAGGCAAAAATTCCACATACATGAATTCACCAATACCAGCACCAACAACAACAAAGAGCAACAACAGCAGCAACAACAACAACAACATCATACCTGGTTGAAGCCTGGCTCTGTATCTCAGCTTTCCGAAGTTCGGTGTCTGGGGCCTCCAAAACTTTGTTGGCTGTTTGGATCAACTTCTCGCTAATCTGTAAGATGAAGTAACCAGGAGATATAAATACAAGATCTTTTCACATGGAAGGTTCGAGCTTCTTCTTCTTCTGCTGCTACTGCTGCTGCTACTGCTTATTCTTCTTCAATCTCCCAGGAACTGCGGGATAATATTCTCTGTAGACGATGCTGTGAAGATATTGAGGCACAGCGGCGTGTCCGCTTGGGAGTGGGTTACTGCAGCTATTTTTCACAGTCCCTGAGCGCATCTAAACAGCAGGGGATGTGCAAAACTTCTTTAGCAGTCTCCTCCGCCATGGGGAAATACGCCGATCTCTGCCTGGTTAGCCAGGCAAGGCCTCTAACTGTGGGTGCTAACGGAAAGGTGATACAGGGCCTTGGTCAGCTATGGTTCGCCAACCCCGACGCGGGATGTCAACTATGGGTGGCTGATTGTCAAATTGTTGCCCTCAAGGAAAGGTAAGAGTGCTTACATATGATTTCAATAATAAATAATGTTAATAGTAGTAATCATCACAGCAGACATAACAACAGCCGTAAGTTACATCAACAGTTGCAGTTGCTCTAATGGTAAGCTCAGAAGACTTTCTTTTTTTAACATAAAAAATCCTGTATCAGCATTTCTGGTGATAGTTTAAAGCTGTAGTTCCAGCTGAGCTGATGGTAGTATGAAGAATAGTACCAGCAAACATTTGAGACTGTAGCAGCAGTACTATGTTGGGACGGCCAGCGGGGATAGTAGCAGTAGCTTAAATGATGGTGGTAGTAGCAATAGCTTAAATGATGGTGGTAGTAGGTGTAGCTTAAATGATGGTGGTAGTAGCAGTAGCTTAAATGATGGTGGTAGTAGGTGTAGCTTAAATGATGGTGGTAGTAGGATTACCTTAAATGATGGTGGTAGTAGCAGTAGCTTAAATGATGGTGGTAGCAGGAGTAGCTTAAATGATGGTGGTAGTAGCAGTAGCTTAAATGATGGTGGTAGCAGGAGTAGCTTAAATGATGGTGGTAGTAGCAGTAGCTTAAATGATGGTGGTAGTAGGAGTAGCTTAAATGATAGTGGTAGCAGAAGTAGCTTAAATGATGGTGGTAGTAGAAGTAGCTTAAATGATAGTGGTAGCAGGAGTAGCTTAAATGATGGTGGTAGTAGAAGTAGCTTAAATGATGGTGGTAGTAGGAGTAGCTTAAATGATGGTGGTAGCAGAAGTAGCTTAAATGATGGTGGTAGTAGAAGTAGCTTAAATGATGGTGGTAGCAGGAGTAGCTTAAATGATGGTGGTAGTAGGAGTAGCTTAAATGATGGTGGTAGCAGGAGTAGCTTAAATGATAGTGGTGGTAGGAGTAGCTTAAATGATGGTGGTAGCAGAAGTAGCTTAAATGATGGTGGTAGTAGGAGTAGCTTAAATGATGGTGGTAGCAGAAGTAGCTTAAATGATGGTGGTAGTAGAAGTAGCTTAAATGATGGTAGTAGTAGGAGTAGCTTAAATGATGGTGGTAGTAGGAGTAGCTTAAATGGTGGTGGTAGCAGAAGTAGCTTAAATGATGGTGGTAGTAGAAGTAGCTTAAATGATGGCGGTAGTAGAAGTAGTTTAAATGATGGTGGTAGTAGAAGTAGCTTAAATGATGGTGGTAGTAGGAGTAGCTTAAATGATGGTGGTAGCAGGAGTAGCTTAAATGATGGTGGTAGTAGGAGTAGCTTAAATGATGGTGGTAGCAGGAGTAGCTTAAATGATGGTGGTAGTAGGAGTAGCTTAAATGATGGTGGTAGTAGGAGTAGCTTAAATGATGGTGGTAGCAGGAGTAGCTTAAATGATGGTGGTGGTAGGAGTAGCTTAAATGATGGTGGTAGTAGGAGTAGCTTAAATGATGGTGGTAGTAGGAGTAGCTTAAATGATGGTGGTAATAATTGTTTTCGCAGCAGCCGTGGAAGTCAGCGACGGAAGCTGTAGCATGTATATGCTGCTGAAATATTGATAACGTCGGAAATCAGACAGGCTGTTTAGTAATGCGATGGGAAACCAGAGAAGCTGTTTGGTATACGATGGGAGCTCTGTGAACAGCTAACTTCTGCCTGCCCCAAGACCATCTTATGTGACGAAAGGAACCGTAATTTCAGTCTCGTTTATGTAGTAGTTGCCATGGCATAAATGGAGAGTTAGATGTTCATTACAGTACTATCAGTGGCGATGACGGCACACAATGATGATGATGATGATGATGATGACGGGTAGGTTAGCATTTATTCTCATATGAGCGAAACTTTACAATGGTGAAATGTCTTATGTAACGAAAAGGTAACAGGTACATTAAATTTCACGTACTTCGGCAGGTGGATTGTCAACAGACACTATACGGTTCACGACCTGGGCAACTTTCTCAATATCCGAGGCTGAGAGATCGTCCTTTTGGCCGAGGACAACCGCTAAGCGGTTGGTCACGTCCGCGACGTTGCTCGGCTGGACCCGAACATCGTTCAGCTCTGTAAGATCAGCCATTGGAGACCTGCTCGTAGGAGATCCACCAGCAGCATTTGAGACGCTGGCATCTGTGCTGGTATCCCTATTGCCAGTTTCCGGTTCGCTGTTGTTAGATCTGCCAATGTAGTCTTGTGTTGTAGACGCGGGTTGTCTGACAATACACGGATCTACAATGCTCCAGTTGTCCCAGTAGGCACCAGTCTGCAAGTCTCCTTTACAAAATGCGGTTCCTGTACTTATACCATCTGCCAAAGAAGAAACTGGTGAGGTCAAGTATAAGTGTTCTTCATATGTTATTTTATGTTCAAACACAACCAACTGATCATCAGTATTAGTAGTATATTTCATATATAATATATTACTGCACTCAATATAATAGTAAATGCTACTGAAACACTTCTTCTTCTTCTTCTTCTTCTGTCTACCTGAAACTACCACCTGGTGTTTTCTGCGCCCGTTCGATGAAGATATTGAGGCACAATACCGTATCGGATTGGGAGCGGGTTATGGCTGGCTATGTTTTCAGTTCCTGCGCAGAGCTACAAAACAGAAGATGTGCAGTACTTCTTTAGCAGACTCCACCACCATGGGGGACTAACATTCTCCCCCCCCCCGCCTGCCCCCCCCCCCCCCCCCCCCCCGTTAGTCAGACTAGGCTTGAAGTACAAACGGAAAGATAGGACAGAGTCTTGATCGACTATGGTTCACCAAACCTAATGCTAGCTTGCCAGACATGGTTGCCAAGTGGGACAAAGTCTTCGCCCTCGATAGGAGATGTAATGCTAGCGCCCATATTTTTTTCTTGATCTTTGTGACAGCGTTATTACTATCACTAAGCGATCAAGACGGGCCCTTATGGAGCAGACCTCAGAGGGACATAATACTGACCCCTGCTAGGGGCATTTTAAGTTGATTGTTTTTCCCTTATTGACGTAGAAGGAAGGCGAGAGATATTGAAAGTTGCTAGCCTTTTCTAAGGCGCGAGAACTGTTTGGTATCAGTCATAAGTCGACACATTAGACGGGCAATATCACTCTCGGCCACCGTTTCCTTCTGCAGTTCCAAGAGGAATAATATCCAACTCTAAAGCCGGGTTATACGGGGCAGCCTACGGCAAGAATGGAAACACAAATTCCCAGCGTGTGAGGCGAGCGTACTAGCCACTTCGCTACTCATACATAAAACGTATAGCAACAAAGAAGAGAATCTGTACGCAAGGGCTGAAAATCATTGATGATAAAGAATACGCACTGCAAGCATTTCTGCTGGATGTTCTGCTGTTGACTGGTGTACTTGGAAACGTTGCATTTAACCCGGTCATGGTATCAACTAGAGTTACCCCTGGACACATGTCTGGAAAAGAGAAATTATATATATATATATATATATATATATATATATATATATATAGTACATACATATGGTCCAGGAATTAGCATTTCTTTTTTTAACATACAACTAGAAGTCATGAAACAGCAAAATATTACAGACACAGTTAGGAGATTTTTAAAGACAGGAGTTGCTTTATTCTCTTAAGATAAACGTACTTGCAACATGTCGAATTTTGTTTTATTCCTTCAATAACATACAGGACAGACAGGTGAAAATCGGAGAGAAAAAAAAAAGCTAGACTAGATGTTAGAAAACAGGTAGATTATATATCAAATATAAGTATAAAAAATTAGAAGAAAAAAAGCAATTAAAAATTGAAACTAAGTGAGTCTAGCTTTGAAATTTAATCCATGAGGTTCAAGAGTTCCACATTCATACATAACAGGATTTTCAATGGTCAGATGATTTTTTTTCCATAAGACTGAAATCGTCGGTCCCGTCTTGTTGACATGGTTCAGAACTAGCTTGGAAACATTCTAGCAGATGTCGTTTACATGATTTTACACACAAACACTTTAGCCGAAGGACCGGTCTCTTCAATATATCTTATCCTACGCTTCTGCAAACAGAGATATACGCCAGTGGCTTCCAACCTGTGATCCACGGTCCATTAGCGACTCTCAGATCACTATCAGGTAGTTTGCGACTGGGTTATAGAATTGGTATAAAGTGTTATCTATTAAATGAAAATAATTAAGGGTTCATGCGTTGCGATATTACATTTAACATTGTGGTCTGAAAGTTAAACATTATGTGTCAGGATCCCTTTTCCTCTGTGAATCCTTCATGAAGTGTGACGATAGTTTTGGAAAAGGTAACAAGATTAGCATCACTGGTGTGGACTCATTAAAAGAAATCTAATACGAAACATATACGAAAGAAAGTTATGTGATGACACTATCATCTACGCTGGACGTAACAGACAGACAGAACCAACGAACGAACATACTTTATTTTCAAAGGGTTAAGAATTAGGCACGCAGGCCCGTCTAACATTCTGTCCTTAATCATACAGCTTTCACTCAGTCACAGTCGTTTAGCATTTGTTATGATCATAATAATAATGAAGATACAATTACAGACAGACAGACAAGCAGGCAGGCAGGCAGGCAGACAGGCAGGCAGATAGATAGATAGATAGATAGATAGATAGATAGATAGATAGATAGATAGATAGATAGATAGATAGATAGATAGATAGATAGATAGATAGATAGATAGATAGATAGATAGATAGATAGAAAGAAAGAAAGAAAAAATCCATAAATATATGAACAATAGACGAAAATAAACCAAAACAAAACAAAAACAAAAGAATAAAAATCTATAAGCGCGAAGAAAAATATAAGAAATAGATGAGTCTAGAACTGCAGACAGCGCCAGAATTAGAAACATCATGGCGATCTAAAAAATGTCCTACGGATTGACCTTTAAAAAAAATACTTCATCGGCATTTAATGGTAGTTAAGAAATCAGGTTTTGTTACTCTGTTTGCACAAAATGTTTGCCTAACGAAGCAAACTTTCCCTGTCTAGAGCCACGGGGATCATTTCTGTGTGCAAAAAGGGGCCTAAAATGGATTTAAGACGTTGTGCGAAGTGTAACCGGAGTTACCAGTTTGGATTTTAGAAGAAAAAAAAAATCAGCCGTTGGAGGGCAAAGAATGGCTTTCAGAATTTTATCTGCATTGTTTAAAATACTGGCTTAGCCGCCAAGTAGGCCCCTCTAGCAAGACAAACGAAAATATTTGATGGATCTCACAAAAATAATGTAAGAATTAAGTTAATAAAAGAAAACAGCATTAAATTCAGCCTAAGGAAACTATATTGCTAACGTTTACTAGCAGCCTAAGGAAACTATATCACTAATGTGTGCTAGCAGCCTAAGGAAACTATATTGCTAACGTTTACTAGCAGCCTAAGGAAACTATATTACTAATATGTGCTAGCAGCCTAAGGAAACTATATTACTAATGTGTGCTAGCAGCCTAAGGAAACTATATTGCTAATGTGTGCTAGCAGCCTAAGGAAACTATATTATTAATGTTTACTAGCAGCCTACAGGAACTATATTACTAATGTTTACTAGCAGCCTAAGGAAACTATATTACTAATGTTTACTAGCAGCCTAAGGAAACTATATTACTAATGTTTACTAGCTTATGTTGCAGTGTGTAAAAGAAATGTACATCTTTGAAAGATTATTTCATGAATTATATGGCACTATAAAACGTATACATGATTATACATGACTGAATTGTTTAAAATCTATTGATCCCTAATTTTCATTGACCGTAAATTGTGACTTTTTTTTTTTAAAGAGAACATCAACACAAAGTGGGAGAGAATTGTGGGGGAGGGGAGAGAGAGAATCTGAGAGGAGAGGCGAGGCAAGGAGAGGAGAGGAAAAAAGATAGAAAGAAGGCGGGATGAGAACGAATATATTATGCTAGTGCTTCTTCTTCTTCTTCTTTCTACCTCCCTGGAACTGTGAGTTGTTTTTTGCAGCCGATGGGGCGAAGACGTTGAGGCACATCATCTTGTCATCTTTGGGGGGGGGGGGGCGGGTTATGCGGGCTAACAGTCCTTGAATGGAGATTTTAAAAAAAGCAGAGGGCGGGCAGTACTTCTTTACCAGACCCCACCACCATGGGGACTACGGCGATCTTTGTCCCGTTAGCCAAGCCAGACCTGTTACCAGGAGCGTACCAACAGAGAAGTAGGACAAAGGTCTCGACCAGCTAACGGTTCGCCAAATCAAACGCTAACATGCCAGACTCATTGCTCTATTCATGGATTCGAAATCATCTTTGCTTCACTGACGTCGTACAATGCATTGGCGCAGTCATGGAATCATACTTCATGTTAAAAAGAAAAAAAGGCTTCATAAACAGATTATGAGAGTCACTGTAATTAGAAAGAAACTTTGAACTTTTATATTAAATCTGAAATTTGGTTTCTCCGTTCTGGCTGATCACTTGCACTTGCATCCACAAAGTTCCCTCTGGCCCTTTTAATGACTTTCTCTTTTAAAAAATGGGATGTAAATAACGACTGTGAATGGCCGTAGTACAAAGAACCATAGAGAAGACACATCCAGAAGAATGGAATGAGAATATATATATATATATATATATATATATATATATATATATTAGATGGTTCAGCCTTTAAATAAACAAATAACGCAGGATGTGGAATACAAATAGAATAGTCAGAAGGAGAACGTGAAGAACTACATGAGTCATGTGGTGATTATTATCTATGAGCCAGAGACCAAAACCATCGAGGCAGCCATTCAACACTTGAATACTACTTTTTTTATACAACATCCCAAACAAAAACAAAAATGCTGTCATCTTCACCGATGCTAAATCAGTGTTAGAAGCATTAGATCACTCTAACCGGAAAGACAAGATATGTCAATAGCACATAAGATCAGCTCCTTAATAGTGGCACGTAAGATCAGCTTCTTAATAGTGGCAAAATAAGATCATCTTCTTAATAGTGGCACAATAAGATCATCTTCTTAATAGTGGCACAAATGATCAGCTCCATAATGGTGGCACAATAAGATCAGCTCCTTAATAGTGGCACATAAGATCAGCTCCTTAATAGTGGCACATAAGATCAGCTCCTTAATAGTGGCACAATAAAACCAACTCCTTAATAGTGGCACAATAAGATCAACTCCTTAATAGTGGCACAATAAAACCAACTCCTTAATAGTGGCACAATAAAACCAACTCCTTAATAGTGGCACATAAGATCAGCTCATTAATAGTGGCACATAATATTAAAATAAAGAACACTACCGTGGATACTAGGCTGTATAAACATTCAAGGAGACAACAGGGCGGATACACCAGCAGAAACAGGTACGACAGGTAACCTGCCCAATAATCCAACTACATTACAAACACTGAAACAAATAATAAGAAATAGCAAGTAAATAGGAATGGCTAAAGGAATTGGCATAGGAAAACACAGGCAGAGCAGTTTTCCAGTACATGACTGCCCCAAATGCGAAAGGCGCTATAAACGCATTAAATATACTAGAACAAACCATCATTTTTCAACAAAGAGCAAGGCACATACCCCTGAAGGCACATATTACACCGGATAAAGCCCGAAGAAGAGTCCAAATGTCCATTGTGTGATAATAACCAAGAAACAGTCATACCATTCATCCATTCCCTTGTGGAACTTTGCCTCTCTAACAGCACTCCTGTAGGCCTTCGGTTGTGAGCAAGATGGCCTGCTGCTGATGCATCCATTTGCAGATCATCAACGATGTCTTGCAGCAATCTTCGCCTTGGTCTTCCTCTCTTTCTTTTTCCCATTATGTACCCTTCCAAGACTGTTTTCTCTAGATTATCATGACGTTTAATGTGTCCAAAGTATTTAAGTTTTCTCTGTTTAATCCTCTTTACTAGCCAGCCTTCTTCAATATTGTTCTTGTAGAATGGATATATTTGTTCTTTTTTGTGTCCATGATATTTAAAAAACTCTTCTGCAGCATTTACATTCAAAGGCATTTATGTGTTTCTCAGCTGTTTTGTTAAATGTCCAGGTCTCACAGGCATATGTTGCAATGGGAAAAATGCATGCCCTTAAAAATCATATTTTTGCAGTTCTGTCTGTTCCTCTCCACAGATTCTTTAGTTGTTTTACTTTCTGAAGAGCAACAGAAGTCCTCCTTTTAACTTCCCTCATTGTATCTCCATTATTAGTTAGCAGTGATCCAAGATATTCAAAACTCTCCACCTCTTCCAGTTTTTCCTCAGTGATACATATATCAGCTGCCTTGTTTGTTTTGTCAGTTGTCATCAATTTAGTTTTATTTGCATTAAGATAGAGGTTTTGCTCTTCGCTGTTCTTACGGACTGACATAATTAGTTTTTTCCACTCCTTTTTTGTGTTGTGGACAGTAATACTGTGTCATCAGCATATCTAATCTCTGGTATTACAGTCATACCACCCGCACCCCACCCCACACCCCCCCCCCCCCCCCCCCAGAATATCCAGCCCTCAAAGATTTGCAACAGGAATACCTGCCTGAACATCCGAACATCATAAACACATTACAGTATATACAAACTCGGTATAATTAAAGAAGACTTGAAGACACTTTGCTATCGAAGACCGCAAACTCAAATGGCTGCTGGATTGTAGAAATGAAATTAAATATAGAACAGTAAGTAACTGACCATACTCCCTTGTCTGTTTTCATAATATTACATCACTGACCTGCCATACTCACGGACACTGCTTGCCGGATTGGCTGTGTGAGATTCCATTCCGTGCGTAGTTCGTTCTCTTTGTGAACTAGAGCCTCGTAAAAACTGGACAAGTACAAGTCTGCCAAACTGCCACGCATGCCTGCACTCAGGTCTCCCGTGGCAACGCATATGTAGGTTGTGAACTCTGACCTCCCAGTATCTGGACTGGTAGCACGAAACAGATTAAATAATTCCACACAGGAGTTACAAGGATTGTTGTGTTACGACATTGGAATGTAAGAGATTTTACGACATTTAAATGAAAAGACATTTTTACATCTTTCAGAATATTTTACAACGTCCAAAAAATTCCACGACATCTGTTAAGTTCTAAGAATTGCTTATTCGCATTCTTGAATATTAGCATACCAGGCACTTGGCTTCAGTCAGTCAGTCATTTGCATGTCCCTCGTGGAACTGCCTCTCTAACATCTCTCATGTAGGCCTTCGGTTGTGAGCATGATGGCCTGCTGCTGATGCATCCATTTGCAGATTATCAACCATGTCTTGCAGCAATCTTCGCCTTGGTCTTCCTCTCTTTCTTTTTCTCATTATGTATCATTCCAAGATGGTCTTCTCTAAATTCTCATGACGTTTAATATGTCCACAATATTTAAGTTTTCTCTGTTTAATCTTCTTTACTAGCCAGCCTTCTTCAATATGAAGTTCTTGTAGTATGGATATATTTGTTCTTTTTTTGTGTCCATGATATTTGAAGAACTCTTCTGTAACATTTACATTCAAGGGGATTTATGTATTTATCAGCTGTTTTGTTAAGTGTCCAGGTCTCACATACATATGTTGCGATGGGAAAGATGCACTTGGCTTGTTTATGGATTAATGGCAATGATAATGCTCTCAGTTGGAAATGGTGATAATAGCAGATTGTCATGACTTTCTTCTTTTCTCGTGCTACATACAAAGCATTACTACGACATCCTTTCATTCAAGGACGGATCACTGCTATATTAGACTTTTTATTAAGCTCCACTCCAACAGTGAACATATCAATGCATATCTCTCTCTTCATCAGTTATGAAACCATCTTTAAACTGGCAAGCATGTGTATATTCAAGTCAGTGCGCCCTGTCCTGCAGATTTATGTTCCCAGTCTTGGGAGGCTATAATATCCAACATTAGTGAGTCTGAGACCTATTTCCAGAGCTGTTACGACTGGAGGGCGCCGGACGAGCATCAAGAGTACGCGTCTTGCCAAAAGAGAGTAAGATCTACCACTGCGTCCGTTTCAAGGAACTTTCAGGGAAATGAAAGATTCTGACCGGCTCTGACTGTGATAATTTAGTTTCGGGTTACAAGATTCATCATCATCATCATCATCATCATCACCATCATCATCATCGTGCACTCCTCCCCCCAGGGACTATCGGTTGTTATGGTCCTCCAACTTGCTTACTCCTTCGTTTTCATAGTGCACCCGGCTAAGTTTATCCTGTCCATCTTTATATTTCTCATCTCTCTCTCTCTCTCTCTCTCTCTCTCTCTCTCTCTCTCTCTCTCTCTCTTTGAACCTTAAAGTGCCCAAGGCACATGGGGCTTCCGCAAGGGTTTTCCACAAACGCTGTCCTTTACCTTTTTTTCCACTCTTGCCCAAATGATTCCTCTATTGCTCAACATCCTCTCTGTTGTTCTTCTCCATGTCTCCTTTGGTCTACCCTCACTTCTGTTCCCCTGTAGTGCCCATCTTTTTGCTATTTTTGGTAGTGAGTCGTCAGTCATCCGGAGCACATGTCCCAACCATCGCCAGCGTTCTTCCCCTTGTTTCTGTTTCTGTAGCAAAGTCTGATGGATTTTTTGTTTACCAGATAGGGTTGCTGGCCCTATGCCGAACCCTCCTTAGTCGCCTTTTACGATCATGCGTAGCAGGGTAGAGTGGTCCTATTCTTTGCTTTCCCAGGTATGTGTCCAGGTCCCGGGTACCAGATCTTTGAATGTTGTCCAGCGATCTTTACCGTTAATGACCTGTTTCTGTTTTTCCTTCTACTTTTCCCCTCTAGTATGGTTTTCGTTTTATGTATACTCGTATAGACAGTTATACTATGCCTCTTGGTACAAGTGAAATATTTTGGTAGTCTTGTTCTTTATAACATTTATATTAATGATATACTTAGCGGGTTATGCTGATACTGTATAACATACTTTGTGCTCTTCACGAACGAGACAATATCTCGAACAATGGGAAAAACGCTTCTCATGTAGTGGGTGATATTCTTGTTCATCGTCGCCAGACGTCGCTCGATCGACGCCGGTAGCCCGATCACGTGACCCATGCGATTGAATATGGCGGCCGTCAAGTAACTGGTGGGCTTGGTTGTGATGTGGCCATAAAGAGTGATGACATCTGAAAGATAGGAGTGTTTGGACGCGATTATAAAGCGCGGTGTCATCTGTTAGATGTGTTCTGATGTGACTATAAAACGCGGTGTCATCTGATAGATAAGTGTGTTCTGATGTGACTATAAAGCGCGACGAGATCTGTCAGATAAGAGGCTCTTTTGTGACGATAAAGAGTTGTGTCTTATGATGTAACCATAAGTGATACGTCACATAAGAAAGTTTATGATTTGACTGTAAAGTGATATGTTTGTAACAAACTGTTTTGATGTGACCATAAGACCTGGTGACTTTGCCTGAAGAACAGAAACAATTTTTTTTTATAAAATAGGAAACAACGGGGGCTTTCGTATGATAAAGTAAGAGAGCACAATTTTGTAGGATTAGACCTCGAAAAAATTGTAGATAAAGCACTTTAGTAAAACGTGAGAGAAAGAAAAATCACAAGAGAAGTTCCTGGGATTCGAACCACGGACTCCGGTAGGACGAGCAGCAATCTCTCCCACGCTGTTCTCTGGTGGCTAGACGGCTGCTCGTCCTACCGGAGTCCGTGTTCGAATCCCAGGTAATTCTCTTGTGATTTTTCTTTCTCTTACGTCTCACTAAAGTCCTTCGTCTACAACATTTTCGAGGTCTAATCCTACAAAATTGTGCTCTCTTACTTTAAGATTGTAGCACGTGCTTAAAACTAGGAAATAGTTGTGTGGACACAGACGGAAGTCTGTAATATGTGTGTAATGTAATCAGTAATAAGCAGCTGGAGGTGTCGACATCTGCTTGAAGAAACTCTTGTCTGAGGGAGGAAAGAAACTTTTTTTTTTGGGGGGGGGGGGGGTGGGTTTCTTCGTCTGATGATCAAGAGTTGTTTCAATCTGGGTAGTAGAGAGTTTGTTGCAGTCGTGTCATAGTAAAGAGTTTGCTGACATCTCGTTATAATAGAGTTTGCTGACATCTTGTCACAGTAAAGAGTTTGCTGACATCTCGTTATAATAGAGAGTTTACTGACATCTTGTCATAATAAAGAGTTTGCTGACATCTCGTTATAATAGAGAGTTTACTGACATCTTGTCATAGTAAAGAGTTTGCCGACATCTCGTTATAATAGAGAATTTACTGACATCTTGTCATAGTAAAGACTTTGTTGACATCTTGTCAAAGTAAAGAGTTTGCTGACATCTCGTTATAACAGAGAATTTACTGACATCTTGTCATAGTAAAGAGTTTACTGACATTTTGTCGTAGTAAAGAGTTTGCTGACATCTCGTTATAATAGAGAGTTTACTGACATCTTGTCATAGTAAAGAGTTTGCTGACATCTTGTCACAGTAAAGAGTTTGCTGACATCTTGTCATATACCCGTATGTTAAAATACACATAATAAACTATAACAACCTAGTATCGGAAGCTGTCTTTACTACTTATCCTATAAAACGCAAAAGGCGTGTGTACAACATACCCGTAAATTTCAGGAAGATTTTGTGGGAGATAACTCTGTGAAAAGGGTCTCTTCGCCAGATCTCACACCAGTACAGTCCCTGTAGCATGGCTGGTTTCAGAATCCTCGCTCCTCCATCGCCCACTCGCTCCAAGATACTAAGATTGAGGTCCAGCCTATTGGGCACGTCTGTGTTATGAAGCAAATGTCATTTTAGAGCAAGGTTTCTTTAAACAGTCCTTAATTGAACCATTTTAATACAAGGTTTCTAAAAAAAAAGAGAGAGGGAGCCACCTTGGTAGTCTTTTCTTGAAAGGCAATTCGGTGAATCACTTTAAAAGTTTATTAAAAGCCAGTTCAAGGAATCAGTTTAATACATGCTTTCGTAATCGTTAATTCATGGACCGCCTTAAGATAGGATTTCTTAAATGGTAGTTCACTAGACCACCATAATACAGTGTTTCTAAAACAGTGGTCAATGGTTTCTTTCTTAGGGTTTAATGATAAATTTTAAGGGACCCACAGACTTTGCTGGGACGTGATACATTTTTTTTTCTTCTTTTTTAATCCAAATGAAATTTCGTTTTCTTGGGTAAACAAGGAAGTTAGGAGGTATAAGAACCATTTGAGCAAAATATTTCTCTTTTTTTTGGGAGGGGGGGGGGAGGGGAACCTCTGGAGTTGCTATTTGGAGGGCATAGTGACGGCGATCAGACAAAGTATGAGAACCACTAATTTCCATTAATCTTATGTTTTGCGTCTGTAAGACTTGTCTTAGGGCTGTCTGGAAAGACTAGCGTTGTGAATACCAAAGTTTATGAGTAGATTCATGTGACATGCCCTCTCCAGAACGTTGTCCCTCCCACAGCCTCCCAGGATGCAAGACGGTCTTGCTCAAGCTGACCAGCGTCTCGCAGCGACACATTCAAACCTTCCGTGATGTCCTGAGTCCACCTGCGGCGAGGTCGTCCCTTTTCTCTTTTGCTGGGCACCCATGCTTTCTACTATCAACTTCTCCAAGCTGTTGTGTTTCTTGATGCGGCCGAGTATCTCAGTTTTCTAATTTGTATAGTGTTAACGAGCCAGTTTTTTGCGACACCTAAACTCATTTTAGTATCTCTTTATTTACGAGTAGGATGATAATAAAATGTAAAAACAAATAAATATATAAAACTAAACAAAGATTTTACTAATATCCAAAAGTTGACAAGACAGGCTTACTGCCGTTTTGCAGTCCGAAGATCGTGTCCATGCTTTCGTCTTGATTAATAATTGGTCGACCATCTTTGAACCATAGGATGACGTCATCGAAAGTTGCCATGCGCAGTGGACACCACAAGTTTTGAGGATAAAACGAGGTCATGTTCTGTACATATGTCACAGGGTTCTCAGCTTCTGTCCGATCCTCGAGGTAAGGCGCTTTGGAAAGGGGAAAAAAAAAATCAACAAAACACTGAGACGCATTTTTCCCCTCTCATTGTGCTATGGAGTTCGTGCACCTACGTTGAGATCTTCTTTGCTAGGAAGAGATCGCTGCATAAATGTGACAAGTCATGAGAAAAATGATAATGAAATATCTAATATTAAACACGTAAGTTCACATCGCGTTTCATTTAGGTCAGACCTGACATTTTGAAGTTTCTGCTCTCAAACTACTTATATATGGCATACAAGATGTACAAATTCTTTTACATTACAGAAGGAATTACTACTTAGTCAACTGAGAAATCAAATTGGGCGTAAAAATTAATCAAAGATATCTTTGACAAAAGAACAGGAACGGAAAAAAACACCTTCAACAGAATGAAGATCCTTACATCAAAACAAATATCACAGCAACTGAGATTACTTATCGTAAAATGTTATATATATTCAATATTCCTTTATGGTGTAGAAGTCTAGACCTTGAATAAGACAACAGGAAAGAAAACTGAGACTCTTGAAATGTGAATATACAAAGAATAGGGTGAATCACAGGGACAGAAGAAGACATATAAAGAAGTGATAAACCATCTAGAAGTGAAAAGAGAACTATTTAAGATCATTAAAAAAAACAAGACATCTAAGGTACTTTGGGCACGTCTGGAGGACCCTTCTTGAGGGCAAGATCGAAGGAAAGAGAACAAGAGGACGACAGCGTCATAGATGGGTGGACAACATCAAGAGATGGACAGGCAGCAACACCATAAAGGCAAGGAACAGAACAGGCTAGAGATTCACTGCAGTCAACATTCCGTGCGGCGATGATGATGATGATGATGATGATGATGGTGATGATGATCTTTGACAAGGAATAGAAGTGATTACTAGATTAACGGAATGAACATTTCCACGAAGCAGAGCGTAACTCACCGTAGAAATGAGCGTCCTTCTGACAGATGAAAGGTAACCTGGTGTTGCAGTCGACTTTGAACAGCTGACCGTCCTCCAAGGCCGTGCACCGATCGTCATCAGGTATGTCCAGATTCAGCGAGGCGTCCACCCAAACTCTTGACCCTGGGGAAGACAGGTTTGAATGCGTTATAACTGGGGTGATTGACTGGTTGGAAAGCTCTCTGATCTTTCTGTTTATTCAGGATTTGTTGCAGGTCAAAGTTTTACGTTCAAAATATTTCCTTCTCGTCCTAGAGCGCTGAAAACTCAAAGTTGCTCCTGTTCTCTTCTAGGGGAATAAGATGCTAGTAACTGTATTCGTGAATGTGGCGGTGTTGTGGTGAGGATATACAGGGGGCCACCGATAGGATTATTTTGTAAGGTGGTATTGTGGTGATGATATTCAGGGGCCCCTGAGAGGATTATTTTGTAAGGTGGTATTGTGGTGATGATATGCAGGGGCCCCCAAGAGGATTATTTTGTAAGGTGGTATTGTCGTGATGATATACGGGGGCCCCGAGAGGACTATTTTGTAAGATGGTATTGTTGTGATGATATGCAGGGGCCCCCTAGAGGATTATTTTGTAAGGTGGTATTGTTGTGATGATATAGGGGGCCCCCGAGAGGATAATTTTGTAAGGTGATATTGTGGTGATGATATACGGGGCCCCCAGAGGATTATTTTGTAAGGTGATATTGTGGTGATGATATACGGGGCCCCCCAGAGGATTATTTTGTAAGGTGGTATTGTGGTGATGATGGGCCTCCGAGAAAGAAGGAGGCGTAGAAATATTCCCCCTCCACCCCGCCGCTTACCCTAATGCTTAAGTCTGTTTCATCCATTACAGTCCCCTCGAACATTAAAACAAGGAAAGCCTATCCTTCTCTCTCCCCCCCCCCACCCCCCACCCCTACACCCGCCTTTTTCCTATCCTTAAAAACAAGGGACATAATCCTGGTCCCCGAGCTATGCATGGGCCGCATCCCCTCTAATCAGGCCTGGTTATACGATGACGGTGACAAGTGTTACGTATGGAGGTGGTAACTGACGTGGGTAAGATTCTGATAGCAAAAGTGACTTCTGTTTCGTTGATGCCAATTCTACGGCAGCTGACCTAAGTATGAAACTGGCTGATAGGAAACACACCAGTCATGAACAAACATATGAGTGCACTGTACATTTCCTGCCATTTGAACTCGAAATCTGGGCCATGTTGTAAATGAAGATTCTAGATTTGATAATGAGTTACTGGTAATGTTGATGATGATAATAAGAACGGTTAAGACAAAGTTGAAAAAAAAATAACCGAACCAAAGAAACTGGAGAAAAGCAGTGGATGAAAACTGTAGCCACAACAACAAATTCACACGCAAAGACATTGGAGACCAGTATCTTACCTGGCACGAAGAAGCTGAGAAGCATGGCGGTGATGTTTCCGTAGAAGTCCGTATCAACTGTTGCTAGTGACGCGCTGTAGTGGAGACAACTCTGTCTAGCTTCAATGGCTTTAAGAGTGTATTCCACAGGTTTGTAGCACCTGTCCAGCAGTCTGTGCCCGTACCAGTTTCTGTCGCAATGGCCAACTGAAAGCAGGCAAATGCGGGTCATTTATACTTAAGACAATATATACCTGATATTTTCGATCGTGAAGGCGGCTTTGAAGCCGGTTGACTTGAACTATTTGTGGAAGTTACCAAGTGTTATTTTGCCTAGCACTTATTCTGTAGCTAGTTCTACCAAGATTTGATTGATGTAATCGGCCGTGTTAACTTTGACATGCAACAGAAATCCCAAGACTACATAAACATCTCTATAGTTAACACAACCGCCTTTTTTTTGGGCTGGAAAATTACATGATGTGTATTATAGTTTTACATAATAATGTTATACTTGTTACGGAGAGTCCATTATAAGCACTTTTGTTCTTTGCCTCCGGGTGGGAGGGGAGGGGGGGGGGGACAAGAAGAAGAACCGGGCTAGTAATCAAGACTTACCTAGGGTGAGCTCATCAATGGCCTCTGTGACACAGATAGAAGCGTATTCTTGGTCACAAGTACTCAGCGAGATCGTTGCTGACGGCCCGGAGGTCGGTTTCTGCCTGATAAACTCGTCTGCGTCGGCGCTTTTGTCGTCGAAGTCCTCAAACTTGTCCCTTTCTTGACTGTCCTTGAAGCCGGGACGTGAGATGTTATTGGCACTTTCACCAGATATCGCTGGGCTGTCTACATTGTCAGTTGCCGATTCCTTCCCTGAGCTCAGTGCTTCGGTAGTGCTACCGGCCTTGACTTCGTTGTCTTCAGCGCTTTCTATGCTGTTTATGGAGGCATTTGAGCTATTTGTAGGTCTGTCAAAGGCTTCTGCGCTATCAAGAGATTTAGATGAGTCTGGTTTAGAAAACGTATCATACAACTGTCGAGTTTTGTTGGATGCTGTGTCTTGGTAGATTCCCTTGCGGCTGTTATTCTCAGAGAAAGTTGTATTTAAGATAGGAAGATTCAAATCCATATCTACTGATTCAGAGCCAGTTGTATCTGTTGTTGCTGTTGTTGTTGTTGTTGTTGTTGTTGTTGTGGTGTTCGGTGAAGATGATGTTGCTGAAGTGAACGGAGAAGAATCGGTTGCATCTACTGCTTCACGTGAGTCTTCATTTTCCTTCGCTGTGGTGTTAAATGAGTATATGGGAGTGACTGATGATGTCACGTTAGTGGCTGTAATGATTGTTAAGTTCGTGGCAGATTGAACTTCTTTTGAGACAGAATCTGATGACAAAGTACTCGGAGCAGTTACAGCAGAGCTGGCTGTTGTAAAAACAGCTGAAGTTGAAGCAGTTGCGGAAAGAACATCAGATGTTGTTGTAAAAACAGCTGAAATTGAAGCACTTGTGGAAGGAACATCAGATGTTGTAGTAGAAACAGTATACGTTGCATCACTTCTTGAAGTGAATATAGGATTATTTGTTGTAACAGGGTCTGGTTGTGGAATATTGGCTGGATTAATGATTAAAGAATTAACGATGTCTACCGCCGGCTGTTCTGTTGAATCAGAAGTTGAATCTTGAGTCGCATGTGCTGTGGTGATAATGTCTGTTGTTGTCGTAGGAATAGATGTGTTATGAATAAAGGATGTAAAACTTTGTGTTACAGACTTTGGCGTTAGGATGGGTTGTGGCGTCATCTGATCCACCTTCCTAGACTCTTTGGACTGAGGATATACAATTTCAGCAGAAGCAGGCAGCGGTGCTGTAGTTTCTGGGCTTTTGGAAATTATGTTCTCAGTAGTGGACTTCAATTGATCTGTCACATATTTCGAAGTTACTGGAGATTGTTTTAACTCCTCTTCTTGAACGGCATCTTTGGTTTGGGGGTCATCCTCCACCAGAATAGTTTTAACATCTTCTTCTGTTGAAGTTAATTTGTTCCACGAGGTGGTTGTATCTAGTGAGCTGTCATTGGATACAGTCGTCAGACGAGGATCTGGCGAAGTGTTGGATACGTTTTCGAGATTTGCTCCTGTGGTCAAAATAATAGGTAACCCGAGAACGGTTTGGGGTAAAGCAGTTGTGGTACTTAAGTTGAAGTTAAAAAGCTTGGCAATCTCATCTGCCCCGCTCTGCAAAATCGAGGTCAGTATTTTAGTGACTGAGGATTTCGTCGTCTTCGGAGCGCTCGGTGGATTAAGAGTGGTGTTCACTCTAAACGACTGAAGTTTTGTGTTTTCTTTGCTGTCAGGACCACTTGTCTGAGTTTCCGAGGACTTCGAACCTTCAGATGTGGCGTGGGGGGTTTTGGTCTGTGCAAGGACGCTGGGATCACCTTGGTCATCAAGCCCTCCGCCGTCCAGTGAGCCAATATCTTTGTTAGAAGAGCCGTGTAGAGGAGATTCCAGGAAGGAGCTGACGATATCGTCATTACTTGTCGAGGAATGCGGTAGTGATGTGGTGGACGTAGACGCAGGTGCCTTGCTCACAGCGGAGGTGTTGCCGAAAACTTTCGTCGTCAGAGGATTATCTGTTGCAGTCGTGTTGCCGTGACGCGAGCTCTTCGGGGTGGTCAAGAGCGGGTCGTCGTTATCTTCCAAGTTAGACTGGTCTGTTGTTGTGGTGGTGCTGGCTGTAGTGCCCCGCAAAGGTTGTCTAGAACGACGTGACCCGTCTGCCTTTCCTCCTGTGTTGTGATCACCTCCATTAGATGGATCTCCACTATCTACATTGCCATCCTGAAGAAAAAAAAATCTACGACTTTGTTGTAAAATTTCTACTGCGTCAATTATCAGTAGTTAAAAACACCTTCAATATTACGCATGAAAAATCAAAATTCATTTTGAATACATTTAAAACTATTAAGATTTTAGAAAAATTGTACAATATGCATTATATCAAACCTATGATATTTCATGATACTGTAATTCATACATGAGAAAAAAAAAACCACATAGGTTTTATAATGGTGCAATATTATCATGTCGCAACCAGTTTCCATGCTTAAGTACGTCCTAAATTTTGACTGAAATATGTTACAGAGCCGCTCAAAATTTTCTCTGGTAGAACACCTGGAAAACAAAAGACAGAATGAAGAAGTGAAGAAACTAAAGTAAGTTTACGTCAGCATAATTTATGAATTCTTTATGTATAAAGCCATTTTGTTGTCGATTTGGGGCTTAAGGATGAAATGTGGTAAATAAACGACTAAATAAAAGACTAAATAATCTTTTGTACGGCGGGGGCTTTAGGGTTCTTCTTTTGTACAAGTAGTACCTGCGCTGGAATTCCAGAACTTAGTTGAGGCTGTTTCATTACTTTATCTATCATTGTCGTTATTATCTCCCTTGTTTCCAACACTTCACCAACGATCGTTTCATCCATTATTTTAAAAAGTTAAAAATATATATATTAAGCTAAAAGTTTACCTGAGATCCGGGACTGTTATAGAAATTCCGAAATGTCTCAGTACGTTTGTCATCATTGGGGGATCTGCTCGGAAGAACATCTTCATTGTCCAAACGCGGGCTGTGTCTTCTGGTATTACCGGACGAAGGATGCATTGATCTAGTAACTTTCTGACGCTGTTTGGACGATCTCTTTCTTCTGCTGCCATCTCCGCCTCTTGAAAGATCTTTGCTCTCTTTGACAATAACCTGAAACCTTCCGCATGTCTCATTTCCAAGCTTGAATGACTCAGGCTCTAGTTTCCACCCTCGTTTTCTCCAGCCATACTTCTCGGCTTGTCTATGTCCAGTCAATGAGGAAAAACATAAGATATAATAGTATTATAACTAACTCGAACTAGACCAAGTCAAACGGGGGAAATTAGCACCTATGGACATGTCTGGAATGTAATGATGATCCAAACTATAAACCATACAGTTCTATCTTAAGTGAACAAACTGCCAAGCTTAAAAAAAAACAATAAATCTATTCACATTTGACAAGTCGAATGGAGGTTTTTTTTTCCAGAACAGTACTTAAAAACACATATTCTAACCAGTATTCTGGATTGGACACTTTTAGGATGATTTTTAAAATGTATCAGGGATTAAAAGTTTTTTTCCTTAAGGTGTCACTGAACATCATCTTCTTCTTCATTGCCCGTTACTCCCTTGGAAGTATAGGTCACAGATAACGTTTCTCTAGTCTTCCCTGTTCTTGGACTTGTTCTCTGCTTCCTTCAATGTCTATACCACGTGACATAGAATGATCGCTTAATATTTTCACCTAGTTATTTTGTCTGCACTTTTCTCAGCATTTGATTTGCATTACTGATTACGTAGATCTAGTTTTAGCGCACTTAGTTCAGAGAGAAAGCTGTTAACTATAATCAGAGAGAAAGATGTTAACTATAATCAGAGAGAAAGCTGTTAATTAACTACAGTAAGAGAGAAAACTGTTAACTACAATCAGAGACAAAGCTGCTAATTAACTACAATCAGAGAGAAAGCTATTAACTACAATCAGAGGGAAAGCTATTAACTACAATCAGAGGGAAAGCTATTAACTACAATCAGAGGGAAAGCTATTAACTACAATCAGAGTGAAAGTTGTTAACTACAATGACGATCGGCAAGTTTCACGAACTGTCATCTACCATCTCAAGAACCTGAGTTCTAAGACAAAAAGTTCCATTACGTCTTCACGTTCTCCGGTGATGGAAAGAGAACCTCCGAAAAATAGAACATGCTGGGGCCAAAACTGCTTTAAACCGAATGTAAGGCATCATGTGCAATGCATTTCTGTCACAAAACTTTAGAAAAAAAAAAGAGTTGTAAAATGCTACATTGAGCTTATCCTACTTTATGTAAGTGAGTCATAGACAGTCAGCAGATCAAAGAAGCGAGGCTTTTCTTGTGTTGGTTGAATACGTAACAGGGAGCACACATGAAGAGGTGGCATAGGATCTTTGTCCACTGTTTTGTTTTCTGGACTTTGATAACTATGTCTCAGTTTTATACAGTCAGTCTTTCCTTAGTGTGAACATTGCTGAAGTTTTCTGTCAGTCAGTCAGTCAGTCATTTGCATGTCCCTTGTGGAACTGTGCCTCCCTAACAGCTCTCCTGTAGGCCTCTCGGTTGTGAGCAAGATGCCTTGCTGTTGATGCGTCATTCGCAGATCATCAGCGATGTCTTGCAGACATCTTCGCCTTGGTCTTCATCTCTTTCTTTTTCCCATTATGTAAGACAGTCAGTACTCACCCATAATATGCTTTCACCATATGAGGATGCATTTCATCCCATAGAAGTGTCTTTTGCTTGTGGTGCATCCCCGTCCAAACGGATTCTATGCCTGTTAAAAAATGTTGCCAAAAATTGTAACAGCTTGCCCGTCTTCTTTCTCAGCTGAGAGCAAGAGAAATCCAAGGAATTAACAAAAAAGGGGCGTTCAGAAAGTAATGCAGCACATCGTTTTTATTTCAGCTAATAATGAAGATAGAAGAGTGAAATTTTGCACACTTTAAATATGGCCTGTGGCGATTATGTGAACCAAATTACAGCGCAACCAGCCAAAGAATATGGCTGCCCTAACTGTTGAAATGGAGATGGTAGCAACTTGCGGTATAAGCAGCGAATTGTGATAGAATTTCTCGTTGCAGAGAAGGAAACTATTGTGAACATTCACAAGCGTCTATGTGACGTGTTGAAGTTTTGATGTCTACAGGAGTACAGTCAGTCGCAGGATTCAGAGAATCAAAGAATCAATAAGTGGAGATAAGGAATTGCATGATCGGCCGCGCTATGGACGTCCTGCCACAGCCACCAAGGCAGAAATATTGAAATGTGCTGAGAGCATTATTCTAACTGATAGGCGTATCACTACTCAACAACTGACCTTAAAGCTGTCAGTCAGCAATGGTAGTGTCAATGCAGATATAAAAACTCTCGGATTTTTTAAGGTTTACGCAAAATGGGTTCCTCAAGTCTCACAAATGACCATCGATTGCAAAGGAAAGCAATTTCTTCTGAATTGTTGGAGCGTTTCAATGCTGAGGGGGACAACTTTTTGGCTAAGATCGTAACAGGTGACGAAACCTGGGCACATCATTTTGAACATGAGACAAAAAGGCAGCCAATGGAGTGGCATTATCCACAGTCACCACGAAGACAAAAATTCAAGATAACTCCTTCAGCTGGAAAGGTCAAGATCACTGTCTTTTGGGACACTGAAGGTGTGATTCGTGTGGATGTTATGCCAAGAGGAGAGACAAACAATTCGCAAGCTTATATTAAGACACTGAAAAAACTTAGTCAATGATTTTGCAGAGTTCGGCCGCATAAGAATCCAGCAGACCTGCTTCTCCTTCACGACAATGCGCGCCCTCACACAAGTCTGGCAACACGGGAAGCAATCACCAAATTGGGTTGAACTGTACTATTCCATCCACTTATAGTCCCGATTTGACACCCTCTGATTTCCATCTGTTTGGTCCACTTAAATTTGCACTCCCAGGGGGTAAGATTTGAAGATGACAAAGGAGTGATTCATGCAGCGAAGAAATGGCTACATAATCAAGAGAAAATCTAGTATGAACTATGAATATATGCACTTGTGTCAGTCACGCAGAGCCGCGTCGAGCTGCACAGCTCGGGCTGCTTTCAGGGACCACACGGAAGACCACGATACCTATCGAGGACCACAGGTGTAAATTCAGTAGGATCACAGGGCGGTCTTGGTGGTAGAAACGAAGAAGAAGAAGAAGAAGAAGATATGCACTTATTTCGCGCTGGCGGTAAAGCAGTAGAAGTTGATGGGGATTATGTTGAATAATACCAATGTTTATATGACATATCCACGTATATTTTTTTTATGAATTTCATGCTTTTTTTAATAAACAGCTCCTGAGAAAAACAGTATAGTGCATTACTTTCTGAACGCCCCTCGTAGAAAACTAGAGCAGGAATTTTTTTTCTCAACATAATCAAAATTTTGCAAGGCATAGCAGTGCATGTAGATTCCTTGAATTAAACCTGTGGACAATATTATTCTTTTGACACTTCAGAAAAATGTTGAAGGCACTACTATTTTAGTTCAAAGTTTGACATTTAAAAGCACTATAAATGAGTATCAGACACAGATTTGTTCAAACAGGAAACAACCAGTCTCCCGTACGTTAGAGTAACAGAACGCAGTGTTCTATGGTTAGACCTCGAAAAAATCTTGCACCCTCTCAGGGGATTCTTTTGGCTAAGATCAAAGTGGCTGAGGTCAAAGTGTCCTCTCTGCAGGTACCCTGATCAACATGCCCTTTGGTTAAGACTAAAGCGCGGATTTTTAAACTACGAGATGCCCGAGGCTTGTCCCGCACATTAGATGCCGGGGGTAAGGCCCACATCTCGTTACTGGTATGCCTGGTTTGCATTACCATCGGGTCCATGGCCTGTTGTTTTCGTCGTCTTAAAAAAAAAATTAAGATAGCATGAAAGCCAAGTTTGAAGATAAACCAGGCAGAAACTGGAACATAGACAGCGACACGGGGAAAGAGATCACAATAACCTGACCACGCCCTTGATCACCTCTATCTACTGTAAGAAATAGAGCAATGACGTTAGCAAGCGTATGAGAGGAACAGAGAGAGGGAGAGAGAAGGAGAAAGAGAGGGAGGAAGATAGAGGGAGAGAGAGAGGGAGAGAGAGATAGAGAGGGAGAGAGGAAGAGGGAGAGAAAGGGAGAGAGAGGGGGAGAGAGAGGAAGATAGAGAGGGAGAGAGAGGGAGAGAGAAGGAGAGGGAGAGAGAAGGAGAGAGAGAGGGAGGAAGATAGAGGGAGAGAGAGAGGGAGA
This sequence comes from Achatina immaculata, assembly GCA_009760885.1. Lineage (NCBI taxonomy): Eukaryota > Metazoa > Mollusca > Gastropoda > Stylommatophora > Achatinidae > Lissachatina > Lissachatina immaculata. Next base: position 37,900,200 of record CM019704.1, on the reverse strand, counting down.
GAGGAAGAGGGAGAGAAAGGGAGAGAGAGGGGGGAGAGAGAGGGAGATAGAGAGGGAGAGAGAGGGAGAGAGAGAGGGAGAGAGGAAGAGGGAGAGAGACGGAGAGAGAGAGGGAGAGAGAGATGGAGATAGAGGGAGAGAGAAGGAGAGAGAAGGAGGAAGATAGAGGGAGAGAGAGTGGGAGAGAGAGAGGGAGAGAGAGAGGGAGAGAGGAAGAGGGAGAGAGGAAGAGACAGAGAGAGAGAATGAATGAATGAATGAATAATCTTTATTTTTAAAGGGTAAAGAATTGGGCACGCAGGCCCGTCTTACATTCTGCCCTTCATCACTCCATCTTTCATTCTTCCCACACACTTGATTTAGTACAAATATACAAATTAAATTAGGAAAAAACATATCAAAAGAGTGTAGGATTTAACTACTACACAGAGAGAGAGAGGAAGAGAGAGGAAGAGAGAGAGGGCGAGAGAGAGAGAAAGAGGAAGAGAGAGAGGAAGAGAGAGGAATAGAGAGAGGAAAAGAGAGAGGAAAAGAGAGAGGAAGACAGTGAGAGAGAGAGGAAGAGAGAGAGGAATAGAGAGATAGGAAGAGAGAGAGGAAAAGAGAGAGGAAAAGAGAGAGGAAGACTGAGAGAGAGAGGAAGAGAGAGAGGAAGTGACAGAGAGGAAGAGAGTGGAAGAGAGAGAGGAAGAGAGAGAGAGAGAGAGAGGAAAGACAGAGAGTCATGAAATCGTATAATTCGAAAGAAGAAGAAGACTTTCACGAACCACGATGTCCAGAAGAGCCTGTAGCTCCCCTTCACTTTTAGCAATCAGGACTGTGTCATGTAGGCTTTTATTATAAAAAATGTACAATTTATGTATAAATTATTATCTTTATCATAAGAATCACTATCATCTCGTGATTTGTAAAAGCCCACCATTTCATTATTTCATCTCACGGGCAATCACCCCCAATTCACATCATTTCAGCTGACTTCGTAATTGTTGATTGTTGAAGGAAAAAAAAGTTGTTGTTTTTTCAATCAATCAATCAAGTGCCGTGCCGCGTGACGTAGGCGATCATTTCTCTCCACCATTCCCTGCCTTTAGACTTGATTATGACATCCGCCGGTGACTTTCTTCCTAGCCACACTGACAGCCCATCCAGTAACTTCTCTCTCTCTCTCTTTCTCTCTCTCTCTCTCTCTCTCTCTCTCTCCCGGTCATCCTCTTTCTCTTCTTCCCTCAGTTTTTCCAGTTGCCACAATGTGTTCCAATTTTCATCTTCTCAGAAAATCTACAAATCTCGCCTGCCTGCCTCTGATTTTTGTTGTAATTTGCCTTTTAACTCAAGCTTCTCTTAAGACTTCTTTGTTGGTTTTCTTAGCTGTCCATGGTACTTTCAACATCCTTCTTATGAACCACATTTCCATGGCCTCTATTTCTCGTTGTACTCTCTTATTCATGGACCATGCTTCACATCCATAAAATAAAATTGGCTCGATGTAACATTTAAGTACTTGGAATCTTGTTTCCATTGACATGGATCTGTTGCACAAGATGTTTCTCATTTTCTGGAATGCTGACCTGGCCTGAACACGTCTGCTTTTTATTTCATTGTGACATTTCCCATCAGCTGTTATAATCGTTCCTAAGTACTTGAATCTATCAACTTGTTTCAGTTCTGTGCCATCGATGGTAATGCTACATTTTGGTGGTATTCTTTTCTTTGAGATGACCATCACTTCAGTCTTCTTTTTAATCATCTGAGACATTTACTTTTACTTTCATGAACTGTTCTAAGGACTGTTATAGCCGGAGGTGGGGTGGGGGATACGCTCTCCACTCCAAATAAATGTCTACAAGGCGTGCGTCTCAAATAGCCTCTGACAGTCCAAATCCAGCTCCTGGCCTTCTCGTGGCAGAACTGTTCAAATTGACAGAAAGGGCGAAGGCGAATATCTGGCGCCTGAAAACCAGACGCTTCTGGTAGATGAGAGTCATGTTTGGTAGCTCATCTACCGCTGATGGCGAGATTCTTCAGCTGCCTTGCATGGGGTGAAACTCCTCCAGGTCAATTAAGAAAAATGCGATTAATGTTGCTGCGCAGCGCCATCGTGGAAAAAGTGAAGGATTAAGTGAAGTGATCAGTGGTCTCGAGGTCAGGACTACTCAAATCACGGCACCTCTGCTCTAGAGGGAAGCCACGTCCTATACACACCGACAGTGGGGCATATTGCCTAAACTGGCTTAACCCAGGGGTGAAACTATGACACTGCTGGCGAGATTCTTCGGATGCCACGCTGAAGCGAAATTCCTCCCCGCCAAAGAAGAAATGGCGACTAGGGTTGCCGGGCGCCGCCGCTGTGAAAAGGTGATGGAAAAGATAAAATGAAACTTAATCGGTATGTCCAGTAGTCTCGCGGCGAGATCTAATCATACCATGATACCTCTGCTCTAGAGGCTGGCCACGTCCTATATACACCCATGCTGGTGAAATATGCCTAAATTGGCTTAATCCCGGGGTGAAACGATAATTACCCATGACATAGTACCTCCGCTCTAGAGGTCGGTCACGTCCTAAACACCTCCATGCTGAGATAATACGCCTAAACCGGCTCTACCCAGGGGTGAAACTTACTAGTGGCGAGGATTCATCCTCCTGGAAAAAAGCTCCGTCCTGGTCACAACTTGGAAGGGTAGTGGCCACGACCACAAAATGCTGAAGTCGGAGACAATGGACCAGTGCAGTCTAGATAGTCAACCACCTCTCACCCAACGGGGATGTATGCGTATTCTAATCACGCTGAGGTTTTCCGGTGAGAAAGTCCAACGCTGGACTGGATAGGCACCCATCTCTCACTCAGCGGGGATATACTGATATCCAAACCAGGTCGAGGTCTTCCGGTGAGAAAGTCCAACTCTAGATTAAACTGGCCCAATGAAAACCACGGTGTCACGCAATCCCGCTTCTGCGACCCACCGAGAATACAGGCTCAAGCCGTGCGATACTCTGAACCTCTTGTGGTGCTCTAAGGGATCTCGTGTGATCCTTTCGTGGACCACAGGGGGACCACGGGACCTATCGAGGACCACAGGAGTAAATTCAGTAGGATCACAGGGCGATCTTGGTGGTAGAAGCGAACGAAGAAGAAGAAGAAGAAGAAGAAGAAGACTTTCACGAACCACGATGTCCAGAAGTGCCTGTAGCTCCCCTTCACTTTTAGCAATCAAGACTGTGTCGTCTGCATATTTTTTTTAATCGAAAAAAAAAACTTTTTTTTTTCAGGACATGCAAGATAGCGTAGTTTATTAATGCGCTGTACTTTCGTGGCCAGACGGCTGCTCGTCCTACCGGAGTCTGCAGTTCAAGTCCCAATTAATTGTCACGTCACTTTACTATCTCTCATGTCTAAAAATTGCTTTGTCTATATTTTTTCCCCGAGGTCTAACCATACAACACTGTGTTCTGTTACATTATAAACAAGTATGAGCATTTCCCCGCTGTGTGCTATAAATAACAACGACTCCACGGCACAGCCGTTCATAAATATATGACGATATATGAATATAAATATTCAGTGGATAGTATGTATCTATTTGATCTTCTCTATTGCCCTTGATAAAGGCGTTCTTTCCGAAGTTTAGCTTTGTTGTTTTTCATAACCATTTCTCTGATGTCTTCTATCTCATTTTATCTTGAATATATTATTTTCCCTCCTTTTTTTTCCTCTATATTTTTTGCACCGCTGCACCATGCGCCTTGTTTAAGTATATTCTAAAGGTTAAAAAAAAGGTAAAGGTAACCATGTTATGTCATGGAGATACCTAGAGAGTACGGTGTTAGTGTTATTATTTTCCTTGACCTGTCGACACACTGATGGATGATGTGGTCAGCAAACGTATGGCCGCCTTACCTTCCCCCAACTCTAAAAGAAGGCAAGTACAGTTTATACAAGCGGGTGACTGGGGCGCATTCGGCGGGATTCAAACCACGGACCTTCGCCACGAGAGACTAATGCACTAACTACTTCGCCTCTTAGGGGCCCTAATGTATTTAACTAGAACCATTTTTACCGCAGGCCACTGTCACATTTATTCTTCATAAATATGAGAATGAGATTTTCATCGCACGGCCCTTCGTGATGTTGTTACTTGGTTCATGAGATGTAACGAAACTTCTCAGGCCGGACTAGAAATGTTACATGCTGTTATCGCTGAGAAGTAAGAGAACTCACAACAGCAGTAAAACTGTTTCTAGCAGTGAAGACAGATAAATGTGCGTGGTTGGGCTTTAGAGTGAGGGAAGTGAGCAGAAATAAGAGCGGCAGAAAGTAAGATGAGCACATTATAAGTGCAACACATACAACAATAACATTATTTCTGCAAGTCTTTTTTCAAAGATCACATACAGATTAAAAACGCGAAAAACAAAAACAAAATAAATAAATAAAGACTCAGATTTTTGGTAGCCTTGTGATAGAGATGGACACAAAGTGCGCACAAATAGGCTTCGTAGAGCAAAATCATTTGTGCAGTTTCTTTCAACTTCTTTGTGCAACTTATTCAAAAATATTGACTGCCTTTTTTCTTATGGTTCCAATTAGTGATCTTTATTTGACACATATGTCAAATAAAGATCAGTAATTGGAACCATAAGAAAAAAGGCAATCAACATTTTTGAATAAGTCATGAGAAGACAGAAAGTTAGAGAGCCTGACAATCACTTAAAAACTCGGGAGAATAAAGAAAGAGAGGGCAGACTGGGGTAAGATATCTTAACGGACTCAATTATTGGATTGGGGAAATAAAGACAACTGAATTAATTTGAAATACTAAGGACAGTAGAACGTGCGCAAGCACAACTGCTAACGCCTGTATGCGCCACGCATAACTGAATATTATTTCTGTTTCGTTATTTAAAAAACTCATGGACATATTTAAATGAGGTAATGGTCGCCTGAAAATCAATCTGGGTGAAGTTTCGTCGCAAAAGACAAAAAAAAAGGGTGACATTTATAGAAGTAGCAAGGAAGGAAAAGAGATAATTACTGAGAACATGATCATCATTGGACATGATACACAACTAATGGACTATGAGCTGTAGACAGTTTTCACTGTGTAAATGGTGATTCAAAGAGTTTCTTAAAAGGGGTTTCTTGGTGAGGTAACTTTCTATGTAAGATCAAGTGTTCTGGTCAAATACCACAAATATTCATTAAGACAGGCATAAAGAGAGACAGACATGACACCACTGTCGACAGCAACTAAAGGGAGAAGGTGGCAATGGATTGGCCATATTATGAGAATGACAGACGAATCCTTACCATGAACAGCTCTGATGTGGACTCCACGTGGTAAAAGCAATTGGGGCGATCCGAAGAGACACTGAGAGGTACAGCAGAGAGAATGCTGCTAAACAAATAACTGACATGGGAGACAGCCAGGAAGATAGAGAGGGACCGATAAAGGTGGAAATCTCTTGCTGCCTTCGATTCTGAAGGGACAAGAGAAAGAGAGAGAGAGAGAGAGAGAGAGAGGCCGCTATGGGTTCAGTGACAGAAAATGATAATGACAGAAATATCATTATAAAATATTGCATAGAAAAATATCATTCCCACCTAAAAAATCTATTTACAATCATTATTTTATTATGATGTCTGCAACTTATTGGTCACACTAACATACTGTGAGATTTAGAAATAGTCAGTTTTATAAGATGATCGCTGAGAATGGAAATCATTTCAAGGGTTCCTTCAAGGTAAAAACTTTGAGACTGGTTTGTATTATGATAAGAGTGCTTGCAATAATGACAGTGCGAGTACAAAGATGAAGAAGGCGTGATGACTGCGACGGTTCTATCATGAGGATGATGATGGCTTTCATTTCACATTCTCCAGCTAAAATCATCATGACAGAAATTGGATGTTTAAGGAGAATACTAAATATAACAAGAAGAATAAGAAATTACACCATCAGAATAAGAAATGACACCATCAGGGCAAAGGTTGGAGTAACACCAGTATTACATTATATCCAGAAACAATATGTTAAATTGTTTGACTACATTACACGACTATTGCCAGACAGTATAACACAGAAAAAAATACAAACAAATGAAACATTCATTCAAAGATTTTAAGCAACAGAGGAAGAGGCCGCTCACCCAAGAAATGGAGGAAGGAAGTTACGAAAACATTAAATATCCCATTATATGGTATCTGAGTGGCGAAGTGGTTAGTGTGCTAGTTTCTCATGGCGAAGGTCGGTGGTTCGAATCCGACCGCAGGCACCCCAGTCACCCAGCTGTAGAAATGGGTACTCAACTTCTTCTGGAGTTGGGGAAGGAAAGGCGGCCAGGCGTGATACTGACCATATCACCCTCTAGTGTGCTGACAGGTCAAAGAAAATATGGGCACTAACACCATATCCCTATGTGCCTCTAAGGAAAATATGGGCACTAACACCATATCCCTATGTGCCTCTAATGAAGATATGGGCAATAACATCATATCCCTATGTGCTTCTAAGGAAGATATGAGCACTAACACCATATCCCTATGTGCTTCTAAGGGACGACAGGATTACCTTTTTTTTTATATGAAACACAGCGCCGAGCCCTATCAAGACATCTATTTGTCCCCTCAACACTGAGATTATATGACAAAGGAGACAAGACAAGACAAATTTTAAACTGACAGTTCTCCACTTTAAAGCGCGTGTCCAGGCACCTCAAACTATGAACCACATCCTCAGAAACTGCACCAATCATGAAACTATGAGATGAAACTACCAACCACACGGAACCACACAAGAAACTATGGTTATATATAGAAACTACATTTAAAAAACAATTAAATTGACTTAAGACTCGGAAAATGTATATATAGACAGAAAATGTGAACGAAGAAAGAAGATTTCACCTTTCATCTTCAAATAGTCAGCAAGTTTCTTGTTGCCCAAGGTCAGTACAGAGTCCATCTTGACAAGAAATCCCCGGCTTCTCCTGCACTCGTGTCGCGCTCGGTCCCAGGACTGAAGCTGCTCCACGACTCGCAAGCACAATTTCTTTGGGCTACGGCTGTGACCTGTATCTGACGGCGCTGCGAGAGACCATCCTTTAGGACAAAATGCTGATCCATTGCTGGAGAGCGTGCTAAGATGTACAATGCCAGTTTGACTTGCCAGTCCGTAGCAAAGAGACACAGTCAATCCTAAAAAATAAAAAAAAAGTAAGTCATGAAATATGACTCACATGACTTGCTGATACTTCAGACGCAAAGTATGTACCACCGAGCTTTCACAACTCTATGAGCAAATATGTAGATAGACACAAGTATCACTCGAAGTACCACGAGATTAGGTTCCGACCATTAAGTCGTAACTCTATTTGGCCCTAAATCGAATCATACAAGTCACACATATCTGAACAAATTTTCATAGAAAATATGTAACATTACAAAATTATTGCAAATATATACATATATATATATATTTGTTTCCTTATGTGACTCCATTCATTTCGTTGGAGCCGTTTACTAGTCATTGCATACAATATTCACAAAAATGCACGGAGTTTGAGATCATACAAACGCAAGACATGAGAAATCTAGCCAACAGCGTGAAGACACCAGGAAGCGGTGTCTGACGCGATAAAGCTTGTATCAGTAATATCAGTAGCAAAACATGATACATTGTGATATAGCTCTATAGTAAATAGGCTGTTAAATACAACAATAAAGAGAACGTAAGTTAACATATATAATGTGAAATAGCTGTTTATTATAGCTGTAAACAACTGCGCCTTGCTGTTTAAAATGTTTTATACCACTGTATTGCTGGCAACGTGATCAGACTGTTTGTGTTAATAACGACCAGGTACAGATAATATCTGCTATATCCGTCGTCGGAAGGATTTGTAAAGATTACATGGAATCTCCGTTGTAACTGCAAAGGGAAGTAAGTCAATATATGTCTCTTTGAATTTCATGGATTCGGATAGAGGTTTTTTAAAAGTTTTAATTACTTTGTTTTCATAGACATTTCTTTCCAACACTGAAAAGTCATCAAACCTTGGAAACTGTGGACTGGTCTGTCGACTTCATCGTAGATTTTGAATGAGCGCAGTTTCAGCGTTTTCATATTAAAACTACGATAAAGATACAAATTGGCGGCCACCACCATTTTATTTGGAATCGCTGTACCAGGTGTTCAAAGACTAAAATAATAATGAAGATATAGGAATGCTGAGGGCTTTATTAAAATAACGTGCCAGAAGTGATATAAACGTGTACAATAGAAGAAGAAGAAGGAGGAGGAGGAGGAAATAAGAAGAGGAAGAAGGAAAGAAGAAGAAGGAAAGAAGAAGAGGAAGCAGAAGAAGGAGGAGGAAATAAGAAGAGGAAGAAGAAGAAAGAAGAAGAAGGAAAGAAGAAGAAAGGAAGAAGAAGAGGAAGCAGAAGAAGGAGGAAATAAGAAGAGGAAGAAGAAGAAGGAAAGAAGAAGCAGGAAAGAAGAAGCAGAAGAGGAAGAGGAAGCAGAAGAATAAGAAAGAAAGAAGAAGAGGAAGAAGAAGAAGAAAAGAAGAGTAAGAAGAAGCAGAAGAAGAAGGAAAGAAGTAGGTGGAGAAGAAAAAGAAAGAAAGAAAGAAAGAGGCGAGGAGGAAGAAGAAGAAGGTGGAGGAGGAGAAGGAATGAAGGAGAAGGAGGTAAACATGTTTTGAAAAAAAAGAAAAAGAAAAAGAAGAGAACAAAAAAAAAACAGAAAAAAAAACAAAACAAAATAGAGACTGACAGACAAATGAAGGGAGATTACTGTTGTTACTATCAGTATAATTTACAAGTAGATTCACTTCATGAAGCCATGGTGATCCGAACAAAGAAATGCTGTATCCCGAATTTAGCCATGGGAATGAGCTACATTTTCTTTCCAGAGATTTCTGAAGCCATGGTGAAAGTCCCTGGTTTGCCTGGTTTATTTCGCTAGGTAAAGTAAAGGTAACCCTGTCATGCCTTAGAGGCACATAGGGATATGGTGTTAAGTGTCCATATTTTCCTTGACCTGTCAGCACACTAGAAGGTGATGTGGTCAGCATCACACCTGGTCGCCTTTCCTTCCCCAGCCGCAGAAGAACTCGGGTACCCATTTCTACAGCTGGGTGACTGGGGCGCCTCCTGCCAGATTCGAACCCCCGGCCTTCGCCATGAGAGGCTAGGACACTAACCACTTCGCCAATTAGACGCCCGTTTATTTCGTTACTTTATCTTTTAAATGACTGCGGCAAAGTTCCTAACAATGACTTCATCACTTTTGGTTGCCGCCCGAACTTACAGACATGTAGACTCGTAGGACATGGATGTCATGGAGCTCATGTCTCTCCCTCGATGCAGTTGCCAAGAAAAGAAACGAGAAAACTGTAGTGCCTAAACCTGTCGCTTCTTGGGCTGTGGTTTAATTCAAAACAGGTTCTGGTTTCACACAAACAAGATGAGCATCGTTTGGGCTCTGTAACATGTTAAAAAAAAACAAAAAAACTGTCGACATTTACAGTTTAATGTATGAGAGCATTTGTAATGGATAGCTTCTCCCTGTTCTAGTCATGTGGACTGGACATTATAAATGACAAGCTGACACTCAGGAACTACACCGAAGAGGAAGCTGTTATTTTCCCAGCTGAGCGTCTTTATTTAACACATTGTGAAAATAGGCACAGGAAGGGCACAGAAGTTGTTCTCATAACTAAACACACATTCGGGGGTTTAACTAAGAATAATGAACAGACACTGCTTGTGTGGAAAATGAATGACGAGACGTTTGTTCCCGTGTATCTAGAACTAACTTTAACTTGCAAATGTAATAGTTTGTCACTTACTGGATAGGGAAAAAATCTGTTATCTCCCCCTTCTACAAATTAATGTTGAGGCATAGACAAACATGGTTTTTAATTAGTGGAGATCTGAAGACTTTGACGAAGCTTCCTTCTCTTCTATTGTCATTCTTCAGTATTGAAATTTCTCACCTCTTGTCGTTCTCCATTGTTAAACTTTCATTAACTCATGTCATTCTCCACTGTTAAAACTTTGACCATCTCTTCTCATTCTTTATTGTCAAACTTTTGTCACCTCACATCATTCTCCATTGTCAAACTTTTGTCACCTCATATCATTCTTCATTGTCAAAATTTTGTCACCTCATATCATTCTCCATTGTCAAACTTCTGTCATATCTTGTCATTCTCCACTGTCAAACTCCACATTTAGTCCGTCAGTGAAGCTAAGGAACTGACTGGTCCAAATGTCGGAGCAGGGACACGGAAAGCGTGCCTATTTCTGGTGACGAGGCTGATGGTTTGAATCCACTCATCGAGCTGTAAGAACTACAGGTGACTAAGCAAAATGTTGCATTCTTTACATTCTAGTCTACAAAAAAAAAGTCAAGGAAAAAATGGCCACTACCACAATATCCCCTGAATATCTTCACTGGCAGATGTATGCTACCACGGGTCGTGCCGAGTCACTTTCTGTTTTCCGTCCGAGCTGCAGGTAAGAAAACTCCACAGTGTACTTATCTTACTTTGCCTTGGGCATTTGGTATGGAGCAAGTACCGTGCCCATGCTGCGCTAACCCCTCGCTCCATTCTGTCAATCATCTCTAAGAAAGGACAATGTCCACACCACCAAAATTTAGAAAAATTGCAGGAAATCCCAGAATATGGGTGGGCTAAAGAACCTCATCACCAGCTGCCTCAGAGAACCTCCTTCAGGATTTTCTTTCATGGCCCCTTATTCAGAATTGTATTTCATGGCTAACTCCCTTATTCAGGACTTTCTTTCATGGCTAACTCCCTCGTTCAGAATTTTATTTCATGGCTAACTCCCTTATTCAGGATTGTATTTCATGGCTAACTCCCTTATTCAGGATTGTATTTCATGGCTAACTCCCTTATTCAGGATTTTATTTCATGGCTAACTCCCTTAGCCCCTGATTCTCCACAAGACAGTGATTTTAACAGAGACTGGTTGCAGATCAACCGCAGCAGATTAATATTTACAAAACTTCCGTTTCAATGGAAAATCAGTTTAAGAACTGTATGGCCGGCAGCCTGATGAACTAGCCACTACACCACCGCGGTTGTGTTCTTTTAAATACGAAAAACATTTGCAAGGGATTAAATATCAGCAATATAGTTTTTATTTCTCTTTCACGAAGGCAATTTATATTTGTCTTCGCTTCGTGATGCTTGTTTCTATTTGTTTCGTTGTCTTGGAGAAGGTCTTTGCATTAAGTTGATATTGTTCTTTTTATATTAACTTCCGTGAAGCTGTCCACGTATAACTGTCATCCTACAGCAAAACTCATCAGTTTCGCGGAAGGAAGAATATACGGCACTATTTTTAGACTAATTCTGAGATTAGGTTTACATTATGGAGGTTGTATTTCAACAAATTATGCTTCATTTTTTTATACATTTGACCATTTTAAAACTTAGGTCTATATTTAAATACATAATTTTTTGGAAACTTCTCCGTTTTCTTCAAAAGTAAAAATAAATTTTTTAAAAATACATCAAAAAGGTAAAAAAAAAAAAATTACTTGTTTCAGAAGCATTTTTTTTTAAAAATTACTTTTAAAACGTTTCAAGAGATAAAATTAACCATGTACGGCCTGCGGGCTTTAGATCTAGAAAAACGGTCTAGGATTAGTTCATGAAAGCTTGTGTTAAGTGCACACACGCTATCTAGAACACGGACAGTCTTGTTTCTTTCATGAACTTTCTTGAAAGCTTTTGGCTTACACGGGCTTTATCAATGGCGGCCTCTGTTTTCTGTTTGTTTGTTTACTTGTTTGTTTGTTTTCCTTAGTTAATCCACATACAGCGCAAGTTGTGGTCTGTTTCTCGTGTTCACGGCTGTCTCCTAACCTTTCCTATCTGATCAACACCACCGCCCGCCCCACCACAACTCCCCCCCCACCCCACAATTTCCTTAAAGAAAGAAAAAGGTCACCCAGACCTGTTATTGTAGACAATGTGGAAGATGTTTGGTGCAGTTTTTTTTTTTTTAATTGAAAGATGAGGAAAGTAGGATAAATTAGAAATGGGAGACAAGAACAGAGAAATGATTATGAAAAAAAAAACAACCCAATATTTCGACAGAAATGCCTTTATCAGAAAAGGCTAAAGAAAATCATTATTGGCTTCATGGGCGCCAGAAATTCTACGCGGGGATTCTTGAGGGACCTGCCTACGACTTTCTTTGAAATTCGCCGAATCAGAGGATGAACTCTCAAATACGAATGTTTATGAAAGCTGCAAAAGATTAATACGACTGTTTATGAAAGCTGAGAAAGATTTATACGACTGTTAATGAAAGCTGCGAAAGATTTATACGACTGTTTATGAAAGCTGCGAAAGATTCATACGACTGTTTATGAAAGTAGCTGTTACTGTGTATCCTATGTTCATGTATCATGTACACATATTTGCTATGTATTTGGATTTTTATACAGTTTCACCTGCGTGATGCGCACTATGTTATATATAATGTAGGTTTAGATATTGTTGTCTTTTTTATTGAAAATTAAAAGCCGTTTATTTTCATTGTAAACATCAGACTTCTGAATACATAGTTTCACATATAATTTCCTTAACCCTTAGACGCACATAGTTTCCTGTAATAAATCATCAGAGACGGACGGAGATGGCGCTAACTTTTCCAGATGTGTTTTGATTTACTATATTGCCGTTGTGATAGATCGATGGTTCTAAAACTTTTGTTTCAGACAGCGCATTTAGTAATGCTTATCCATTTCGTAACACACCTGGGCTCTTATTGGTGGATTCTGCAGTAATTAGCTGTAAAGTCGTATAGTACTTTATACTTTGCACTACATTTGCTATTTCCACTATTTTATTACACTACATATCTTTCTAGTAAGATATATCAGTCATGTTTACATGTCTCAGTAGAAGCATACCACATGGCAAAGGGTTGGGCGATGCTCACAGTTCACAAGAGAGTGGCATGGGAAAACGGATACGGTGGAAAAGTAATGAGTTTGTTTCTTTTGATAGAAGGATGACGGTGAATGAAGGCTGGGCAGAATGGTCTGGTGTCATGGCGTCTTGTGACTGAACGCTGGTAAGTCAGTATTTTCTTAACTATGGGATATAAGCAGTATTAGTACTCAGGAAACAATTAATAGAGCGAGCACCCTCGGTTCTTCTTTATCTTCTTCTTCTTTCGCTTCTGCCACCAAGATCGCCCCGTGATCCTGCTGAATTTACTCCTGTGGTCCTCGATGTGTCCCGTGGTCCCCCTGTGGTCCCCGAGAGGCCAACAGTAGATCCTCGAGAGGATCACGAGAGGTTCAGAGTATCGCGGGGTTTGGGCCTGAATTCTTGGTGGGTCGAAGAAGCGGGGATGCGTGACATCGTGGTTTTCGTTGCATCAGTTTAATCTAGAGTTGGACTTTCTCACCGGAAAACTTCGACGTGGTTTGGATATCAGTATATCCCCGCCGGGTGAGAGGTGGCAGCTCATTCAGCCTAGAGTTGGACTTTCTCACCGGAAAAGCTCAGCGTGATTAGGATACGCATACATCCCCGTCGGGTGAGAGATGGTTGCCTATCTAGACTGCCCTGGTCCAGTGTCTCCGACTTCAACATTTTGTGGTCGTGGCCGTTAACCTTCCTAGTTGTGACCAGGACGGAGCTTTTGTCCAGGAGGACGAATCCTCGCCACCATCGTTTAGGCGTATTATCCCAGTATGGGCGTGTTTAGGACGTGACAAACCTCTAGAGCAGAGGTACTGTGACATGAGTGGCCATCAAGTTTCACCTCTGGATTAAGGCGGTTTAGGCATATTTCACCAGTATGGGTGTATATCGGACGTGGCGGCCTCTAGAGCAGAGGTGTCGTGGTATGAGCAGCTCTCGCCGCGAGACTACTGGACATACCGATTAAGCTTCACTGTATCCTTTCCATCACCTTTTTACATCGGCGCCGCACGGCAACCCTAGTTGCTTTATCGCATTTTCTTCATTGGCCAGGAGGAGTTTCACTCCTTGCGCGGCATCCGAAGAATCTCGCCAGCAGTGTCTTAACCCCTGGGTTCAGGCCCAGTATGAGTGCACATAGGACATGGCTGACCTCCAGAGCAGAGGTTCCGTGATTTGAGCAGTCCTGATCTCGAGACTACTGATTACTTCATTTAAGCCTTTCTTTCGCCATTTTCCACAGTGGCGCCGCGCGGCAACCCCATTCGTACTTTTCTTCACTGGCCGGGAGGAGCCCCACTCTACGCACAGCAGCTGAAGAATCTCGCCAGCAGCGGGTTTTAAATCAGAGTTTTCCTTCTCTCAGATGAGGTACCAAAAAGGCTCTCATCTACCCGAAACGTCTGGCTTTCAGGAGCCAAATATTCGCCTTCGTCCCTTTTCCTGTCTGTTTAAACAGTTCTGCCACGAGACGGCCAGTAACTGGACTTGACTGTCAGAGGCTATTTGAGACGCACGTCTTGGTGACATTTAATTGGAGTGGAGAGCGTATCCTCCATCATATCTCCGGCTATGGCAGTCCTTAGAACCAGTACCCTTGATTGAAATGTATATTAGTTGAGAGCATAGGCCAAGGTCTTAAGATAAGCGTGCATCATGAAAAAAACTGAGTGGGTAGGAATAATATAAATACCACTCACGATTAGCAGAAGAGGGGAAGCCTTACAATGTGTTAGTAGAAGAAACCTTGCGTGTTTTGAATGCCTTGTAGAAGACATAGTTTTTCCAGTATAGTTTTTGGCAGATGTAGTTTCTAGATAAGATGAAGTGTTTTGGTTGAGACAGTTGAAGGTGGTAGTTAGAAGAGTTTTTCTGTTGGAATTCTTGTAAGGATGTTTTTTTATCGTACAAGTAATTGGTAAGCTTTTTTCTCCCATATGGCGTAGAATACTTCAGGCCGGGAACTAATGTTGTAACTGTCATTGTAAACGTCTTACCAGCCTGATGGGCTACGTTTCCACCCTCATCACATCATCTGCCATTTTTCCCATCAATAAATATGTGTACTTGGCATTTTCTTGACGTTGTGGTTTTAGTTATTTTCCTCGTGGAGTGTTCTTGTTGTGCTGCGGTGCGAACAGTGAAGCGACAGATTCTACAAACTTGGCTCAACATCGAAGCATTTATAAAAAAGCAACAAGATGAGAAAGTAACAAGAATCATATTTTATGCAGCAGATACACCCGTTTCCAAAGTATTGTATAAAATTTGGTGTTTGTCAGGTTGACACTAATTGTCATAATACTTTACTGGGGAGAATGCCTGGTGTCATGGCGTCTTGTGGCTGAACGCTGGACAGAATGTCTGGTATCATGGCGTCTTGTGGCTGAACGCTGGACAGAATGTCTGGTGTCATGGCGTCTTGTGGCTGAACGCTGGACAGAATGTCTGGTGTCATGGCGTCTTGTGGCTGAACGCTGGACAGAATGTCTGGTGTCATGGCGTCTTGTGGCTGAATGCTGGACAGAATGTCTGGTGTCATGGCGTCTTGTGGCTGAACGCTGGATAAAATGTCTGGTGTCATGGCGTCTTGTGGCTGAACGCTGGACAGAATGTCTGGTGTCATGGCGTCTTGTGGCTGAAAGCTGGATAAAATGTCTGGTGTCATGGCGTCTTGTGGCTGAACGCTGGAAAAAAATGTCTGGTTGTCATGGCGTCTTGTGGCTGAACGCTGGATAAAATGTCTGGTGTCATGGCGTCTTGTGGCTGAACGCTGGATAAAATGTCTGGTGTCATGGCGTCTTGTGGCTGAACGCTGGATAAAATGTCTGGTGTCATGGCGTCTTGTGGCTGAACGCTGGATAAAATGTCTGGTGTCATGGCGTCTTGTGGCTGAACGCTGGATAAAATGTCTGGTGTCGTCATTTTGCGTGTTTGAATTACCACCGTTGACGTCATTCACTACAGATATCACGTGGGAATTAAATGTCTTCATCTGCAACTGGTAAACCTGCCACAATTGATTTGACTCTGAATGTTTGTCCGTACAGGAATAAAGTTCTTCATGTGTGTGGTTCGTTTACACAATCAAAGAAACTTTATTATACCACTACACTTCGTCACGACCATTACATACAAGCTTATGCTTCCAGGTGCATACACAGGCAGACAGTGTACGTTAACTTCATGGCCCAGTAGACAGATAACAGTACTATAAAGACATGGCAAATGAAACATCCCATAGAAATTTTAAATTTTATTTTACAGATACTTTGTTTTCAATATCATAATTGATTCAGTCATTTGCATGTCCTTTGTGGAACTTTGCCTCCCTAACAGCTCTCCTGTGGGCCTCTCGATTGTAAGCATAATCCCCTGCTGCTGATGCATCCATTTATCAGCAATGTCTTGCACCCATCTTCGCCTTGATCTTCTTCTCTTTCTTTTTTTTTTTGGAGTATATGGAAAGAAAGGGTTATTAATTATTTACTTATTCATTTTATTTTTTTCATGCATATTATGTTCAATAACAAATGCTGAATATCTGTGACTGAATGAAAGTTGTATGATGAAGGGCAGAATTTTAGACGGGCCTGCGTGCACAATTCTTAACTCTTCGAAAATAAAGTATGATCGTTCCTTCGTTCCTATTATGTATCCTTCCAAGACGGTCTTCTCTAAGTTCTCATGACGTTTAATGTGTCCAAAATATTTAAGCTTTCCCTGTTTAATCCTCTTTACTAGCCAACCTTCTTCAACATTGTAGTATGGCTATATTTGTTCTTTTTTGTGTCCATGATATTTGAAGAACTCTTCTGTAGCATTTACATTTAAAGGCATTTATGTGTTTCTCAGCTGTTTTGTTAAGTGTCCAGGTCTCACAAGCATATGTTGCGATGGGAAAGACGCATGCCCTTAAAAATCTTATTTTTGTAGTTCTGTCTGTTCCTCTCCACGGCTTCTTTAGTTTTACCTTTTGAAGAGTGATAGATGTCATCCTTTTAATTTCCCTCACTGTATCTCCATTATTAGTTAGTAATGATCTAAGTTATTAAAACTCTCCACCTCTTCCAATGTTTCCTCATTGATACATATTTCAGCTGCCTTATTTGTTTTATCAGTTGTCATCAATTTAGTTTTCTTTGCATTAAGATAGAGGTGTTTGCTCTTCACTATTCTTACGGACTGACATAATTAGTTTTTCCATTCCCTTTTGTATCTTATTGAATATACAGGTCTTTTTTCTTGTTCACGAAGGATTGTAATATATTTTACATATCAAGGATATCACCACAACGTGAAAATCAGTGCGGAATAAAAAAAAAACAATGGATGTCACGAGATTGTCAGAGAAAAGAATCACAACAAAGATCTACCTGGACAATCAGCTTGAGAAACAAGTAAATCATTTCAAATATTTAAAAGCTAAAGTTTTCATCCTCTGAGAGCACAGATTCTGGAACTAAGAACAGGTGCCTTGATGCAAATCACGTCATCGGACAAATGACACCTTTACTGAAATAAAAGTACGTCACAAATGAAACAAAAAAACACAATCTTCCTCCAAACTCTCTGCTGTCAATGTCAAACATGGGACGCTCACAGCTAAAAATTAAAAGAAAAATCATCACGACAGAAATGAGATGTTTAAGAACAATACTAAATGTAACAAGAAGAGACAAAATCAGAAATAACACAAACAAGACAAGGGTTGGAGGAGTAACACCAGCATTACACTACATCCATAAATAAATAGTCAAATGCTTTGCCCAGGCAGTAATCATAAGAAAAAAAGAGTGAGAGGTCGGCCTTGAAAGAGATGCAAGAAGGAAATTATAGAAATCTGAAATATCCCATTATATGAAGCACATCGCCGAGCCCTTTCATAAAGCCTGTTTGTCCACTTAACACTTGAGGAAGATGACAAGACAAGACAAGAAGAAATATTATATAAACATACTCCTAATTTATGTTACATAAATATTTACGCTTGCGAAAGTTTTTATACAAACTTTGTAAATAAATAACTGTGCTGTCTTCTTCTTCTTCTTCGTTCACTTCTACCACCAAAAACCGCACTGTGAACCTACTGAATTCACACATGTGGTCCTCGTTAGGTCCGGTGGTCCCCTGTGTGGTCCAAAATAGACCACATGAGTTCCACGAAGGACCACAAGGGGTTCAGAGTATCACAGTGCTTTAGCCTGTATTCTTGGTGGGTCTCGGAAGCGGGATTGCGTGACACCGTGGTTTTCATTGCACCAGTTTGGTCTAGGTTTGGACTTTCTCACCGGAAGACCTCGACGTGTTTGGAATATCAGTGCATCCCCGCTGGGTGAGAGGCGTCAGCCCACCCAGGACAGAGTTGGACTTTCTCACCGGAAAACCTCGACGTGTTATGAGATACCCGTGTATCACCGCCGGGTGAGAGGTGGTTGCCCATCCAGTCCAGGGTTGGACTTTCTCACCGGAAAACCTCAGCGTGATTAGGATACGCAGACATCCCCGCCGGGTGAGAGGTGGTTGCCTATCTAGACTTCCCTGGTCCAGTGTCTCCGACTTCAGCATTTTGCGGTCGTGGCCGCTACCCTTCCTAGTTGTGACCAGGATGGAGCTTTTGTCCAGGAGGACGATTCCTCGCCACTAGTGACTTCTACCCCTGGGTTGAGCCGGTTTAGGCATTTCCCAGTATGGGCATGTTTGGGACGGGACCGACCTCTAGGGCAGAGGTACTGTGACATTCATAGCCTTCAAGATTCACCCCTGGTATGAGCCGGTTTAGGCAAAATTCACCAGTATGGGTGTTTATCAGGCGTTACCGACCTCTAGAGCGGAGGTGGCATGACATGTCTAGCCATCGAGTTCCACCCCTGGTGTGTGCCGGTTTAGGCATATTTCACCAGTGTAGGTGTATTTCGGACGTAGGCGGCCTCTAGAGCAGAGGTGCCGTGGTATAGCTCTCGTAGCGATACTACTGGACATACCAAGTTAAACTTCACTTTCCACCACCTTTTCCCATCGGCGCCGCACAGCAACCTTTATTTCCGCATTTACTTCCTTAACCGGGAGGAGCTTCACTCCACGCGCGGCATTTGAAAAGTCAAGCCAGCAGTGACTTAACCTCTGGGACAAACCGGTTCATGCATTTCACACGATATGACTGCACTCAGGACGTGGCCGACCTCCAGACCAGAGGTGCCGTGATTTGACTGTTTGCTTCGCTTTATTCTTTCAACCACCTTTTCCGCAGTGATGCTGCGCGGCAACCTCATTTGCAAATTTCTTCATTGGCCGGGAAGAGCACCGCTCCACGCACGGCAGCTGAAGATCTCGCCAACAGCGGCAGATGAGCTACCAAACGTGACACTCATCTACCCTAAGTAACTGGTTTTCAGGCGCCAGATATTCGCCCTCGCCCCTTCTCCTGTCAGTTTAAACAGTTCTGCCACGGGAAGGCCAGGAGCTGGACTTGACTGCCAGAGGCTGTATGTGGCGCGTTTGCAGTCCTTAGAACCTAACTGTGCTGTAAATTGAACGTAAATATTTTTGTACTGCTAAAGTTTGGCGCCACACCTATGATTCTGTTGCAGCATTTCAACGTCCTGAAACATACTGTTTGGGAAACACTGTGGTAGAGAATAAAGAAGTTTCTCCCCGCGAGGGTGGCCCAGCACACTGTTTTCTACTCAAGCTTGTTCAAGTAGTAATGCTCCCATCGAAAGCATGTTCAAGTAGTGATGCTTCCATCGTAACCTTGTTCAAGTAGTGGTGCTTCCATCGTAATCTTGTTCTAGTAGTAAAGCTCCCATCGCAACCTTGCTCAAGTAGTGATGCTCCCATCCTAAGCTTGTTCAAGTAGTAATGCTCCCATCCTAAGCTTGTTCAAGTAGTGATGTTCCTATCGTAAGCTTGTTCAAGTAATGATGCTCCCATCGTAAGCTTTCTCAAGTAATGATGCTCGCATCGTAAGCTTCCTTCCACACGTCACGCGTCTTTGTGTCCCAAATGTTCACCAAGTTTTTCCACAATGTATTTTACACGAGTTATTTTCGCAGCAAAATCTCAGCACGCTCTATTAGGAATCGTCGCTTGGGTTTTAGTTTATCAAGCTAATCCTGATAAGTTTCCAATGTTATGTCATCATTCCTTTACTCCAAATTTAGCCATACCTAACCTTTTACTGTTAACTAGTGGTTCTCAGACTTTATTAGACTGCTACCCTGATGCCTCCCAGATCATGTCTCTAGCGCCCACAACAACCTTTTCTAGCTCCACTGGTTCTGATGACGCTCCCTTTCCCCTCAACGATCCGCAGGTTTTTCTCACTGCCCCCGGGGCCGTACTGCCAATTTTGCGAACCACTTTCGTCAGCCTTGCAAACTAACCCAAAAAAGTGTTTAATTTCTAGCATACACTATGTGTATTTTTCGAGCTATTTTTGTCGTTAATTACGTCCCCTGGACCTCTGGCGCAGAACTTAGAGTAACATGTTTACGCTGTGCAAGAGGAATGCACTTGAGAAGCTGGTCCACGTTATTCACACAGTCATGGAAAACATTGGCAACTGCACTTTACAAACTGTTTATCGAATGATTTTAAACACAAATGTTTGAATTATCTGTTTCCTCGAGCGTTAGCAGGCAGAGCTAGATTTAGACTTGGTATGGCCCTCAGGTATATAAAGCGTGGAGCTTTCGTAAACCAGAAATCTTACGCCTAAATTCAGCATTGGCTGGTGCAAATATTGTCAGAATCAACGACTATAGAACAAGAGAGCTCTCTACGTGCTCAGATCTCAGATATGGATTCCTGTTTATGTATGAAAAGTGGCTTGGTAATCTCTGGACAGATCTCTGAATCTGCAGTAAAATGTATATCTGATAAGAAAGTTGTGAAGGATCTCAAAGTAGAATAGTCAGAAATTCAGAAGTTCGTCACCTGTCATATTTCATGTTTATTTCTGATTTAACGAATTTTGAACAGTTTAACGTAATTTGCGTCACTTTTTTTTCATTAAAACTCTTCCGCTTCGAAACAGCACACAGAAAAGGCTGGTAGATCTTGCACACCCATGCAAATCAATGCTTGGAATGATATTTAGGCAAAGTCTAAATAAAACGGAAAATAACACATGTCTAAACCAAACCCATGTTTAATAAAAAAAAATATATTATAGAGTAACTCACTTCTAGTTTCTCTCTACCAAAACTTCTCATCAAAATTTATCCTAGCAAAGTACAGAAATTAATTCAGGAATCAAAGAGTTAACGATCGTTTCGTACATTTTTGCTGTTATTTCTAACATTCCCCGTTTTGCGTGCATCAACGTTGTTCGTTGAGGTAAGGTAGGTTTACATTCTGCGCGTTTATACCTGCAACAGGTTTACTTCGTTCATTAAAGCGTGCAAGCTAATGCGACTGCCGATCTGTACGTACAAAGAATAATGTGGGCCAGACGGTTACAGTCCTTGACAAATAGCCCATCCATAAATCAGCCTCGTTCTGTTTTCCAACGCATGCGCGGTGTGTTACACAGTTTTATGTTAATGACCCTGAAAGACACGTGAAAACAGAATACAGAGGAAGATGCCCCCCCCCCCCCCCGGGAGAAGTGAACTGAGAGAGCAGAGGACATTCAGGTAAAGTGACTTTTGAGGAACTGCTACGAAACATGGATGGAAAGATGGGAACTTTTCAACAAAAAAAAAACAAAACACACACACACACAATAATATACGTCCCGCTTTTCAACGCCCCGCATAAGGCGATTCGTTTTTCAGACCATCTGTCCAGTCACTTCATACTGCAGATTTACGGTTTTTTTAAATTATTTTTTAGAATATACAATACTTATTTGAGCTAAATTATTTTATTTTTAAAGTCCGTATCCAAATTATAAGATCATTCTAGTTTTTATTTTAAAGTCTATATACAAAGTATAAGATCACTCTAGTTTTATTTTAAAGTCTGTATACAAAGTATAAGATCATTCTAGTTTTTATTTTAAAGTCTGTATACAAATTATAAGATCATTCTAGTTTTATTTTAAAGTCTGTATACAAATTATAAGATCATTCTAGTTTTTATTTTAAAGTCTGTATACAAATTATAAGATCATTCTAGTTTTTATTTTAAAGTCTGTATACAAAGTATAAGATCACTCTAGTTTTATTTTAAAAGTCTGTATACAAATTATAAGAACATTCTAGTTTTTATTTTAAAGTCCGTATCCAAATTATAAGATCATTCTAGTTTTTATTTTAAAGTCTATATACAAAGTATAAGATCACTCTAGTTTTATTTTAAAGTCTGTATACAAATTATAAGATCATTCTAGTTTTTATTTTAAAGTCTGTATACAAATTATAAGATCATTCTAGTTTTATTTTAAAGTCTGTATACAAATTATAAGATCATTCTAGTTTTTATTTTAAAGTCTGTATACAAATTATAAGATCATTCTAGTTTTTATTTTAAAGTCTGTATACAAATCATAAGATCACTCTAGTTTTATTTTAAAAGTCTGTATACAAATTATAAGATCATTCTAGTTTTTATTTTAAAGTCCGTATCCAAATTATAAGATCATTCTAGTTTTTATTTTAAAGTCTATATACAAAGTATAAGATCACTCTAGTTTTATTTTAAAGTCTGTATACAAATTATAAGATCATTCTAGTTCTATTTTTGTGCTTTAAAACTTGCCTACTTATTGACAGTAAAGTATCGTGTGTGTTCACTCCCTACGAAATTTACTTTACCTCCATTTCGCTTTCCGACTGGGCATCTGAACGAAACTCTGTCGGAAAGCGAGGACTAGTACAATGTAACTAATACTATGCATAAAACAAACAGGTTCTCTCATGTACATACAGTTGCAATGCTAAATCTTTGGATCAGGATCAGACATGGTTGTGAACTCTGTTAAAAAGCTTCCGGTGACTCAAAGAAGTCCACTACAGGACTTGTCTTATCTGATAAACTGCCTGTCACAAGTCTTCTCAATTGCATTAGCCTACGAATGCTTAAAATTTATATAGAGATGCGATGATAGCTGTGACAACATCTCTCTCTCTCTCTCTCTCTCTCTGAACCTTAAATGCCCAGGGCACATGGGGCTTCCGCAAGGGTTTTCCACAAATGCCTGTCCTTCGCCTTTTTTTCTGCTCTTGCCCAGGTGAGCCCTCTATTGCTCCTTTCTGTTGTTCTTCTCCATGTCTCTTTTGGTCTACCCTTACTTCTGTTCCCCTGTGGTGTCCATCTTAGTGCTATTTTTGGTAGTGAGTTGTCAGTCATTCGGACCACATGTCCCAACCATCGCCAGCGTCTTTCCTCAATGCTTGTTGTCAGTGGTTTCATCTGCATTTCTGCTAATAAGATGTTATTTCTTATGGTGTTAGGCCAAAATATTTTTCTAATTCTTCGTAAACATTTAGTCTGGAAAGAATTTAACTTATGTGACAACATAGTAAAGCGAAAGTTGTTGCAGCAGCACCAACAACAGCACCAACAACAACACAAACCTTGACTGATAGATAAAAGAGGAGGAAAGTTATAAAGCTACAGTTGTTCGCCAAGATCTTTCTTAAAGAGTCATTGTCATCGCATGTAGAACAACGCACGGATCCTTGGACTTGCTACAGAAGAGGGGAGAGTCTTAGCAAGCACGCTATAGCACCGACTAGAATCCTCATGATTTAAAGCGTTGCCAAAGAAGGGGGCCTGAACCAACTTTCTCAGCCGGAGAAGCGTCGTCGATATCACTCCGACCACACCCGCTTCCATATCTTTACTATCTAAAGAAATCCATAGCTAAAAATAGCCTTAAGTAACAACAATCCAGTCCTGATAAAGCTTACTTTTAAAATAAGATACAAACGCAGACCAATCAGAAAGCTAAAGGGACAATTTCAAACCCACTGAAACAACGTAGCTGACGTGCTCAAATATCTACATAATCATCAAAATAAAAAAAGCATTAGAAATAAATAAATAAAGTAATTTTTTTTAAAAGAAAGGCAACCTCATGAAAGTCATTTATGACCAACAGAACATACTGGAAATACCAAAATAAAAATTTGTTTCCAGAATAATTATGAAATACCACCGTAAACAAAATGTACCACTCCTCAAATTTTTCGTCTTCTCTATGTTTTTTAGTTAGCCACTCTTTTCCTTGTCTCTGTGCATTTTGGTTTTTGGTCTGTTGTTGTTGGTGCACTCCTTGACACTGAAGTTATTACCGATTTGCTACCCGCAGAAAATATCGGGATCTCCACATGACTTCTCTGAATGATTTTGACACACAATAGTCAGTGTATAAGTATACAGCTATACACGAAGCACTGCAGTAAAGCTGTGAAACCAAAATATATAAACTAGGAAAAAAGTAGGAGCAGCTTTATTACTTAACAATTACAAAGTTGTGACGTTTCGGAGTGAGCCTTAATCATACAAAAACATACAGGACGAAGAAATAGAGAGAGGAGATAAAGTATAGATTCACACTTTTACACTTTCGTGCTATTTTTAAAAAATTTGATAGTGCACTTAGCTGTAACTGTACGAAGATGTGGCTTGTTCGACGCTCTGTCAGAAATGAGCATGGTAGGGCGTAGAGACTGTTTAAATGGAGACCTGTGATGTGCGGTCGGTGGGTCGTAACTGGGGGTGGTGAGTGGAGAAACTATGGAGGAGAGAGAGAGTGGGACAATGGTAACCTATCCAGAAGAAGGTGAAATAGATTATTATAGTTAGGGTAGAGGGGTTGTAATGTGATGCTGTTAGGAGTTTCTGAACTATGTGTAACAAGTGAGAAGGGAGTGGAGCTTAGTGGAAAGGGATTATAATTGTTGAAGAGGAGAATGTTAGACGTAGCTGAATAGCGAGTTTAACCCGTGTGGTTCCAGCGTCCCATGATGTAGCGGTTCTCAAGCGCTAGGCGGCTTGTGTTATCTGGGCGACATTGTTTGATGGCTGTTACCAGAAAATCAGACTTGCCTCTATGCTTGGGGCCACTGAAATGATTTGGGACTTGTTTCGAAGCATGCTGTGTGATATCGTACAGATGTTTCTGCATGCGGTCCCCTAATCTGAGGCCAGTTTCACCAATATATGTTAGCCTGCATCTTTTGCAAACGATGATATATATCACATTACGGGACTAGCATGTGAATCCCTCATGAAGAGTGAGGATAGCTTTGGGAAAGGTGATCTTTTTCGTTTCCCAGACTACAGGGCAGGTAACGCAGCGGGCGCGGTTACATTTTCTGGTACCAACATATGTAAGGCTCCGCTTCAAGTGGCTGTGGGCGAGGATGTCCTTAAGGTTTGGCTCACGTCTGTATGCCAATAGGGGTGGATCAGAGTGTCGGGGTCGAGCTGGATTAGTGGTAGATGACGATAAAGAATTTTCTTAACCATCTGACCATGCGGGTGGAAAGGCAGTACTAACTTAACTCTGTCAGATGGAGTAACAGGCTGTAACAGAATGTTACTCCATCGGACAGAGTAGTCGTTAAGTAATAAAGCTGCTTCTACTTTTGTCCTAGTTTATACATTTTGAATGATTTTGAAGGCGTGGTTGTGGGACTTTCTCGTACTTGAAAATTAACGTCCCGCATGTCCGCCATTTTGAACCTGAAGAATACTAGGCATGTCCAATAAGGTGGAAAATAACAGGGTGGATTACACCCACCATAGGTACATTAATTGTTTGAACTACGCACCGACACATGGCTTGTCAGACGGACAACTGCAGCACCCATAGGCGGAACTGTGGCCACGAAATACAGATCCTGGACATCCAAACCAACCAAGATCAACCCTGGCTTACCTCGAGGATCCCCCCCCCTCACCAATATTACTCAACATACACACAGTGAGACAAGCTTAACTGAGTCACACGGGCCCTGGTCGGCTTTTAACCTTTGTGGACGAGATAGCAATATATGCGCAAAGTTGAAACCGCCAAGAAGTAGCAAACATAGTACAGAGACAAGTGAATCTCGTCACAACATGGTGCAAAGATCACAACGGGACATTTAACCCAACCAAAGCCAAACTATAATGATGTTCCTTAGATAACCGTACACCAAAAAACCGAAATGCCAGGGGTGCAGTGTGAAAATACCAGCACAGAAAGATGTCACACACTGAAATATTTGAGGATTACCCTCTACAGATACATATCCTTCAGGCAACACGTGGACGGGACAATACTGAAAGCAAAGAATGGCCTATCAGCATTAAAAATAATAGCAAATATGGGTATATCATAAAAAAATTCTGTTCTCAACAATGAAAGCGCTGGTAATGTCAAGGCTGGCATGTGGCATGGACATGCTCACTTTATCAACAACTCAAACAATCTGGCTGCTGGAGAGAATTCAGAATGAAGCGATGAGGACGGTGCTCGGATGTCACAGGGACATACAGGTGGATGCCATGTGACATCTACTGAACATAAAGAGCATGAACACAACATAAATGCGCCCAAGTCTAAGACTACATACGAATCAAGAGCATCGAGGACCATCCATTGAAAAAGGAGATTCAGACACAAAAAGGTACACGAATAAAACGAGGTCAATCATGAATAGCGGACTCTGAAAAAAAACCACAGGCCAGATATGCAACCCAGAAGAAACCCCCATGGATGCTGACTGGGTTGATGCCCGAAAACATCCACATCATATCAAAGATAACATATAGCTCAGTCGAGAATGCCAGAATTGGGCGTCAAGACAAGCAGAATCAGAAGTCTAAGAGCGAATTATTAAGCACACAATCCCAGATACTTATATACACTTAAATCCTTCCCGTGCCGTTAAACGTCACACAGGGCTCTCAAAGTAGCTCGTCAATTTTTCCTGTCTTCGGCGAATCTTTCAACCTCATCAAGAGATTTTATGCCTGTTAATTTGGCCTCTCTTAACAATGTCCTCTTCAGAGTTTCATGCGGTCTGCCTCTTTTTCTTTGGCCTGTTGTGTTCCACTTGATAGCTTGTTTTGGGATTCTCTGATCATTTCTTCTCATCAAGTGACCAACATATGTCCATCTCCTTTTCCTGATCACCCATGAGACTGGTTGTTGTTCAGTCATCTGTTTTATCTCTGCATTGTTCTTAATTCGTTCCACTTGATGTCGAGTATTTTCCTTAGGCATTTCTTTTCAATAGAGTCTAAATTTCTTGTCTATTTCTTTAGTTGTTTTCCAGCTTTCGCATGCATAAATGAGGGTGGATATTACATTTGAATTGAATAGTCTTAACTTGGTTTTTGTGCTTATAACTTTTGAATTCCATATGTTCTCAAGATTTTTGAAGATCGATGCTGCTTCCCAGATGACCCTATAATATATACAGATGGGTCGGTCACGCGTGGACAAAGAAGCGGATAGAGATTCGTGGTCTATTGCAGTGGACGCCCCATCGTCAGCGAGTCCGGAGCCTTCGCCATAATGAAGCATGAGGATAGAGATTGAAGCAACCACTCGAGGCATAAATTGGCTAGCAAACCAGCAAGCATCACAAGCCATAAACTGGCTAGCAAACCACCAAGCATCACAAGCCATAATATTATCAGACTCACAATGCATGCTTTAAAAAAAAATCGAAAACCAGGTTATGTGCCGCGAGTGATTAGCCAAACTAAAAGAACCACAAATCTCCTCCTTACTATGGATTTATTGCCCAGGACATGCCGGTATCAAAGGGAATCTTCTTCTTCTTCTTCTTCGTTCACTTCTACCACCAAAAACCGCACTGTGAACCTACTGAATTCACGTCTGTGGTCCTCGTTAGGTCCCGTGGTCCCCTGTGTGGTCCAAAATAGACCACACGAGATCCACGAAAGGACCACAAGGGGTTCAGAGTATCACAGTGCTTTAGCCTGTATTCTTGGTGGGTCTCGGAAGCGGGATTGCGTGACACCGTGGTTTTCATTGCACCAGTTTAGTCTAGGGTTGGACTTTCTCACCGGAAGACCTCGACGTGTTTAGGATATCAGTGCATCCCCGCTGGGTGAGAGGCGGTAGCCCACCCAGGCCAGAGTTGGACTTTCTCACCGGAAAACCTCGACGTGTTTTGAGATACCCGTGTATCACCGCGGGGTGAGAGGTGGTTGCCCATCCAGTCCAGAGTTGGACTTTCTCACCGGAAAACCTCAGCGTGATTAGGATACGCAAACATCCCCGCCGGGTGAGAGGTGGTTGCCTATCTAGACTTCCCTGGTCCAGTGTCTCCGACTTCAGCATTTTGCGGTCGTGGCCGCTACCATTCCTAGTTGTGACCAGGACAGAGCTTTTGTCCAGGAGGACGAATCCTCGCCACTAGTGACTTCTACCCCTGGGTTGAGCCGGTTTAGGCATTATCCCAATATGGGCGTGTTTGGGACGGGACCGACCTCTAGGGCAGAGGTACTGTGACATTCATAGCCTTCAAGATTCACCCCTGGTATGAGCCGGTTTAGGCAAAATTCACCAGTATGGGTGTTTATAAGGCGTTACCGACCTCTAGAGCGGAGGTGGCATGACATGTCTAGCCATCAAGTTCCACCCCTGGTGTGTGCCGGTTTAGGCATATTTCACCAGTGTAGGTGTATTTCGGACGTGGGCGGCCTCTAGAGCAGAGGTGCCGTGGTATAGCTCTCGTAGCGATACTACTGGACATACCGGTTAAACTTCACTTTCCACCACCTTTTCCCATCGGCTCCGCACAGCAACCTTTATTTCTTTTCCGCATTTACTTCCTTAACCGGGAGGAGCTTCACTCCACGCGCGGCATTTGAAGAGTCTCGCCAGCAGTGTCTTAACCTCTGGGACAAGCCGGTTCATGCATTTCACCCGACATGACTGCACTCAGAAAGTGGCCGACCTCCAGACCAGAGGTGCCGTGATTTGATTGTTTGCTTCGCTTTATCCTTTCTACCACCCTTTCCGCAGTGATGCTGCGCGGCAACCTATTTTGCACCTTTCTTCATTGGCCGGGAGGAGCACCGCTCCACGCACGGCAACTGAAAAATCTCGCCAACAGCGGCAGATGAGCTACCAAACGTGCCACTCATCTACCCTAAGTAACTGGTTTTCAGGCGCCAGATATTCGCCCTCGCCCCTTCTCCTGTCAGTTTAAACAGTTCTGCCACGGGAAGGCCAGGAGCTGGATTTGACTGCCAGAGGCTGTTTGTGGCGCGTTTGCAGTCCTTAGAACCATCAAAAGGAATGAAATGGCAGATCAACTGACAAACAAAGCAACAAACCTGGGCAACCTACAGATCAACAAAGCAGATTTTTAACAGCGATGATATCAAAATTACAGGGAGATGAACACACAAACAAAAGAAAAAAAAATGTTGAATGCAGCACCTATCACCAAAGACTATGTGAAAGGGGAATAACAAAGGCCAGTGGCAGACACTCAAACTTTTGAAGGAAAAAAGCTGAGCTGTATTCAATCAATGTGCCATTAGCACTATTACCCATCACACACTACGGACAACACTGAGGTTAAAGGCTGAGCACATATGGGAGTGTCGTGAATGCAAGAAGGCACATCTCTAGGTCAGCATCAGAGCATGGCTGTTCTTCAAGTTCAAGCCCACTCTTTTCCTGCATGTATCTCACTATCATCAACATAATCCCTTTCAGCGTTGTCTCCAATTATATTTAGCGCGTTCTCATGCTCTCACGCCGTCATCCGTCCTTGTGTCTTACAGCATGTAAGCTAGCTACTCACCTGCAGTCAGAACTGTGAACACACACTTTGAGCGCGTGTCAGACGATGAGCACATTTTTAACCATCTCTCACCATCACCTGAAAAGTGAGATTGTTAGATTAGGTACCATAAAAAAAATTATAAAGATTAACTCTTTCATTTCTGAATTAATTTCCATGCTCTGCTAGAATACATTTCGATCACAAGTTTTGGAAGACTGGAAGGAAATTACTCTGCAATTTAGAAATATGAGCTGAGTTAGAAATGTGCTGCTTTTCATTTTATTAAGACTTTGCCTAAATGTCGTTCCGAACATTCGTTTCCTTAGATGTGCAAGATCTACCAACCCTGCCGGTGTTGTTTTTTGGAATGAAAGAGTTAACACTTACGCGTAAAATTATACGAATTAAAGAAAGAGCATTTGAGAAAAACACTTTCTAAACGAAATATTCAGCAAAATCAACTAAACAACAGCTCTGACACGGTGAAAATAATTACAAAAACGGCGAGAAAACTGTATCGAATCAAACAAAAAATATAACTGCTTGAACAAAAGTACAAGGTAGGCGGCTCAATGTTGTGTTAGTGAACAGCGGCAATGTACTGTACTAAAATGTTGGAGCATATATTATTTATCCATCAACCGCTGTGCCGAAAGACGTTTAGCAGTCCATGTTCTCCAGTTTACACAGCCGCCATTGTGTCATCTCATAAACTATTTTTCCTTCTACTCACACTTTGTTTTATTATTTGATTTCTTACGCGTAGTTGTCATTTGTGAAGCACAAAATGGACGTCACGAAGGCTGCTCCCGACAAATTTGGTGGGAATGAAGAGCTGGAGTGAGAGTATGTATCTCCACATACACATAATGAAAGAACTAGGAGGTGAGGTAGAGCGATGGAAGAATAAATTCCCTCTAAGAATGGAAATGACGAAACCATATTCAATTCATGACATTCAGTACACACGCTTCTCGCTGGTTAAAGGAACAGGCAATGAAGCAGTTACGAGAACGTTCCGACTGAAGTAATACTACATCCTGAGATCAATCAATTATTTGAATAGCACTTTGACTCTAAACTAGTGTGGAATGTATATGGAAACAAACAGCAAGAGATAAAGAGTACAATATAAGGGCGGACTTCATTAGTTCTTTCATCCATTGTGCTCCTTTGTCGGTCAGTTCATATATTTCACTGGAGAATACCATCAGTCAGACAGTTATTTGCACGTCCCTTGCCGAACTTTGCTTCCCTAACATTACTCCTGTAGGCCTCTCGGTTTTAAGCAAGATGCCATGCTGCTGATGCATCCATTTGCAGATTATCAATAATGTCTTGCACCCATCTTCGCCTTGGTCTTCCTCTCTTTTTCCTAATATGTATCCTTCCAAGATGTTCTTCTCTAAATTCACGAGACGTTTAATGTGTCCAGAATATTTAAGCTTTCTCTGTTTAATCCTCTTTACTAGCAAACCTTCTTCAGTATTAAGTATTAATATCTTGTAGTATGGATATATTTGTTCTTTTTTGTGTCCATGACATTTGAAGAACTTAAAGAACTTAATATTGAAGAAAGGTGGCTAGTAAAGAGTATTAAAGAGAGAAAACTTAAATATTTTGGACACATTAAACGTCATGATAATCTAGAGAAGACCGTCTTGGAAGGGTACATAATGGGAAAAAGAATGAGAGGAAGACCAAAGCGAAGATGGCTGCAAGACATCGTTGATGATCTGCAAATGGATGCATCAGCAGCAGGCCATCTTGCTCACAACAGAGAGGCCTACAGGAGTGCTCTTAGGGAGGCAAAGTTCCACAAGGGACATGCAAATGAGTGAATGAATGACATTTGAAGAACACTTCTGCAGCATCACTACTCAGAATAACCAAAACGACACTCTAAGCGAACTGGTTGTTTGAGAAGGATGTTAGTTCGAATATCTTACAATAGTTATTGAAAGTATATTTGGTTTTAATTGGTTTTAATGTTGGCGATAGCGGGCGGAAACGCTGCACGGTTTGGCAGTTAGCGACCCATAACTGACATACTAGGGTCAGAGCTGGTGAACCATAGCCGACCAGGACTGTCCTACTTCTCCAACGGTACCCCAAAGAACAGGTCTAGTCTGCTTAACGGGGCAGGACTCGCCTTACTCTCCATGGTAGTGGAGCCTGTTAAAGAACTACTGCACACCGCATGCTTTTTTAGCTTCACTCCGTAGTTGAAGAAACAGCCGCCGTAACCCACTTCCAGTAGCACACAATGTGTCTCAGTTTCTTCACAGCATCGGCTGCAAAGAACGCCAGCTATCAGTTCCAGAGAGATAGAAGGAGGAGGAGGAGAAGAAGAAGGGTTAATAATAATAACAATAATGATAAATATGATAATGGCAATGACATGGAGGGCGATACTAAAACTGACAGAGATAATATTCTAAGATATGGAACTTACGTAGATGCTGAACCACGCACTCCTTGAAGGCAGCTTCCTACAACATCCACTGCAAAATTCTCACAGAATCAATGTTCCCAGCTGTGAATAACAACACGTAGAAAAATGTCTCTCGATGAACCCTTTCCTACGTACCGTTTTAAGGAGCTGTTCTACATCTAAGAATTCCTTTGGTGCTAGTAACTTCTCATCACAAAAACCTACAACGTATTTTCAGATTTTACTATGCTTTCGGCCTTTAGCAACAACATTGTAAACGGATAAGGCAACCACTGTCCACACAACGATACTTGGATAGAGACAACATAAGGTACGGTAAGAACAT
Organism: Achatina immaculata; assembly: GCA_009760885.1. Lineage (NCBI taxonomy): Eukaryota > Metazoa > Mollusca > Gastropoda > Stylommatophora > Achatinidae > Lissachatina > Lissachatina immaculata. The sequence goes on along the minus strand of CM019704.1, from coordinate 37,867,727 downwards.
AATGTAAGGTAAGGTAAAGTCCCCGTTTCCATGCCATTAAGGCATAATGGGGGTACGCTGTTAGACCCGTATTTCCAAGGCCTTCGGAACATGAAAGTCTGATGTGGTCAGTATCACGCCTGACCGCTTTACCTTCGCACATTTCTCTGGTACCCATTTTTAGAGGCTGGGTGAACCCTGGGGTATTTCTGGTGGGTAGCAGAAAAAAAAAATCCCCACTGCTGGGACTTGAACCCAGTACCACCGGATTAGTAAACCAAGCGCCTAACAACTCGGCTAACCAGACCGCGATATTTGAATAATGAGTCTTTAAATAGTCATAGCATGAACATCGTATGTTATTAAACATGCTAAAACAGTTGTGTTATTTCTTATAGATACACTCGATAACCGTCTCTTTAATAAAATATCTCGTGAATGTATGCCATGTATCTATTTCTTATATCCCTAATGTTAGCGTGAAGACGTCATTACATAAAAGACGACACATTTTTTTTAACGCAGGGATTCATAAAGTATTTTGCCCATTGCCCAGTAATAGAAACTGAACCTCGAAAGCTTCCCATATGAGCCACTGGACACTACCTTCCTGGAAAGTGGGCTTTCTTTCTTTTTTTCTAGACTTTCTTTATTCTTTTAGTTCATTCCTACCTTACTCTATCTAGATCAGCGGTCCTTAACCTGTTTTGACAGTGGACCCCCTTTTCGGTCTGTGGATCATTCATTAAAAATAAATAGAACTTAGATAATGCTAAGAAGTTTTTATTAATCGAAATAGTCCTTTTGTTCGTCCATGGCCCCGGCAGAACTTTCCCTATACCTTCACGGGGTTTATGAACCCCAGGTTAAGAATCATTGATTTAGACGTATTTTATTCTTGACTTCTATATTAGAAGGATATCTGACAGCTAAGTTCCCATTGTTTTATCCGTTGTCTTCTTGTCATTTCTACTGTCCCTGATAAAGGCATTTTGGCGAAATATTGAAATGTTACTGTTTTGTAGACTTTTTTTCTTTATTTCTGTGTTTGTAGTCGTTTTATTATTCACTCCCGCCGTTTTTATTCCGTATCCTTCCTCTTTTTATCTTTCAGTAAAACTAAAGAACACATTTATGTCTACCTCTGTTCCATTATTTCTATAGAACAACGGTTCTCACCATTTCTTCAGGTCGAGCACCAATAAAGCCAGCGATAATTACTCCACTATCACTCTCCGATCTGTGATATTTTGAACTTGACTTAAACAATTATTTCCTTTCTTCATTTAGACACTTTTCTTTCTTCAGATTTTCTCTCCTTCCTTTTCATGCAAATGTTTATATATATATATATATATATATAAACCAAGAAAAAAACTAGTGACTTCAAACTTCTCCTTTATCATACTTTCACCTACATATGTGCAGCATGTCTTACTCTCTCACTATAGTCCTAGATTTCATTTATACCATGCACCAGCTATTGATTTTGAGTCGAATTTATGTCCAGCGAATAAAGAATTGTGTTTTTAATGTACAAGTAAAATGACTATGGGCCGGTTTTCATTATACAAAAATAACTGGGAAAAAAATTTGTTTAAAAATGCTTGAAATGCCTCTCTGTAAGAATAGCTAGCGAAGTTAGATAAACAAGTTTAGGAAGTGAAATATGTAGACTGAAGGCTGGAAATTCTTTCGGTTCGCCAAATAGTCCGTGACGAAATAATGGATCAGAAATCTAGAATTTGAAAACCATTGCCTAGAGGTAAGATTAATACGCCATAAGATGAAGAGAAAGACCTACTTGCTGCTGTCAGCCAGGATATTAGCGGTTTATTTTCAGTCACTATAAACAAATGAAAAGCATATTTATGGCGTACAGACTAGTTAGTCTGGGGAGAAACTACAAGATAAGACGGTGGTATATAGTTCTACTTCCTTTTGTTACATTATTGTAGACATTGACAGCGCGCCATGTTTTGTTTTTTGGAGCTGTGCTTAATATCCTTTAAAGTTCATCAGAGTATTAGTAGCTGTAGCATAACTAGCAATAGAAATAGTAGTAGTAGTAGTAGTAGTAGTAGTAGTAGTAATTGTTGTTGTTGTTGGTGGTGTTGCTGTTGTTGTTGTTGCTGTTACTGTTGTCGTTGCTGTTGTTGTTGCTGTTGTCCTACAAGTAGCAGTTGTAATAATTGCGGTAGTAGTAGATGTGGTTCTTGTAACAATAGAAACTGTTGGTGTTGTAACAGTAGTGACATTACCAGAAGTATTATTATTATTATTAGTACTAGTAATAGTAGTAGTAGTAGTAGTAGTAGTAGTAGTAGTAGTAGTAGTAGTAGTAGTAGTAAGAATAGTAGTGGTAGTAGTAGTAATGGCAAGTCTATCAGTAGCAGGTCTAGCAGTAGCAGGTCTAGTAGTAGCTGGTCTAGTATATGAAATAGCAGCAGGTCTGGTAGTGGCAAGTCTAGCAGTAGCAGGTCTAGCAGTAGCAGGTCTAGTAGTAGCTGGTCTAGTATATGAAATAGCAGCAGGTCTGGTAGTAGCAAGACTAGTAGTAGCAGGTCTAGTAGTAGCAGGTCTAGTAGTAACTGATTTAGTAGCAGCAGGTCTGATAGTAGTAAGACTAGTAGTAGCAAGTAGTAGTAGTAGTAATAATAGCAAGTCTAGCAGTAGCAGGTCTAGCAGTAGCAGGTCTAGCAATAGCAGTTCTAGCAGTAGTAGGTCTAGCAGTAGCAGGTCTAGTAGTAGATGGTCTAGTATATGAAATAGCAGCAGGTCTGGTAGTAGCAGGTCTAGTAGTATCTGGTTTAGTAGCAGCAGGTCTGGTAGTAGTAAGAATAGTAGTAGTAAGACTAGCAGGTCTAGCAGCAGCAGGTCTGGCAGCAGCAGATTTAGTAGTAGCAGATCCAGTAGTACCAAACCTAGTAGTAGCAGGTCTAGTAGTAGCAGGTCTATCAGCAGCAGGTCTAGCAGGAGCAGGTATAGCAGTAGCAGTTCTAGCAGTAGCAGGTCTAGTAGTAACAGATCGAGTAGTAGCAAACTTAGTAGTAGCAGGTCTAGCAAGAGCAGGTCTAGCAGGAGAAGGTCTAGCAGTAGCAGGTCTAGCAGCAGCAGGTCTAATAGTAGCAGATCTAGTAGTAGCAAACCTTGTAGCAGCAAATCTAGTAGCAGCAGCAGGTCTAGCAGTAGCAGGTCTAGCAGTAGCAGGTCTAGCAGTAGCAGGTCTAGCAGTAGCAGTTCTAGCAGGAGAAGGTCTAGCAGTAGCAAGTCTAGCAGCAGCAGCAGGTCTAGCTGCAGCAGCAGGTCTAGTAGTAGCAAGTCTAGTAGAAACAATTCTAATAGTAGAATTTGTAGTAGTAGCATTAATAGTAGCATCAGTAGTAGGAGCAATGTTAGTTGTAGTAATGGTGGTAGTGCTGATGTGGTGTTATCACTTGCCGTAGTATTTTTTTCTTTCTTTAGCAAAAAAATTAAACGTAGCAAAAGCCTTACAAGAAATAGAAAGTAGTAATGTTAAAGTAGTAGTAGCCTTACAAGGAGTAGTAGAAAGTAGTAATGTTAAAGTAGTAGTAGCCTTACAAGGAGTAGTAGAAAGTAGTAATGTTAAAGTAGTAGTAGCCTTACAAGGAGTAGTAGAAAGTAGTAATGTTAAAGTAGTAGTAGCCTTACAAGGAGTAGTAGAAAGTAGTAATGTTAAAGTAGTAGTAGCCTTACAAGGAGTAGTAGAAAGTAGTAATGTTAAAGTAGTAGTAGCCTTACAAGGAGTAGTAGAAAGTAGTAATGTTAAAGTAGTAGTAGCCTTACAAGGAGTAGTAGAAAGTAGTAATGTTAAAGTAGCAGTAGCCTTACAAGAAGTAGTAGAAAGTAGTAATGTTAAAGTAGCAGTAGCCTTACAAGGAGTAGTAGAAAGTAGTAATGTTAAAGTAGCAGTAGCCCTACAAGGAGTAGTAGAAAGTAGTAATGTTAAACAGCAGTAGTAATATGAAGAAGACTTATAATATTAATTTCATGCAGTTTAAAATACTCAAAAATGCACCGAAAGCTTAGCAAAGTGAAAAGCATTCACATAATGTAATACTTCGACCGAAGGTCTTCATCAAAACTAAGGCTAAAAAAGTGTGTTTTGTGAGTAGGAGGGGGTGGGGTGGAAACGATGAGGGGAAAAAATTCCTTTCCTGACAATACTTCCACTTGTCATATCCAGTTAGAAAACCTTTATTTAAAAAATAACCCAATATCTTTTCGTCCTGTAGAATGTACATTGGCTCCCTTGAAAAGTCATACATTGTTTTCCTGTGTTCCTTATATTTCATTTGGTAGAGAAGAATTTTATTGGTGATGGAGACATTGGGAAAAGATAGTGGATACTGTTGTAGTCAGCAGAATAATCGTGAGAGTTGCTAAAAGTATTACAATAGTGACTACTTTCGTGCTGTGATAATAAACACAAGAAAAGAACTATCAGAGGCCCGAAATGCAAGTGATAAAGCTGATATTCAGAGTCATAGATTTATCATGAACGACGTTAACGGATGTTCCTCTGGAACAGCCTCGTCCGGTAGGGCAGCTCACGAGCCACAGGTGAGGCCAGATCGTCATCAAGCTACTGGTGGCAAAACTAACAAGTTCAAAATAGCAACATGGAATGTTAGAACTTTATTCCAGGCTGGAAAATTAGAAAATGTAAAGATGGAAATGGAAAGGATGAAGATCAACATATTAGGAATGAGTGAAGTTAGATGGACAGGTGCAGGAAAGATAAACTCAGATAAATATACAATAATATATTCAGGAAGTGAGAAACATGAACGAGGAGTAGGAATTATATTTGATGAACAAACGGCAAGGACAATTGTAGGATATTTGAACATCTCGGACAGAGTCCTGCTAGCCCAACTGAAAGGACAACCAATAAACATAAATATTATACAAGTGTATGCTCCAACATCTGAAAGTTCTGAGAAAGATGTACAGATATTTTATAATGACATAGAGACAGCACTAAAACACACAAAGTCACATCAAGTTACCATAGTCATGGGAGATTTTAATGCCAAAGTTGGTAAAGGAAGAAGTTCGGACATCGTTGGTGACTATGGACTGGGGGAGAGGAATGACAGAGGTTATAAATTAATTGAATGGGCAAGAATACATAGCATGGTTGTAGGAAACACCTGGTTTAAACAACATCCTCGAAGACTGGCAACGTGGTGCAGCCAGACAAAAAGACATTTAACCAGATAGACTACATATTAATCAACAAACGATTCCGCAATGCATTACTGACAACAAAAACCATGCCAGGAGCTGACTGCAATAGTGACCATGATCCACTCTGTGGAAAAGTTAGAATAAAGCTAAAGAAAGCAAGCAGAAAAGTGAGAAACATCAAACTGAATACAGAACTTCTTAAAAATGAGCAGGAACTGCGAGAACAATACAAAGTTATTATAACAAATAGATACAATGCAATAGCAAAGATAAATAGTATAGATGAACAATAGGAAATGTTAAGAGATTCTATCCACCAAACTGTTAAGGAGATAATACCACCGAAAAAAAGAAGCCCCTAAAAATAAATGGATGACAGACGACATCTTAGGACTGATGGACAAGATGAGGAGGAGTAAAAACAACGAGGAAAAATATAGCAAGATAAATAAAGAAATAAGACGCAAATGCAGAGAAGCAAAAGAAGTGTGGTTAAATGAACAGTGCAGACATATAGAGGACACTCATAATAAAGACAGCAAAAACATGCACAAACGAATTAAGGAACTCACAGGCAGGAAAACAAAATATACCACAGGATGCCTGAAATCGAAAGAAGGTAAAATGTTAATGGGAAAAGAAGACATTGTGGACAGGTGGACAGAGAATATCGGTGAGCTATATGGAGGAGAAAGACCAGAATTAACACCAGGTACTGAAAACTGTGATGGACCGCCAATACTTGAAGATGAAATCATAGATGCTATCAAACACATGAAGAAAGGAAAAGCGACTGGGCCTGATAATATAACAATAGAAGAAATAGAGGCACTAGAGGAGACAGGAATAAAAATAATAACCAAGTTACTGAATGATATTTACAACAGTGGTTATATTCCCAGTGACCTGATTAAATCCACGTTTATAGCACTACCAAAGAAACCAGATGCAAAGGAATGTGACGACCACCGGACTATCAGCCTCTCATGTCACATAACGAAGCTACTTCTGAGAATCATTATGAGAAGAACAAGGAAAAAGATAAAAATGGAAATAGCAGATGAACAGTTTGGATTTGTTGAAGGAAAGGGAACACACAATGCCATTTATGCTTTACGAACACTAACAGAAAGAGCTTTAGAAGTACAGAAAGATCTCTACTTATGCTTCATTGATTACACCAAGGCATTTGACAAGGTGAAACATAGTGAAATTATTAAAATGCTTGAAGACATCAATATAGACGGCAAAGACTTGAGGATTGTAAAACATCTATACTGGCAGCAAGAAGCAGCAGTTCGAGTTGAAAATGGAATTGGAAAATACCAACCTATAAAACAAGGGGTGCGACAAGGATGTGTACTATCTCCAGACCTTTTTTCTCTGTACAGCGAGAATATTCTAAGAACAATCATCACAGAACCAGGCATAAAAATTGGAGGATACAATATTAACAACCTTCGGTATGCTGACGACACAGTACTGATAGCGGAGAACCAACAAGACCTGCAAAATCTCTTGGATAAAGTCGCCAAAGAAAGTGAACAGAAAGGCCTTACTTTGAACATCAAAAAGACAGAGACTATGGTTATATCTAAGAAACAGAATCTACCAGCATGCAGTATTAAATTAAACGGAACCATTCTAAAGCAGGTGCAGAAATTCAAATACCTTGGAGCAGTAATAACTTCAGATGGGAAATGCAAAACAGAAATTAGGAACAGAATAGGCCAAGCAAAGACTGCATTTCAGAGAATCAGAAACATATTAGCTAACACATCTTTATCAATGAATGTTAGAAAACGAGTCCTAAAATGCTATATTGAACCTATCTTGTTATATGGAAGTGAATCATGGACAATAGGCAAGTCTGCACAAAAATCATTGGAAGCAGCAGAAATGTGGTTTATTAGAAGAATGTTGCGAATCCCCCGGACAGCAAAAATAACTAATGAAGAATGTAGGAGAAGAGCTGGAGAGACAAAAAACCTTGTCAGAAAGATAAGAGAGAGACAATGTACTTTCATAGGACATGTAATGAGAAGAGGGGGCATAGAAAATATTATAACAACAGGAAAAATAGAAGGAAGAAGATCAAGAGGAAGACCAAGAGAAATGATACTGGACAGTCTGACAGGATGGTGTGAGAGGAGATCACCAACTGAACTGATGGCCTGCATGAAGGATCGGATACTCTGGAGAAGCATAATAGCCAACTCCAGTCGGCACGGCACCTGATGATGATGATGAAAGCTGATATCAGCAATGGCTACAGTTATCATAGCAATTCTATTTCCCCCAACCCCACCTGTTTCTCTCCCTTTCCCCGCCTCTTATTTCTGATTGGCTTCATCAGCTATCCTTTGTGACACCCCGTGGTCTCTATGTCTCTTCAGTGGGACACGCAGTATGTGTTTCCTACTTAGGCGGATGCCACTGAGATAAGTTTTTTCATTTTCAGTTGGTTATATGTCGTGTTTTGTTTGTGTATGTAATCCTAGAAAAAGGCTCACGCCGAAATATTGGAAGTTGTATGTTTTTCATTTATACATTCTCATCTTACTCTCATACTTTCTATTCGTTTTTTCTCACTTACTCACTCCCTCTCCCGCCTTGTAAAACTGCACCATACACCTCTATCTACCTTTATTATTTGAACCAGTTTTACTGCAGTCGCCATCCCTTTTACTTGTAGCAATACTAGAGGTTATAGTAACAGAGTAAGAGTAGTAAAAGAAGTAGTAACAATAGCAGTCGCAGTATTACTGATTATTCTTTTAACAACGATAAAGATAAACATGGCAATAACAATGTATTGAAATTATTTGTGATAATTATGAAAAGGTAAATGAAAACAGCCGGTGAAAATGGCAGTAAATGTAGCAACAGTCATTAAAATATTATCCGGAATTTGAGTCACAAAACATCTGTTCATAACTTAAAATAACTAAAATTATTTACTAAAGCTGTAAATTAATTAGTACTGTTTATAGCGTAAAGACCATAATTGTAATAACAGCCTGTAGCAGTTGATGTTCCACTAATAATAATAGTAATGAAAGTAGTTGTTCCGTCTCAGTGGCCACGAAATGATGACAAGTCAAACCAAAAACATTTTAGCAGACATTCCTCCTAGGAGAAAACGAATCAAAACTTTGCGGACAAATGAAAGCACACTTGAAAACCATTCATGAGAACGTTTAGATATGATGCTGTCCTCTCCTTTCAGTAAACTACTAGGTCTCCTTGTTCTCACCTAATTTTCCCCTTTGGCCATTAACTTCCTTCACGACCGTTCGCCAAATCGTCGCTGTTACATGCTCGAATAAAGGCGCATATGTGAAGATTCTCCATCCCTTGGAAAGTGATTCTTTAGCTAATTAGTTCTTTACATTTTGTACAGTGCATCACACTCACCATTACTTGGCAATATTAACCGTGTAAGTTGTGCAAAATCTCACCAAAAAAAAAAAAAAAGAAAAGGTTTTTCACATCGCATTGCATCAAAAAGGATCCCGAAATGAAGCAGTAACGTCGCAGGTATCACTGTGTGTCGTGTTACATTACATTTCCTAATTAATGGTCATGTGACGTTCCGCATGGCTGAACTGATGACACCTTGCGGGCTTGAATTATTGCTTTTCCTTCTTTCTTTTTTCTTCTCGCGTTTTTAACTAGAATTTCGCAAAAGACACTGGCATGCAACCCTGATATGTCAACACACCGTGTAACTCCCAGCCACTTCCGGAATATGAACACATGGGCGGAGACTACTGGAAAATGACGCTTCAAAATGTGGATTTTATATTTAAAAACATAAAAGTTTCACAGATTAAATTGTATAGAAAATTATTTTACCGATGGTAACTTTTTGCTTTTAAAAACAATATTTTAGGAGCCAAAATATGCATAAAACGAGCCTATCTTGAGCATTTTTAAAGAAACAATTCATTTGCAGGCTAAATGTTGTACAAATTTAGCTTTTCCAAAGTAAATTTTAAAAATTATCTTAGAAAATATTCATTTTCAAGTGTATTTTATAGAAAATGAACTTCCAAAAGTACACTTTCATCGCTAAGATATACTTCGAAGTGCAGTGCCATTTGGAAAAGCAACAGCTCCACAATACCTCTGGAAGTCGTGACCTAGAGGGGCCTACTCCCCGTTAGAGTCTCAGAAGTCTAATAGGACCGAAACATTTGTATGCAGAAGGGGTGGGGTGGGGTGGGGGGTTTTCCTCCAATGATCTAAAGGAGTTATGTTGTTCCGCTCTCTACAGTAGAGAGTTTCCTGCATGCGTGGTAAATTTTGTGGACACAGAGCTCTAAGAGTCACGACCCAAGGTAGCCTATCGCTAGTTACAGCTGCAGAAATTTAAAGGACTGAAACATTTTCCCACGGGGGCCGGTGAGTGGGGGCTACTCCTCAGATGATCTGAAGAGCTGTGTTGTTATTTCGCTCTTGCAACAGTTTCTTGCTTTATCTTATATCTTATATCCTTCCCGTGCCGTTAAGCGTCACATGGCGCTCGCAAAGTAGTTCGCCAATTTTTCCTGTCTTCGGTGAGTCTTTCAACCTCATCAAGGGATTTTATGCCTGTTAATTTGGCCTCTCTTAACAATGTCCTCTTCAGAGTTTTACGCGGCCTGTCTCTTTTTCTTTGGCCTGTTGTGTTCCAAATGATAGCTTGTTTTGGGATTCTCTGATCATTTCTTCTCATCAAGTGACCAACATATGTCCATCTCCTTTTTCTGATCACCCATGAGACTGGTTGTTGTTGTTCACTCATCTGTCTTATCTCTGCATTGTTCTTTAATTCGTTTCACTTGATGCCGAGTATTTTCCTTAGACATTTGTTTTCAAAAGAGTCTAATTTCTTGTCTTTTTCTTTAGTTGTTTTCCAACTTTCGCATGCATAAATGAGGGTGGGTATTACATTTGAATTGAATTGAACTCTCTCGCAGAGAAACCTGCTTAACGGCAAATATAATTATTTGAAGTCTACAAAACGAAAATCAAAGTCACACCGTAGAGCTGAATTACTTTGCTACACTACATTAACGTCTCTTCTTCCCTTCCATTGTTCCCATCATCATCTACTCCTCGCCTATCCTCTCCAATACGGAGCCGCGTTGGCGCAGTAGATCAGACACTGGCTTACCGACCAGGCGACCGGGTTTCGACTTCCACTCACCACGATGGGAGTCAGACCGTGACTCGTAAAAAAACTGCCGGCGTTCACCCAGCCTCGAGAAAAAATGGGTACCATGGTTAACGCTCTGGGAGGGAAGATGAATGACGCCGCTAGCTACGGAGTTCGTGCTGTTAGCGACACTAGCTGGCGGTTTCTGGTCAGCAGAGTACTTATGGTTCGACCCTGTGCAATGACTCTGGCTCACAAGTCATACCTTTACCTTACCTCCCCAATGTTTCTTTTCTTTTCTCTTAGGATAAATACTAGAGGCCAAAAGCGCTATGGTAAAGTACAAAAACATTTTGAAAGAATCTTTCATAATGAAGACTATGTAGAAAATTATAAATTAAGGGAAAAAAATATTAATGCATTATAAGGGGAAAAAAATCCATGCAATATAAGAAAAAAAATCCATGCATTATAAGAGAAACCCCATGCATCGAAAGAAAAAAAATACCATGCATTATTGGGGGGGGGGGGGGGGAATCCATATGTGTAGGATGTTCGGAACTGTGAACTCCGTTATATGCGAGGACGGTCCCAGGAGTAAGTTTACGGGGGTCACTATTTCAGGAGCAAACATCGGGACATACCACTCCGTACACTGTGCTCCATGACGGACATATTATCTGGACATAACACTCCGTACACTGTGCTCCATGACGGACATATTATCTGGACATAACACTCCGTACACTGTGCTCCATGACGGACATATTATCTGGACATACCACTCCGTACACTGTGCTCCATGACGGACATATTATCTGGACATAACACTCCGTACACTGTGCTCCATGACGGACATATTATCTGGACATACCACTCCGTACACTGTGCTCCATGACGGACATATTATCTGGACATACCACTCCGTACACTGTGCTCCATGACGGACATATTATCTGGACATACCACTCCGTACACTGTGCTCCATGACGGACATATTATCTGGACATAACACTCCGTACACTATGCTCCATGACGGACATATTATCTGGACATACCACTCCGTACACTGTGCTCCATGACGGACATATTATCTGGACATACCACTCCGTACACTGTGCTCCATGACGGACATATTATCTGGACATACCACTCCGTACACTATGCTCCATGACGGACACATTATTTTTCCACGTAGTCGTCATGACGATGAGGCATTTGTCTAAACGCAGGACAAGTTTTTTCGATGCCCACCTTGAAGATGTGCTGTCCTGGACACAGAGTCATCGTGTCACCACTGCTTCGACATCCTCGCCGCTCTGAAAATCTGTGGTCACCGGGGTGTTCTTTGGGAACTGGGAAGAAGTGAAAATCATCGACTATACTGCGGATAGTCCAAATTTTCCCACCGAAAATGTTGCAGGAATTCCCGAATCGTCTGTGGACGAGTGATTTTATGGAGGAGCAGCGCACATCTCTTGTTAACAGTCCAAGACAACGACATCTGATGGCAGCTCGTAAACATTCCAGTGTCGCACCTTACACAGCTGCATTAAATTCCAGGAAACCGACGAACAACACGCCTTTCTGATCCCAGGGCACGATAGTCATCAATTTGCCAGCAGCCGGCACAGCCTTGAATTTCTTGGTTCCTGGGGAACCCGAATGCTTCCATCCCATGTTTGCACACTCGATTCTGGGGTACTATGGTGAGCCCCTGTCTTGTTACTAGTGACACTGCGTTCCAGAAAGTCTTGGCCTTGAATTGATTATTGCTGCAGGTATGACAGGGCATTTGCCAATTTCTTTGCCTTGTGGTTCTTGAAAAGGGCTCGTGGAACCCATCGTGCACCAGTCTTATGAAATCCCAACTCCATGAACATTTTGGAAACTACTCCACGTGACAAACTCAAGTCATGCATCAGTTCATTCATCATCACTCATCTGTTCTCCATTATTGCACGTTCGACATGCATTTTGCTTTGTTCGCAGCTGTACCTGCTGTCGTAGGTCTGCCACCCCGTATTATGTCAATGATTGTCATATCAGTAAAGGTTATTGGTTAATCGCTGTTAACGCTTGCGATGAACCCATTAAAAATTTCTACGATGAACTCTTTAAGAGCAGAACCCAAAATGCGTTATTCAGAGAACGCAGACGCGATGGAACTTGAAAACAGTAAACACAATATTAGGATGCAAGACTCAGTTTTTCAGATTCTTATCTAAAATTGCAGTATATAGTAAATTTACTAAGGCAGAGAGAATCTCATAGAGAGTAGCCGGTTGATCACAGTGGGTATCTCTTACGTGGGAAAAGAATCTTTGGAAAGGTAGACATATTATACCTTCTTTTAGTGAGACGCAGGCCAGTGATCTAAGGGATTCTTTGTGGTGTCCTAATGTCTGCAGAACAGTTATTCAGGTCAGACACTTTGTAGAGAGATTCCCATACGGGGTATACACATGTAACGTTGATACAAAACATGACTCCGCAGTTCAGTACCAAATCCATTTATTTCTCCTCAGCAGCAAACACAACATTCATATCACTACACAACATTCATATCACTATCACATGCTCACTAGATCTTCTCAGGTTCTCTTAATTCGGCCCAGACAACACACAATGCAGATAATCTTGCCACCTCCCAATAGTCAGTCTACAATGTGTATGATTCAGGCCTTCGAGTTTTACCATACTCACGCCATCCTTATTCCCACAAATCTTATTGTACAGGCCTCCCTGCCGATCCGATCTCCATGATGGTCTGTCGTTTGCTCATCAACCTTCAGCACTTGTTATCACTAACTTTCTCGAGAAATTCGATGATACATGCCGTATTTTACATGGCTGACCGCAGCTTGTCCAATCGACACAAAAAGTGCTAATGGCCGCCAAAACCTCCCCCCCCCCCCTCTCTCTCTCTCTCTCTCTCTGTGCCAGCCTATGACATCACACTTCCCATTATTCGCTCTCGCTCGCTCGGCTTATCCGTTCTTTCTCCTAACAGGGCTATTCTAAGATGCGGCTTCAGGAATATGCCTTAGCTTTGTTTACAAACATTATCGCTGTGTTTGAACTGAGCAAATGTTGTATGAATGACCGAATGAGAGCATCTATTAGAGGAATTGTGACTGCGCTGTATCCTCTTTTTAAAAAATCTGAAACCCTTGCGAAAGGACAAACAAATCGATGTTTGGCAAGAGCTGCAAGTTCTTCTGAAAAATTCTGAGGAACTTGATAATGATCAACACACTCCAGAAATACCACCCCAAAAGAAAATGCAAATGCAGTAGAATGTCATCAGAATCGGAAGGTGAGGCACGATATCTCTCTTCTCTTCCTCTACGAAAACAGTTGCTGAGCGAAGTAGACTTAAGCAACAAACTGACGGTGGTGGAAGCTACATAGGACAGACATCCACTTCTGGCTAAGTTAGCTACGAAATATTTAACATCCACAACCACTTCTGTCCTTTGTAAGCGTTTTGCTGTTTATAGGGGAGGGGGGAGGGGGAGGATACTTTTAATTGGCCAGTGTAAGAAGGCAATTATTTATTAAAATGTTTTTAGAATGTATGTACTGAGCTATTTGTGCGTTACATATAACAATATTAATATGCCTGAAAGAAATACCTAAAATTTCGGTTAATATGCAGTTCATTTTTCTTTAAAATTTTAATCATGTGATTAATCGAGATTAAATATTTTAACCGAACAGCAGCCCTAACAGCTATACAGGTAGATGATATGTATATCTTGAGAGAGAGAGAGGGGGGGGGGAGAGAAGGAGAGAGGAAGAAAGAGAAGGGGAGAGAAAGAGAACGAGAGAAGCAGAGGACAAAAGAGAGAGTGAAGAAGAGAGAGAGAGAGAGGATAGAGACAGAGGGAGAAAGAGAAGGAGAGAGGATGGAAAAAGAGAGGGTGGGTAGTAGAGAGAAGTGAGAGAGGGAGAAAGAGAAGAAAAGAGGGAGGGAGAGAAGAGAAAGAGAGAGAGAGTCACTGTTGACTACAGATCTGCACTTTCTTCCACATGGGTCGAATAACACTAAGTCTGAGTGCACAAATGCTTCTTTCTGTAAAATTTGTACTCCTATTTTTAAAAATAACTTTTAAATGGCCATAATTCGTGTCTGTTTCTATTTTCAGTGAAAAGTTAAAAGAAGCTTTCTAAAACGTTATATTATTCGCTAATGTCACTTTCGCGTTGTTTCGGGATATTTTCTTTGTTGTGTGAAGTGAAGGATCTTGCTGATTCGTTACACATAAGTTAAGGTAATAGGTAGAGCACTCGTCTAGCAACCGAATGGTCGAGGGTTCGAATCACCAGCTGACCAATAGGCCCCGAGATCGACCCAGCCTCGTAAAATGGGTACCAGAGAAAATATGAGAGGGAAAAGCAGCGAGGAAAGGAACTGGTCACCCTACCTCATACACTAATGGCCCAGCATAATCAGGTCTCTAACGCTTCATCCCCTACGGCATTTGCTATGGGACTATCTTTATCTTCTGTAAAACAACATAAATCGATGTAGATGGCAAGCGAACTGATATTTTTCAGTCAGCCCACTTGCTTGTTTTATCACAGCTCAGCATTAGTTGAACAGCGCATGCTTCAATTACGTCATTCTCCTGTTTGCTGCCGGGCATATTTAATTTGAATCTATGGTTTGTTTAGAATCTTGAGAACATATGGAATTCAAAAGTTATAAGCACAACAACAAAGTTAAGACTATTCAAGTGTAATATCCACCCTCATTTAAGCATGCGAAAGCTGGAAAACAACTAAAGAAATAGACAAGAAATTAGACTCTTTGAAAACAAATGCCTAAGGAAAATACTCGGCATCAAGTGGAACGAATTCAAGAACAATGCAGAGATAAGGCAGATGACTGAACAACAACCAGTCTCATGGGTGATCAGGAAAAGGAGATGGACATTGTTAAGAGAGGCCAAATTAACAGGCATAAAATCCCTTGATGAGGTTGAAAGACTCGCCGAAGACAGGAAAAATTGGCGAACTACTTTGCGAGCCCTATGTGACGTTTAACGGCACGGGAAGGATATAAGATATAAGATGGTTTGTTTAGTTACATTATGTAATAATCTGTTAATTTAAAACAGAGGAAAGGCATTAAGGACAATGAAAACGTGCACAGCACACAACAACCAATAGATGGGCGCCACAAAACTCAAGCAGTTGTATAACTTGTCCCTAACTCGTCTACTATTGCCACACGCGTCGGGCAGAGAACGACTTCAGAAGTCTGGAGAGATAATGCAGTTAGGATTTGAGTAACAACTTCAAGAATATGACGGAAAGAGTGTTTGTGTGATTGTGTCGTTTCAAGTACTGTGTAAGATCAAAAACTACAAATGACATACAAGATCTCTCTCTCTCATTCTCTCTCTCACACACCTCTCTCTCTCACTCTCTCTCTCTCTCTCTTTCTCACACACACCTCTCTCTCTCTCTCTCACACCTCACACACACATACACACACAATCTTACATCCTTCCCGTGCCGTTAAACGTCACATAGGGCTCGCATAGTTTTTTTTAAAGATTTTCTGTTCTCGGCGAGTCTTTCAACTTCATCAAGGGATGTTATGCTCACTAAACTGGCTTCTCTTAACATTGTCCTCTTTAGAGTTTCACGTGGTCGACCTTTTTTCTTCGACCTGTTGTGGTCCACTTGATAGCTTGTTTCGGTATTCTCTGATTGTTTCTTCTCATCACAATCAAATGGCCTACATATGCCCATCTTCTTTTTCTGATCACCCATGAGACAGGTTGTTGTTTGCTCATTTGTCTTATCTTTGCGTTGTTCTTGAATTCGTTCCACTTTATACCGAGTATTTTACTTAGGCATTTGTTTTCAAAAGAGTCTAATTTCTTGTCTGTTTCTTTAGTTGATTTCCAGCTTTCGCATGCATAAATGAGGGTGGATATCAGATTTGAATTGAATAATCATAACTTGGTTTTTGTGCTTATAACTTTTGAATTCCATATATTCTCAAGATTTTTGAAGGACAATGCTGCTTTTGCAATTCTAACTTCCTTCCTGCTGTTACTCTAATGTCCTTCCTGGTGTCACCGTCCTGGTCTATGTAGCTGCCAAGGTATGCAAATTGGTTTGCTTCATCAACAACTGTTCCTTCTACGTATATCTTTCTTACTTTCATTATTTTTGTTTTGTCTTTGTTAATTTCAAGACGTATTTTGCTAGCCAAGGAAGACAGGGAATCTGTTTTTTCCTACATCGATTTCACATTGTCACTGATAAGTATTATGTCATCAGCAAAATCAATATCTCCTATTTGGGTCCCATGTACCCAATCAATGGCGGTTTTACCTGTACAACATCATTTCATTGTAAAGTCTATAGCAATTCCAAAAAGCAAGGGAGATAATATACATCCTTATTTCACGCCCGTTTCTACCTGAAACCATTCGCTCGTTCCTTCTTCTGTCTTGACTGCACAAACATATCCGTTGAAGAGATCTCTACTGATGTTGACAATTTTAGATGGTACTTCATATAGTCTTAAAATTCTCCACAATTAAATGCTTTTTTAAAGTCTATGAAGTAGGATTAATGGTTTCTGCTTTTCAATATGTTCTTCAAGTATTATTCTAAGAGTAAAAGATCTGGTCGAGACAGAATTTTATTTGTTTTCTTTCTTTGCTTTCAAGACTACTAATCCTTTGTGTAGGCTGTAATAATAATTCACTCTAGTAAAGATGACCTTTCAAGTGAAACAGTCACCAATGACTCTTTTTAAATATTTTAATTCACTGACTTGAGACTGGACTTTAAACTGCTTGAAAAGGACATGGAGCTTGACTTGAGACTTATCTATGATAGGTTGACTTGAGACTTGTCTAAGATAGGTTGACTTGAGACTTGTCTATGATAGGTTGACTTGAGACTTGTCTATGATATGTTGACTTGAGACCTGTCTATGATAGGTTGACTTGAGACTTGTCTATGATAGGTTGACTTGAAGTTGTTTGCAAGAACCTGAGGCTTGAAGAGACTTGAGACTTTCCGTGAATTAATGTGAAGTGTCACATATGTAGTAATTTATTACCACCACTGTTGGTTGTTCTCTATCTTCATTACTGATTACTAATATTGTTTTCATCATCATCATTTATCATCACTGATTATCAATATTTCTTCAATATTTTCTTTGTTAATTATATCATTTTTCAAAAGCACTAACCCTTATCACACATGATAATATTTTAAATATTGTTACCATTTGTTCTTCAAATATCATGGACACAAAAAAGAACAAATATATCCATACTACAAGAGCTTAATATTAAAGAAGGCTGGCTAGTAAAGAGGATTAAACAAAGAAAACTTAAATATTTTGAACACATTAAACGTCATGATAATCTAGAGAAGACCGTCTTCGAAGGGTACATAATGAGAAAAAGGAAGAGAGGAAGACCAAGGCGAAGATGGCTGAAAGACATTGTTGATGATCTGCAAATGGATGCATCAGCAGCAGGCCATCTTGCTCACAACTGAGAGGCCTACAAGAGTGATGTTAGGGAGGCAAAGTTCCGCAAGGGACACGCAAATGAATGAATGAATGTTACCATTTCCCTCATTATTACTGATCCATATCTCGCTAGGTTTTATAAATATTTGCTCAGCATAATCACATGTTACTGTTATGTTGTTTAATATGATCATTGTGTATTGTTGATTAATATGGAAATGGATGCATCATCAACATGGCATCTTGCTTCCAAATGAGAGGCCTATAGGAGAGCTGTTAGGGAGGCAAAGTTCTGCAACGGACATGCAAATGACTGACTGACTGACTGTGTTGTTGATATCTTGTTCAGTGTTGCTGATATCTTGTTCAGTATAAGCATCATGTGTTGCTGATATCTTGTTTATTGTAAACATCATGTGTTGCTGATATCTTGTTTATTGTAAACATCATGTGTTGCTGATATCTTGTTTATTGTAAACATCATGTGTTGCTGATATCTTGTTTATTGTAAACATCATGTGTTGCTGATATCTTGTTTATTGTAAACATCATGTGTTGCTGATATCTTGTTTATTGTAAACATCATGTATTGCTGATACCTTGTTCAATGTAAACATTTTGTTCTGGTGATGTCTTGCTCTACAATATAAACATCATTTGTTGATGATATCTTGTTCAATATAAACAACATGTGTCGCTGCTATCTTGTTCATAATAAACACCATGAATTGCTGATATCCTGTTCATATATAAACATCATTTGTTGGTGATATCTTGTTCATATATAAACATCATGTGTTGCTGATATCTTGTCCATATATAAACATCACATGTTGTTGATATCTTGTTCAAGAATGCTACTTTAAAGTCATATTTATTTAGCTTGGCCAGCATTTTGTGCTAATACTATTGTTGAATATACTTCATCATTTTTTTTCATGAATTTTCATTACATGAAATTTCTGTAAACTAACAACAACTACAACAACAACAAATGTAATCATACACACGTGAAATACCAAATAAAAATCCACAAAAATTACATCCGCAAAACAAAATTTATTGGTGCACTTTGGAATGAGATTATGAGCATTAAAGTCAAGGTTATGCATATATGTATAGTTTTACCCATTCATTCTTTGCTATAGGATTCATTCTTTTACAAGCTCTTGTCTGGGAGTTTTCCCACATAAAAAAGGCAATTTCTTTGATGGGGCAATTAATCATATGGACAATGCTGAAGTCGGAGACACTGGACCAGGGAAGTCTAGATAGGCAACCACCTCTCGCCCGGCGGGGATGTCTGCGTATCCTAATTACGCTGAGGTTTTCCGGTGAGAAAGTCCAACCCTGGACTGGATGGGCAACCACCTCTCACCCGGCGGTGATACACGGGTATCTCAAAACACGTCGAGGTTTTCCGGTGAGAAAGTCCAACTCTGGCCTGGGTGGGCTAACGCCTCTCACCCAGCGGGGATGCACTGATATTCCAAACACATCGAGGTCTTCTGGTGAGAAAGTCCAACCCTAGACCAAACTGGTGCAATGAAAACCACGGTGTCACGCAATCCCGCTTCTGAGACCCACCAAGAATACAGGCTAAAGCACTGTGATACTCTGAACCCCTTGTGGTCCTTTCGTGGAACTCATGTGGTCTATTTTGGACCACACAGGGGACCACGGGACCTAACGAGGACCACATGCGTGAATTCAGTAGGTTCACAGTGCAGTTTTTGGTGGTAGAAGTGAACGAAGAAGAAGATATGGACAATGTGAAGCTAAATCAGCTCTTTTATATGCTTTTAAGGCCAGGAGATATAGTATTTGTACCAATAAGATCCCTGATCTTTTGGAGCACTAGAGTGATGTGGTCAGTATCACATCATGATGTCTGTCATTTATCTGCTCCAAGAGGAACCAGGTACCTGTTCTTACACTTGGGTTGACCAGATGTCTTCCTGAATCAAACCGACAACCTTCAGCATGAGAGATGAGTGCACTAGCTATTTAGGCATCCTCGGCTAACAAATGAATCTACCCAGATCATCATCAGTATGTAGAAACAACATCTTGGCTGACTGACAACACTGACCAAATAATTTGCTACAAGTGTCACTCCTTTCTTTAGCTGGGTTTTTGTTCCTTGTTCTAAACAAGGTTTCTTCTGTCTCTCTTGCTGTCAACAGCCTGTGTCATCTTATTTCTTCTTATGTCTTATTTCATATCATGTTTCATTACTATATCATGTCATCTGCCTGTACTACCAGTGACTTGAAGTAAGTACACACATCTGTTAACATTAGTGTGGAAGTAGGCCATCAGTTAACATCAGTGTGGAAGTAGGCCATCAGTTAACATTAGTGTGAAAGTTGGTATACACATCAGTTAACATCAGTATGGAAGTAGGCCATCAGTTAACATCAGTGTTGAAGTAGGGACACACATCAGTTACCGTTAGTGTTGATGTAGGTAAACACATCAGTTAAAATCAGTGTGGAAGTCTGTCAGACAATTTCATACATAAAATGTTCTATGTCAGTAAACATAAAATTCAAGAACAGTCTTGACATACAAAATGAAGATGTGTAACACTTCTTTGCATTGACTATATTACAAGCAATATGATAAATCAACACATGAAATATAATCACAGATTTTAAAAAAAGAGTGAGACAAAGAAAACTTAGAAATCAGCATAACAGATTCTACTTGTCCCATAAGGGTTGAAAATGCTATTTAAAAAGATATGCCAGTCAGAGGTGCACTGATACATAATACACCAGCATCCCTAATAATTCTTTACGCACCATTAAGGCAGGGGGGATTGTGTTGATCATTTCTTGTTTACCTAGCAGAATCTTGGAGGCAAAATGGAAGGACCATGATTCACAATGGTTTTTGCCAGCTTTGGCTTCTAGGAGCACACATCTATGATAGTTATGTACTAGCAATTTTCTTAGTGGGGTCAGTTATAGTTTATTCAGGACTAACAAAAGCTGCTGTAAAATACTGAATCACGTCAAGAGAGACAACTAATAAAAATCACAAAATGTCAAGGAAGAGGAAAAAAAGAGTTATCACACCTGTAATGTCACCCAGCGAAAATTTTGTTCAATAGTTTAGTGTTATCAGTTTGATATACTAATAAAAAAAATGAGCATAAAATTGAAAGAGAGCAATGAGTTTCTCACGATCAAAACATGACACACACAAGACATGAAGAAATAGCAAACAACATGGCAGATGAAACATGACATAAGCAGCATGGCAGATACAACCAAGACACAAGCACAGCAGCTGTGACATCACCTTTTTACTTTGAATTTAAGCACAGTCCCTCAATAACTGGAGGGGAAAAACGTATACATTTTATATCAATACTGCATGTTTGCTAGTAATCTACAATTCATCAATAAATCTCATAAAACCATCAAAATGAAGGACAGTGTCAGCAAGCTATCCATCATTCACTGACTCTAAGCAGACATGTAACTGGGAATACTTACTTCATACCAAGAAATAAATTTGCATTAACAAATGGTGCAGACTTTGATAAGCTCTGTCATTCAGCATGCAGAAGCACAGCCAGTGAAGTATATTTAACATTACATGAAAAATTATTCTATACTGGAAAACACTGAAAAATTAATACCATCTATTTTAAAGGAAAAAAAAAAAAAAAAAAGTAAGAAAGCTTTTCTCTGTTATGGAAAAAAAAACATTATTATTATTATATATGGTTAAGAGTCATAAGTTATAGTTAAAGCCCGCGTACCTGGAATGTCCTGTTTCGAAAAAAGAAAAAAAAAAGACCACTAACTGACCTAGATCTTAACTTGGTAGCCGGAGAGTTAATGGGATTCTTTACAGTCAGGAGAGTGCTGTTCTACCCTCCTGTAGAAAATGTTGCTTGTCCTAGCAGAGTCCCAAGTTTTTAACCCCTAATTTATCCTCTTGTTATTTTTATTTCTCTGCTCACCTTATCATCATATTTAGTTTTGAAATATACTGACTGCTTTGTGGCTGGGAAGCTGAATTTTGATTTTAAAAACTCCATCATCTGTGTCTGCAACAATCTCTTCTATTATAAGAAAACAAGCGGTTTATTTCACCTTGGTTCAATACATTACTTTCATCTAGATTCAGCAATACATTACTTTCATCTAGATTCAGCCTTCAATAAATAATTTTTAATATCTTATGACAGCCATATCTTTAATCTAGCTGCTCATACCTAATATGAATAAATATTCCTCTTATTTATATCTAGTTATCCGTACATAATTGTAATAAATATTTGTCTTATTTATATCTTATTGCCTGTATATGGTTTGAATAAATATTTCTCTTGTTCATGGAGAAATTTGAACAGTTTCCCAAGTTATGACTTATGTACCTAGTACAATACATTTTAACATACATTTTATTGTCAAAAAGATTATTTTTCTATGTCACTTTCTGTTCTCAATTGCCTTCTCAGCTGCATCAATCATGCAAGAGGTGGCGGGAGGAAAAGCACCAGAAACGTTAACTATCCCATTATATAAAGCCGAGGCTTATCACAAAATCTGTTTTATCACTTCAACAACTGAAAGGTACATGAGGAAGGAGACAAGATAAGACAAACTACAACAATATTCATTCTTTGTTTTATGAATAAAGAACCATTTTCTACTTCAATTTTGTTTAAAAATTCAGCTGATCTAGATCTGAAGGAAAATCCATTATTTGTGAGACTGAACTTTGTGTGATTTTCTATTTTCCCTTCATTCACTGACAGTTACATGTGTAGTGCACATCTGATGCACTTCATCCTTCATGCAAATATTCTCCATCTACAAAGTCTGTTCTCCTAAACATTTGTATTGGGCAGCCATTTCTGCAGATGGATTGAAGGGGGTGCCAATAGTAGGTTTCAAACCTACAACCCTCAGAATGAGAAGACAAGTCACTGTAAACCAGCCACTCATGCCTTCCTCCCCACCGGTCTTTACAAAATAAATTGTAAGATCATCCATGCACAGTTAATGACATCTTTAGCTGTTAATCAGTTGTTTTTTTTTAAAGTTTAATACTGTTTATTATTTTCTTCTGTGGCTTCATTGTTATTGCATCTTCTTCTAGAATTTGGTTACTTTCATTGCACTTAAAGAACCAAAATCCACCCTCCTACTAATTTCATCAATTCATGATCGGTTTTCATTCCAGCAGCGCAGTTATCATATCCCAATTATTTCTCAGCAGCATTTCCAACAGGAACAAACAGAAGAACATCATGAATAACAGTTAAAGTAATATTTATGCGACCCTTTATATTCACATATAAAAAAATAGTGTAAAGAATATAATAAAACATAAATAAATCACACAGATTATAACACCTTCAGGAAAAAAAAGATGAAAGGGTAAAAAAATAAATTCAACATATGATAACTTTACTTGGAAAAATTTTCTGAATCGCACTCTAATCTTATTCTGTCACTTTACTAATAATTCACACAGATATTTCCCACTGGAGCTGAATTAAGTAAAGATTAAGTAAAGACAGTAATTAGTCTCCTTTCCAAGTTAGCCAATAATGAAATATATGTAGATGAATCTATTAATGATTTATTAATGGAAATATTCACAATCAATTTTGATTAATTTGAAAGCCCAGAAACATCACCATTTCTATGAAACTTATATGTTTTTTTTAAAATTAAACATAAAGAATGTTTAAATAATGAAACGTTCTCATCAATGCAGCACATCAGACAAGTCTGTAAGTGCTACAGTCCTTTTCTGTAAGGAAAGATCTCAACACAGTACATGAACTATGAATCGGTGGTGACAAATGGGATTCAGTCTCATACTGCCTGACCAACAGACCACTTCCTTATCGATTCAGCAAAACCTGCTGGTTTTATTATTCATTACTACAAACTAAGGCAGTATTTGGGACTGAAAACTGAATTGGCATAAGCTGAATGTACAAAATGAGACCTTTATAAAAAGACTTCACTATATGGTCTGTTTTGTTAGGAAAAAAAAAAAAACAGAAGCAGGAAGACCCTGCTATACACTCATGTACTCAATGAATGAAGTACCAAAACTGCAACTCCATTTGTGACGTACAAGAAGATGAAACCTATGAACCAAGTTACCTGTAGAATTCTACAGTTTCTGTCATCAGTCTAGAAACAACTCACAGTACTGAAACTGTTTCTCTTTCCTCTCTCTCACATTCTCTCTTCCTGGCTCTCATAATCTCTCTTCTCTTTCAAACTCCTCCACTCTTCTCTTCCTTTCTAATTCTTCTTCTTCTTCTTTGTACGCATTTAGTGATAATGCGTGGTACCTCATTAACTGTCACATTCATATACTTCAGGGTATGTAGATCTTTCCTTTGTTTTATTTATTTATTTGTGACAAGCTGAAGAGCTCAAAAGTCCATGCATATAAATAAAATATTAGCTACATGAACATTTGGTGCAGCCTTTTTTTTTCTCTTAATACAATTTGATGTTTACATAATGAAGATTTGCTTAATGGGGTAATATACACTCTCACGCAAGTCAGTGTTTGTAAAACAAACACTTATAAATTAGCATTAGTAAGCCTGGGAGGAAATTTCTGCATGTATACTTTTAAAAATACTATATGCAAAACATAAGTTTTCCGTAAATGACACACACCATGATTTCTCATAAATTTTTCCAATAAATGACACACACCATGATTTCTCATAAATTTTTCCCATAAATGACACACACCATGATTTCTCATAACTTTTTCCCATAAATGACACACACCATGATTTCTCATAACTTTTTCTCATAAATGACACACATCATGATTTCTCGTGATTTTTTTTTCAGCCATAAAACCACTTCTAAACTACACACAAATCTTCCGACTGGCCTTCATGTAATATCTGGACTGTTTTTTCCTATGACAAAGGAAACAAATTTTCTGTACATTTTTTGTTATTACACAAACCAAAATCTACATTTTCAACTAATACATTTCTTCACATGTTCTAACTCCAAGGGATGTCAGTAAAACAACTCCTGTGTTTCTTTTGCTTAGATATGTGCAAAATAAGTGTTAACTACAAAACTGTATTACTTGTATAACATAAATTATACAAATTATATATAACTTCCCATCAAATGTATGTACAATAATTTCATTACATATGGTACATTATATTCCATGTATATGCTTACATTGTAAATTCCCATATAATATGCATTAATATATCCATGGGCTAAAGGACAGTGATTTCAACACAGACTGAAGCATGAAACTGGACACACGCCTAAAAGGATGCAGGCTATTAGAGACCTGAAGTATATAAAATAACTCAAACACGTGTATTTCTCATACAAATAACTGAAAAATCCACTTTTGGAGTTTGTCATACATGTAGGGTCTATCCTCTTTAGTTTCAGTTTATAAGGTCGGAGCACTGATGAAATAATTGTAGAAGCCATTTTAATGTTGAACTCTCAATGCCAATATCCTTTCTTCTCTTTAAATTTCATTTTTTTAAAAAATTTTCATTCTCATTTTTCAGGTTATGTTCATATATAAAATAGTTCAGTTTTCATTGTTTTCTTTCCATCACATAGATGATAAGGTCCCTTTCTGTGTTCTCTAAAATGATACATTTCAGTCTCTAATTTCAGTTTCCTTTCTTTAAATAAGATAAAAAATTTCATTCATACTGAAATGACATGAGACAGTTCATTTGCTAAGTTACATGATTTTACATGATGCAAATGAATGACAATATCTAAGTAATACCTGTAAGTTTATCCTGACTAGAATTTGAAAGATATTCATTATAATGAGTCACAGTTTATATTATCCTCATATCATGGTTAAAATATAAATAATCTTTATCTACTTCTTTCTCTTCTTCTTCTGCAGCTTTCCGAGGCATTAAGGCTCATTTATGCAGATAAAGCTCGCCTCCATTCCTCTCTATTCCTAATCTTCTTTCTCCAGTTGGAGACACCAATTTCTTTTATATCCTCTTCTATGTTGTCTTTCCATCTCTGTCTTGTTTACCTCATCTCTTATACATACATCATTTTTGTTTTGTCTGTACTCTCCCATTCTTTCCACATGGCCCAACCAGCATAACCTTTTCATTTTCAAGACACTTACAATTCTTTGGGATCTAAATAAGCTCTTAAACTCACTGTTCTTTCTAGTTCTCCATTCTCCACTGTTTGTATCCTTTATGGGCCTAAAGATTCTACATAGGACCTTGTTCTCAAAGACTTGCAATTGTTGTTCAACTTTCTTTATTGTGTTCCATGTTTCTGATCCATACATGATGGCTGGTCTTATTATAGTTTTGTAGACTGTTATTTTGGTGTTCAGGGACATGATTTTGGATTTTAACAGGTGTTGCAAGGCAAAGTATATTTTATTCCGTCTATACTCTGCTTTTAATTTCCTCACTTATGTTGCAGCTGTTGAAAGTTGTGCCTAGATATTTGTATGTTTCTGTTTTCCTGATGGTCATACCTCCAACATTTATATAATCTGGATCATTCTGCATCTGGTCTCTTGATATCTTCATATACTCTGTCTTATCTTGGTTAATGGTCAAGCCCACTTTTAGTGCCACATCTCTCTGGTGTATTGCCGGCTTCCTGCTTAGTTTCCCACACTAGGTTGATGTCATCAGCATATCCTAGTATTTTTGCTTGTTCTTCTGTATTGCTTTCTTCATTTACCTCTTTCTGATTACCTTTTCTAGTACTAGGCTGAATAGTAATGGGAATAATGTATCACCTTGTTTTAAACCATTTCTTATAGAGAAGAGTTCTAACCTTCCTTTATACATTAATATATTTTGTGTATTCTCCATGCATATTCTGATCAAAAAATTAATTTATTAGGTATCTCAAATTCTTTCATAATTTTCCATAAGTTGTTCCTATCTATGCTGTCATAAGATTTTTTGAAGTATGAAAATATTATGTGTTTCTCTGCTCTTTGACGCAGATAAAATAGTTGGTCTACAGTTGATCTATTCTTCCTAAAACCTGCTTGATAGTCTCCCAGTATGTCCTCACTGTATGGTTTTAATCTATTTAAATGTAAATGGATAGTGCCTTGCAACTTGTTTGCAGTAAGGATATTCCTCTGTAGTTTTTAAACTTGCTCTTACTGCCTTTTTTAAATACTGGGATCAGTAATGATTCTCTCCATTCATTAGGGAGTTTTTCTTCTCTCCATATTTGTTGTATCAGTACGCATATCTGTCCATGTAGACTCAGACCTCCCTCCTTCATCAATTCTGCAGCAATTCCACCTGAACCCGTTGCTCTGTTTTTTTACAGAAGCATGATACTGTTGATGACTTCTTCTAAGTCTGGTTCCTCTATTTCAGGATCAAATCTTTATCTAAGGGTTAAATAAATAATTAAAAACAAAAACTGCAGTTACATTTGAAAAATATCCTACTGCATCATACGTAGCTGGAATATGTAAACAGTGCCTTCCGCTTAACCATCTTTGAAGCACTGGGGGCTACCTTTCAGCAAACTTAACACAGGGTGATTGATTTTCCATATATTCCTTATAATATATTCCTTGTTTCTTTATTTCAGTCTAGAGGATTCTTCTACAACTTTCTGTTACTCACCCTCTTCGTCTGTTTCTTGTAATTCTAGTGGATCCATCAGTTGATCTTAGAAACTTTCCTGGAAAGTTCAGATTAGTAGTTCCCAACATGTGGCTTACAATGCATTATCAGGTGGTCCACGGTTGGATTACTAATTGTATAAAAACAATTAAGGGTTTTAGGCATAACTAAATTACAAGTGGTCTACAACTTATATATAGTTGGAGAAGTGGTCACTCAATGCAAAAAGTTGGGAGCCATTGGTCTAGACCACATTCAATTAAATATATAGCCTAAAGCTTGAAGCAGAGGAACACATTTATTCACTAAATGCCATCCCAGTAAGCATTAGTGATCCTTTCTGTGTAGTTCTAGGTATTTATTATTTATAATCAGATCAGTTACCTTTTTTTTTTGTACTTTGCCATTTGATCAATCTGTTGAAATATTTTTCTCTAGTCTTCTCTCAGTTTATGGATGAAGGGTAGAACACAGACTGAACTCCATACCCAGTTCTTTACTCTTTGAAAAAAACAGTTGTACATTAATTCTTTTTCTTCCTCCAGTTTTCCAGTGATTGTCAGGTTTTCCAATTTCTATCTTGTCATGTTTTCTTGTTAGGTTTTTCAATTACATAACCTGTCCAAAGAAAACCAAATATTTCTAGAGTTTTATGTACATTAAATGCTATTTATTAAAAAGCAGACATGCTCAGGCCAAGCCAGCATTCCAGAAAATGGGAAACATCTTGTACAACAATGGAAACAAGATTCCGAGTACTTTTAAATGTTACATCAAGCCAATTTTGTTTTATGGATGTGAAGCATGGTCCATGAATAAGAGAGTACACCGAGAAATGGAGGCCATGGAAATGTGGTTCATAAGAAGGATGTTGAAGGTACTATGGACAGCTAAGAAAACAAACGAAGAAGTCTTAAGAGAGGCTGGAGTTAAAAGGCAAATCACAGCAAAGATCAGAGGCAGACAAGCGAGATTTGTAGGACATTTTCTGAGAAGAGAAAAATTGGAACACATTGTGGCAACTGGAAAAATTTGAGGGAAGAAGAGACAGAGGAAGACGGAGAGAGAAGTTACTGGATGGGGTGTCAGTGTGGCTAGGAAGAAAGTCACTGGCGGATCTCTTAATCAAGTCTAAAGACAGGCAATTGTGGAGAGAAATGATTGTCTACTCCATGCGGCACAGCACTTGATTGATTGATTTAATGCTATTTACGTGCATTTTTATATTCTGTTCGGCAAGATGTAGCTTAGTAACACCCCACAACATTTAGTACCAACCTGTTTCAAAACCATATTTCTAGACAGTAGAAGAAAAAAAAGGCTTCCTGCTGTCCATTACTTTTTTATACTCCTTTCCTTTGTTGGTTCTTGTATTAGTTACAATATTCACACTATTCACAATTTTTGAAAAAAAAAAAAATCACATATGGACTGCTTTCACAGGATGAGAAATTTGAAGAATAAGTTCACAGAGTTTAACATAAACCACTGATACACAATAAAAATGAAAGGATTAAAAGATCACATTAAAAAATATCTTCTTGCCATACATCTTAAGACTTCAAAGCACAACTGTTAGGGCCACACAGGAACATACAGGTTCAGCCAATGTCATTAAAGCAAAAACAAAACTGATGATACTCTTATTAAGCATGTTTTTTTTTTAAGTTTATGAACTTAGTCACAAAAAAAAAACTCCAAAAAACGTGGTTGGGAGTTATATAAATGGTCTTTGTGGGTCATATTTGACCCAGTGGAAACTTGGCTGAAACCTGTGAAGCCGAATTTCAGTCACAGTGACAGCTGTGGTCCTGTCAGGTGGTTCCTGACTTAAGAGAGAAGACAAACAGAAGAACATTTTAAGGCTCATCAAATGAATTTCCCCACAACAGTATCTTCAGTTTTGGCTTCGAGGACGTGACAATGCGAAGACGGTACCTGAAAATAAAGTCATATTTCAGTTTTAAAACTTGTTTAAAAACAAGGATACTACTGGGGGATAGTGTCTCATAATAAGCAACAGCTATATCCTAATGGATAGTCATGATCCTATATGATTTCCAACTCATTACCAAGCTATTCAACAAACGCTTCTCATTTATGGCGATGGCATTAACTCGTTAATGAGCACTGTTCCCTTGTACGCATTTACTGTCCATGAATAAATCATTTTACTACACTAATGGAATGGAAAAATTAATTATGTCAGTCTGAAAGAACAGTGAAGAGCAAAACCTCTATCTTAATGCGAAGAAAACTTAACTGATGACAACTGACAAAACAAACAAGGCAGCTGAAATATGTATCAATGAGGAAAAATTGGAAGAAGTGGAGAGTTTGAATATCTTGGATCACTACTAACTAATAATGGAGATACAATGAGGGAAATCAAAAGGAGGATATCTATCACTCCTCAGAAAGTAAAACAACCAAAGAACATGTGGAGAGGAACAGACAGAAATACAAAGATAAGATTTTTAAGGGCATGTATCTTTCCCATCGTAACATATGCCTATGAGACTTGGATACTTAACAACACAGCTGAGAAACACATAAATGCCTTTGAATGTAAATGCTACAGAAGAGTTCTTCAAATATCATGGACATAAAAAAAGAACAAATATATCCATACTACAAGAACTTAATATCGAAGAAGGCTGGCTAGTAAAGAGGATTAAACAGAGAAAACTTAAATATTTTGGACACATTAAATGTCATGATAATCTAGAGAAGACTGTCTTGGAAGGGTACATAATGAGAAAAAGAAAGAGAGGAAGGCCAAGGCGAAGATGGTTGCAAGTCATCGTTGATAATCTGCAAATGGATGCATCAGCAGCAGGCCATCTTGCTCACAACTGAGAGCCCTACAGGAGTGCTGTTAGGGAGGCAAAATTCTGCAAGGGACATGCAAATGAATGAATGATTTGCTTATATTCAGCCTGAAAACAGTTTTGCACTACAATACAATATTCTTCTCAGAGGCCCTGTTCTGGGTTCACACTAAGTGATCTTTTGAAGACTGTGACAGAGAAAGTGATTTGACGATATTTAGAAAACAGTATCACAGACAATTCTGCAGCTGTGCTACATAAATATACAAGGACTGACGCTTACATGAGTTTAATATACACAATAAAGTCAACTTGAGGACTCTACTTGAGATATAAAAGGACAGAGGATTGCCATGTGACAAATTAGAACTGATCTGGCTCACATGTCATCATTAATCGTGATTTCTTTTTCTTATTTCTTTAATTGTGCAATGACTGTTGGAAGTTTTTCTCTAACGTTCACTCGTTGTGATGACAGTGAGTGCAGCACCTATTGCCAAAGACTACACGAAAGAGGATTAATGAAGGGCAGCGGCAGATAATCAGAGTTTTGTGGAAAAGATCGAGCTGTGAACAATCACTCAACACTATCACCCAAAACACACTATGAACAACACTGAGGTAAGCAGCCAAGCACATATAGGAGTAACTCGAGTGCAAGGAGGCCTATCTCTAGGCCAGCAGCAGAGCATGAGCCATCTTCAAATTCAAGTTCAAGAACTTGGGCAGACCTTTGCATTCATGAGAATGACTTTTTCATGCTATTTTATTAATGCTGACAGCCATTAGCTAAGTGTTATCCAGTGTTTCTCACTATACAGAGCAGATAGTCTACATTTTCAGAGGAAAGTAATTAGCAGTACAAGTGAAAAAAAAATTTAACATATTTCAAACTTCATCACACAAATGAGCTTCACGAACCTCAGGTTCTCGGATGTTGCTGATGGTAATGAATGCTCCCTGCCAAGCCTATTGTAGCACAACTTCATGTGGACAATGGATGAATTCTTCTCTAGCACATCCAGCAGATTGGAGAGGCCATCATTTGTTAGACCACACATATTTAGGCCAAGGTTCTAGAGAAATAAAGATAAAATTAGACAAAAGTAAGTAAACAATTTCAAATCCCTTAGTACTAAGAGGTAAACAGTTTTCAAAATAAAACAGTAAAAATTATCCATTTACTTATAAATTAATTATAAGAATACCACAGAAAAGAATTCCTACAGGTATCTTCTTCTTCTTCGTTCGCTTCTACCACCAAGACTGCCCTGTGATCCTCCTCAGTTTACTCCTGTGATCCTTGATATGTCCCGTGGTCCCCCTATGGTCCCTGAAAGAAACACAAAAGATCCACGAGAGGACCACAAGAGGTTCAGAGTATCGCAAGGCTTGAGACTGTATTCTTGGTTGGTCTCAGAAGCGGGAATGTACGACACCATGGTTTTCATTGCACCAGTTTAATCTAGAGTTGGACTTTCTCACCAGAAAACCTTGATATGTTTTGGGAAACCCATGTATCCCCGCCAGGTGAGAGGTGGTTGTCCATCCGGTCCAGCATTGGACTTTCTCACCAGAAAACCTCAGCGTGATTAGGATACATGTACATCCCCGCCAGGGGTGAGGTGGTTGCCTATCTAGACTGCACTGGTCCAGTGTCTCCAACTTCAGCATTTTGTGGTCGTGGCCACTCCCTTCTTAGTTGTGACCAGGACAGAGCTTTTGTCCAGGAGGACGAATCCTTGCCACTAGTAAGTTTCACCCAAGGGGTTGAGCCGGTTTAGGCATATTATCCCAGTATGGGATGGTATGGAGTTTAAGATGTGACCAACCTCTAGAGTGGAGGTACCGTGACATGAGTAGCTATCAAGTTTCACCCCTGGTTTAAACCGGTTTAAGCATATTTCACCAGTATGGGTGTATATCGGACGTGGCTGGCCTCTAGAGCAGAGGCGCCGTGGTATGAGTAGCTCTCGCTGTGAGACTACTGGACATACAGATTAAGCTTCATTTTATCCTTTCCATCACCTTTTCAAAGCGGCGCCACATGGCAACCCTAATTTCTTTTTCACATTCTTCATTGGCCGGGAGGAGTTTCACTCCATGCACGGCATCCAAAGAATCTCACCAGCAGTGTCTTACAGGTATAAATGGACTCATAAATGTGTATGAGGTAATTACATATTGTAAAATGCTACATATACTCAATATTCTTTATGGTGTTGAAGC
Organism: Achatina immaculata; assembly: GCA_009760885.1. Classification (NCBI taxonomy): domain Eukaryota; kingdom Metazoa; phylum Mollusca; class Gastropoda; order Stylommatophora; family Achatinidae; genus Lissachatina; species Lissachatina immaculata. Next base: position 37,835,163 of record CM019704.1, on the reverse strand, counting down.
CTGGACCTTGAATAAGACAACAGAAAAATTGTATAGAGGCCCTTGAAATGTGGATAGATACAGAAGAATAGGGTGTATCAAGTGGACAAAAAAGAAAATAAACAAAAAAGTGCCAGATCAGCTGGAACTGAAAACAAATATTGAATATCATTAAAAACAAGACAACTGAGATATTTTGAGCATGTCAAGAGGCACAATACTATACTGAAGACTGAGAGCAAGATAAAATGGAAGAGAACAAGAGAATGACAGTGACACAGATGTGCAGATAACATTAAGATATGGACAAGAGCCAGCCTGGCCAAATGTACTATGAAAGCAGGAGGCAAAACAGAGTGGAGATTCATTGCAGCCAACCTTCCATGGGGAAACGTCATGAGATGATGATGATGAGGTAACTACAGAAATGCTGAAGAGAATAAAAGCAGAACGTAGAAACAGCTCTATGTGACAAATAAAGTATCTTACATCTTACATCCTTCCCATGTTTTCGTTTTTTTGGCGAGCTTTTCAACCTCATCAAGGGATTTTATGCCTACTAACCTGGCCTCTCTTAACAATGTCCTCTTTTGAGTTTCAAGTGGTCAACTTCATTTTCTTCAGCCTGTTGTGTTCCACTTGATAGCTTGTTTTGGGATTCTCTGACTGTTTCTTCTCATCAAGGGACCAACATATGTCCATCTACTTTTTCTAATCACCCATGAGACATGTTTTCACTCATCTGCCTTATCTCTGCATTGTTCTTGAATTTGTTCCACTTTATGCCGAGTATTTTCCTTCAGCATTTGTTTTCAAAAGAGTCTAATTTCTTGCCTATTTCTTTAGTTGTTTTCCAGCTTTCACGTGCATAAATGAGGGTGGATATTACATTTGAATAGAATAATCTTAGCTTGGTTTTTGTGCTTATAACTTTTGAGTGCCAAATGTTCCCAAGATTCTTGAAGCTCAATGCTGGTTTTGAAATTCTAATTCTAACTGGTACATATAGCTGCTGAGGTATGCAAATTGGTGTACTTCTTAATACATGATGTTAGCTGTTCCTCTACATATATTTTCCTTCTTGATTAATGGCAAGTTTCATTGTTTTTTCCTTGTTCATTTCAAGTCCTATTTTACTAGCCAGTGAAGACAGGCTATCTGTTTTTTCTTGCATCAAATTCACATTGCCACTGATAAGAGTTATGTCATCTGCAAAATCAAGATCTTCTAGTTGGGTCCCATGTACCCAATCATTGCTCATTTTACCTGTGCAACATTTTTTCATGAAGAAGTCTATGGCAATACCAAAAAGCAAGGGAGGTAATATACATCCTTGCTTCATGCCTGCTTCAATCTGGAACCATTCACTCATTCCCTCTTCTGTGTTGACTGCACAAACATATCCGTTGTAGAGATCGTACATTCAAGTGTTAATATATGACATACATGTTGGTGTTTGAAAAAAATCTAATAAAAAGACACCAACACTTAAAGTATGTGCAACATACATGTTGGTGCTTGAAAAAAATCTAATAAAAAGACACCAACACTTAAAGCATATGCGACATACATGTTAGTGCTTGAAAAAAATGTAATAAAAAGACAAACACTTAAAGCATACTTGTACATAATTACACAAAAGAAAACAAGTTAATAGCCTTTCTTTCATGAGAAATCAGGCCACTTATTATTTCAGCGTGTGTCATCTCTTAAGTATGTGATGTGACGCATAGGCTCATGATTTAGTTTCTTATTGCAATAGATACTTAAAGCCTGCATAATGACATTTCTACATGCAGGAACCTAGTTTCATTCTTGTTGTTGACTGACAAAACTGAATGTCAAAATAAAATTTTTTTATCATAGCAAAAAGTAAACCTCTCCCTGCCATTTTTTTCATGTTGAACATACTTTGTACAGGAGGGGAAACAACTAAGAACACATTTATTGACTTATGGGTGACTGATTGATGTTGTGATTATTGCGTTCATCTTTTACTTGGAGGCCAGTAGTGTGGGTTTGGCTGAAGGCACCCCAATCATAAAGCAGAAAAACTGGAAAGTGAAAGGTAGCCAGGTGGATCCTGAACATAACGCTCTAAGGGCGCCATCAGATCAAGAAAAATATGTAGTCTAACAACTTTTCTCTACGTACCTCTATGGCATGATATGGCCACATTTATGAATACACCATATATATCATATTATGCTATTTGTTGTTGTTGTTGTTGTTGTTGCATAACTAAATTTCTACCAGGTCAATCTGTTTCTTGCATTGCAATCTAAATTTAGACTCTATCTTTGATAATGTTCATAATTTAGTCTTACTCACTTATTTTATGACAAACAAAATATTTTCCTACATCACTTGACCTCCAAGTTTCCTTAAGCCAAAAAAATCTGTCCATCACCTATTCTAAATATGTTCACAACTTGTTATTACTATGTAAGCCATTTTAGCAAAGTCAAATCAAAGATCAGTGTTTCCATATAGTCCAGATTTTTATCCTTTCAGAGCCAAATAAAAATGACTGGCCTGACTGTCACATGTGGCTGCTAGTGAATGACAGGAAAATGAAAAATCATGTGAATATCAATCTCATGATTAAAGGACTTCACACTCACACACACACACTCACAAAAATCTATTTCACATGCACAATCCATGAAAACCAACATATTCTGCTTTTTATTTGTCAAATAAAAACTGACTGTTACATCATAAGACTGTGTTTCTTGCCTCATGTACCATGGACTAAGTTAAAGATACATAAATAACGAAAAAAAAAACAAATTCTACCTGCAGTGATGAAGTCCTCTCTAAAGCTGTAGCCAGTTTTGACAATCCCACATCAAGCAGAACATTGGTGCTAATATCCAGAGTCATCAGCTTTCTACAGTGTACTACTAGCTCAGCCAAAGCATCACACCCAGCAGTGGTTATCCCACAGTTTTCCAGGCATACTTCAGTAACCCTGGACTCTGGCAGGAATCTGGCTAAAGCCTGTACTCAGATTTTAAAAAGGAATATGATATTACACTAACAATGATTCCTCATTGCAGTGGTTCTCAAAATGGACAGCATTGTGCCCAGGATTGCCAATTTAGATTTTTTTTTTTTATCTGGATCTAGGTCATTTTGGTCCTACCTACATGATGAAAATAGTCATCCAGATATTAGCTATAAATCTGTATATTTTAAAATTAAATCTCAATAATTTTTGATAACTTTTGAAAAACCAATTTTTTTTTTTGGTGGTAAATTGTCCAAAATCAGCCCTTTCTTAGTAAAGGAAATCTATGTTCCAGTTCCAGTGTTTAAAGTTTTGCAGATTGACAATACTTGTTTGTAATACATGATGTTAGCTGTCTTAAATAAGATAACAGGTAAAAACAAATTAGGTCACTAAATGGAATTGCCTAACTCTGGAATGACAGTCAAAATATCAACTCAGTGAGAGATGCTACCCATATAACTAAGGGAAAGGAAGGACCACAGTTTTAAGGATCAGAGGGTTAGAGGAGAAGTGTCATCTCTGCAAGTGAGGGCAGCTTTGTTTTGATGTATAATTAAATCATCAGACTTTCAGGAAACATTCAGTTTTAGTTGGGCCCATTCTATTATATGGACATCAGTCTTAGTCTTAACTTTCCATTGTCTAGTTAGTATTCTGGAGAATGAATCAGTGAAATAGAGCCACAAAATTATTCCAGTTATTGGGATAAACCAACATTCTGGAAACTTTGTTCAACAGTTCCACTACTCTCATTGCAAATTGTGTTTAAGTGTTTGAATATATTCACTGGAATTATTTATTACTTACGTCTCTCTGAAAATGTACAAACATCAAGAAATATAAACAAAAATTTAGAAAAAGAATGGTTAAAAGATTAACTGTTTTATGACAGGGCTGCTGGTGATGGCACCAAAGGTCACTGTAAATTTGTTAAGTATGATATTAAAACAAAATACCTAGAACCTGACTTTTATATGTGCTTATAATGAATCCTTTAGCCTTGAAGATCAGTTACTTTGTTATGAGTTGCCATTGTGCTATTGTAAATTGTGACTATCCTGTTGATTTGTGCAATAAAATGAAGTGGAACTTCTTCATGCTACTCTAATGGTCAAATTCACCTTATCAAGACATCATTTTGGCACTTATCAACTTCCTCCTAAAGTTTCAAATGCTATAAGAACAACCTAACAATGACAGCATATTCAGATAAAAATTCTGCTTCCACATCATCTTGCCAAGCTGGTCCTTCAGATGCTGAAGGTGATGATGATGATTATTTTTTTGGTGACAGTGTCAAGATAATTATTACCATTAAATAACATATTAGCATTAATGACATATCAGCATTAATGACATATTAGCATTACTTTCAATAACATTTCCCATATTAATTTTCACTTTTACATTATTTTAGAAGACAAAATATTTCCTAGATAAATGGTTTAAAAATCTAGATAATTCTGGATATTTTTGTGGAAAAAAAAAAAAGGTTGCCAACTCTGACCGCGGTTCCGTGTGTTGGGGGAAGATCCAGAGAGGCAGTGAAGGAACTTCTTGAACGGGGTGTACAATAAAACGATAGCTAATGTCATGAGACAGTCCTCATCATCATGGAACTTCCGATGAAAGAAAGGAAAATGGATAACCCTTTGATAAGCATTATCGTCTCTCGTAGCAAAAGAAGTAAAACAGAGGAAAATAGGGAGAGGTTTGTGTTTATTGTTGAGCTGAATGCAAATAACGCTTACCTCTTTTTTTTTTTTCAGGATAGGTGTGATGACGGCTACAGAAAAATTTGTTCTGGTCAATAGAATTAGATGTTAGTTATCTTTTGTTTTTTTGTAAAACTGCGCCATAATCCTCTGTCTAACTCTAATCTTAATTCAAGGACATCAAAAGCTGAAGATAGATCCAGATGTGTTTAAATGCCTACCTGAATGCCAGCATCTCCTATTGTGTTCCTGCTCAGGTCCAGTACAGTGAGAGCTGTGTTACGTACTAGACCCTGCGCCAGCACGTTACATCCAGATGCTGTCAAGTTGTTGTTCCTCAAGCGAAGCTTCTGCAAGTTGGTATTAGTCCTCAGCATGTCCCGTAAACATTCACAGGACTCATCACTGATGTCAAGAAAGCTGAGGTCAAGGTCAGTTAAAGTTTTGTTTGTGGCTGTTGAGTTTACAATATTTTTTATACTCTCTGGGTCCATGCTACTGGAAGAAAGATTTAGAAATCTCAGAGATTTAGTTTTCTGTAAAAGATCAGCCACAGCTGCTGCACCTATACTGTCAATGTTGTTCAGGCGCAGATCTAAACAGTGCACAGTCCTATTGTCTTCCAGAGCTTTGGTTATGACTCCAATGTCCTCCCCACACAACTGTGTCTTGCCCATACGAAGCTCACATATACAGTTGTGATTCTTGATCAGTCCAGCTAAAGTTTCTGCTCTCTGCCCTGATAAATTGTGACCAGTCACACAAATACTCATCATAAGAAGTCCTGGAAAAATGCCACCTTCACCATTATTATCAGTTTCATTGTCTCCTCCTTCAAGCAAAGAGTAAGCGGAGTTCCTCGATGAGACCTTACTAAGACGCTTGTCAATGCTCGCTCTAACTTTCTCCAGCTCAACCAGCGGCTTCAGAGAGTAATCAGGAGCCAGGTAACCGACATCATAGTTCAAGTTCTTCTCATCAGCCAGTACTATGTTCTCACTGTTGGTGTTGTACGAAACATCATGAATGATTCTGTCAATTTCTCTCATCACTTGAAGAACCTTATCAAGTAAAACAATAATAAAACAACATATATTATTGTATCTAAAAGTGTAATGAATACAAGCAATACACAAAGAAAGTAAAGAAATACATGTATTAATGTTGTATGATAGAAAACCACAGCTGAATTTTTGACAATCTGTGCATCATGCACGGTTAATGATACTGATTTGAAATACTACAGAATAAAATTCTGTAAATGAAATTCTAGAGTAAAAAAATTCTACTTTCAGGACAGGCATTACATAAGAAAAATTATGGATGATAAAAATGGATCTCTCTGAGTAGCTTGGGACTGTACTCTATTTTGCTTAACAAAATTATTAGAAGGAGCTTCCTTATAATAGTTGTGGTGATGATGATGGTCATGGTGATGATGATGACGACGATGGTTGAAACTGAATACAGCCCTTTAGGAAACAAATGAAAAATTCATAATACAATTCACAATATCATGAGTGAGCTGAAGGAAAAAAAAAGTATGAAAGGCAATATATGGCCAATATTCAGAACTACAGTACAGAAGGTCATACATGACTGATCACAAGACACTAATGATTTATACCAGTTTCTTACCTCTAATATTTCTCTGCAACTTCCTGAAGATGAAAGTATGTCACAGAACACAGGAAGTACATCTGGAGGGGCATTACCTACCAGACACACAATGCCTTCACAAACTGACTTTCGGTCGTGATGCCCAAGGAATGCCTGGACATCCACATTTGTCAAAATCCCCGACTTTTTTAACTGATCTAACAAAGGATAAGGGTCCAGTCGCTGGCGGAGAAGCTCAGAAATACTGTTCATAATATGCTTCTGCCTTGTCATCTCCCCCTTCTCATTTGAACGTCGACGAGATCTTCCTGCCCTTTTTGCACTTAGCTCGGGTGTCCTGATTTTTGGCTTCCTGGCCACATAATTAAGCTGAGTTGGTTGAGGTACATTTTTCAAACTATTCGATGAAATCTCGGAGTTGCTTAGATGAAAAGTCACAGAAGAGCTGTCCTTGGAGACAATGCCAGTTACTCCATTATCTCCCCTTTTCAAGCTGTTCTTTGAGAGCTGTTCCACCAAATTATTATTTTCTCCCATATCGAGTCCCGTCATGCTCTTAATGCAATCACTAAATCCAGCAAGACTTTCAGATCTTGATGAGTCCAAGGATGAGTCATGCTTCTGAGACCTCAGTTCTGCAACTCTCTCACTGTTGATGTACACAGGATCAGAGCCAGCGTCACTCTCCGTGGAAACTCTGGTCACACTTGATGGTGTCCTGAAATAAAAACCAGTAAAAAGATCACTAGAGGCAACAGAGATGTGGTTTTTTAGGAGGATGCTAACAGTACACTGTGACAATGGAACTGATGTGGTTCTCAGCCTTTTTTGCCCCGCACACCCTTTCCACAGTAAGTCAGAGTGTTATTCCTCAGACTGTTATTCCTCAGACTGTTATTCCTCAGACTGTTATTCCTCAGACTGTTGACTCAAAAAGTCCATCCCAAACAATAGGCATATAATATTCCAACAGTTTAGGTGTGGTTCAGTGTCAATATATTATCCCAATTTCCTTCCACACTCCCATCCTAAAATTCTCCCCCCCCCCCCCCATGGAGGGGCCCACTGGTTTAGAACCCCTGTCTTAGAATATTTTGAGTACTTTGTGACAAATTAAAATTATGTGACTCACTAGAATGTTAAGAGTACTTTGTGACAATGAAAATGATGTGGTTTCTAAGAATGTTAAGAGTACTTTGTGAAAACAAAAATGATGTGACTTGTTAGAATGTTAAGAGTACTTTGTGACAAATGAAAATGATTATTAGACCTCTGATGAGACGTCAATGAAAAAGGAATTTAACTCAAGCTATATCAAGTAGACAGTCAACAAGTTATGAGAAAGAAAAGGCCACAATGCCAAGATAGACAAATATGATTTGAGGAAGGCTAGAAGAGAAAATGAATAGTCTGACATGGATGCAACAGCAGCAGGGCATCTTGCTTACAACCGAGAGGCCTACAGGAGAGCTGTTAGGGAGGCAAAGTTCCACAAGGTACAAGCAAATGACTGACTGACTGAAGTCATCATAAGAAATCATCAAGTAACTGATAGAAAATATGACACCCAACCAAGAAACAAAATCATGAAAACTGGAAGTTGTTTGCAAGATAAAAAATTAAAATACCATGAGTCAGGTCTTTCTATTTTTTGTTTTTTATGTTGGTGAAACTTTATTTTGTTCACTAACAAAACAGTAACTCTTATATTACTGCACAAACTGTTTATTAAATGATCACTTTCAAGGTTAAAATACTTCCTAAATAAGCTCCAAACTAAACTCCCTGATCCTAAATTCATGATGAAACAAATGAAGACTCAAGATTACATAAATGTTACGAAATTTGGTTAGTCATGTCTATTATGTTTAACTTACCTATATCCAATAAAGTTTTACTCTTCAAACTTTTATCCTTTACATCTAATGACAAAATCTTTCTTTATGATAAAATAAGTGACAGAAGGAATTTTTACATCTTGGTAGTAGAGTAGCAGAAGATGGAGACAGCACAGAGGACACCAACAGCAGACTTACTAGAGCAAACCAGGATTTTGCAATCCTGCAGACTATATGCTAATCTATAAAAAACTAAGCATGAAGATGAAAATCAGGATATTTAAGAGTGATGTTCTAAGTGTACTAAAGTGAATGCAGGAAAATCACCAAAACTATGGAAAACGGGTGAATTCTTTCCAGACTAAATGTTTACAAAGAATTAGAACATTTCGGCCAAACACTATAAGAAATAACTTGTTGGCAGAAGTGCAGATGAAGCCACTACAGCAGTTATTGAGGAAAGACGCTGGTGATGATTGGGACACATGCTCTGGATTACTGATGACTCACTACCAAAAATAGCACTAAGATGGTCACACAGGAGAGCAGAAGTAAGGGTAGACCAAAGGAGACATGGATAACAACAACAGAGAGAATGCTGAGCAACAGAGGGCTCACTTGGGCAAAAGCGAAAAAAAAGGCAATGGATAGGCATTTGTGGAATACCCTTGCAGAACACTTAAGGTTCAGAGAGAGAGAGAGAGAGAGAGAGAGAGAGAGAGAGAGAGAGAGAGAGAAGTGACAGAAGAGATATTTTACTGACCTGAACAAAAAGAGTCTGGGAGGTTTTGGAGGTGGAACAGAGCTGCTGTTGAAACGTGGGATTCCCGGAGCTTTTTCCACAACATCAGGTAGAGGGCCTGACAAAGCCACTGGTGATATCGGAGTTTTTGGATCATCTGGCGTCTATGATGAGACAGCAAATTACTTACACAAGTCAGTAACAATCACGTGCAAACAGTTAATCATTTCCTACAAAAAATTAATAAAATTACACTGACAAAAAAAAAAGGCACAGAAGCAACTTTCAAAGTGTCAAACAAATCAAAACTGTTTGCTGTTCACAGTCTAATAACTGTGATATGTGGATAAGCCTCTCTGATGCAATACTTGCTCTACTTTTGTTTTCAGTGTTAATCTTCTATCTAGCTTCCTTAGTTTTCTGTAGTTAGTTCCAACCTGTTTAACTACAGTCATCACTGTACTATATACGAGTACATATGTGTGCGTGTGTGCATGTGTGTGTGTGTATATATACAAATATATGTATACACATCATTTTACTGGCACTAATACAGTGCCAGTTTTACCACAAGTCATCATTATACTGATATATCTCTCTATAAAATAGCCCAGTTTTACCACAAGTCATCATTATACTGATATATCTCTCTATAAAATAGCCCAGTTTCACCACAAGTCATCATTATAATGATATATCTACATATATAAAAATGGATGTATGTGTGTGTATGTTCCAGTATAACTCTGGAACGCCTGGAGCAATTTAAACCAAACTTGGTACACATGACTTACAGTCTGGAAAAAAGTACTGTGGGGGGTATGACATCCCTAGCACCCCTAGGGGTGGGGTGGGGTGGGAAGGTATGACATATTATCCACTAAATTCAAGAAGGAAAAAAGATTTGTCTAAGGGAGATAATCGTGAAATAGAGTGGTGCAGGTCTAAGAGCAGCATTTGTAGCCTCCTATGGCATGTCCCGTGTGGTTATCGGAGCCCAGATCTAAGTCTAGGGAGAAAAGAATGGGACCACTGCCACCTTCCACGTATGTCATAAGAGGCGACTAAGGAAGTTGGGGGATAGGACAACGACCTGTGCCCTGTAAAAAAACTGGAGTGTTACAGCAACAGGGAGAGCAAAAACCAGTGGACTGGCCACACTCTGAGGAAACCCAACACCAGTATAACAGGACAGGCATTGACATGGAATCCTCAAGGAAATCGAAAATGAGGAAGACCTAGACGTACTTGGAAAGGAGACATTATGATAGTGCTCAGAGACAAGGGATGCATATGGAAGGAAGAGGAGAATAATTCCAAGAACAGGGATGACTGCAGAACCGTTATCCGTGGCCTAAGCTCTAGGGGGAGTGATAGATGATGATGATGATGGTGATGGTGGTGGTGGTGGTGGTGGTGGTGGTGGTGGTGGTAGTGGTGGTGATGATGATGGAAAGTCCAAATAATTCTGATGGCATCTTGGTCAGCCTCCATCGGCATTGGGGGGGGGGGGGGGAGGCGCCTGAAAAAGTGGTGGAGTGGGATGGGGGTTACATGTAAAAGGTCAGCCTCCATCGGCATTGGGGGGGGGGGCGCCTGAAAAAGTGGTGGAGTGGAATTGGGGTTATATGTAAAAGTAATCGAAAACAACCGATATTAGTGTCGATTTCATAGTTTTCGGGGTCGCCGAGATGAGTGGTGACACTCTCGATGTCGTTTACGACCCAATTCAGGGGGGAGGGGGGATGAGAAGGGGTGAAAATTAGGGTGGGATCTCCAATTATTTTACTACGGAACCTCGACCCGCCAAAACTTTGCAACGGCACAAGGCTGTGTGTAAGAGGATGCTGGCCAATGTAGTTGAAGTGACTATCTTAACAGGACAAGGAGAAGGTGACACAGTTTTTATCCCATGGATGCCACTCACTGCGACGGATCCCTCTTTAAGAGATTGCAATTTCCAGATAGACTTGCGTTCTCGATCACGACAGGGGCAGTCTACACAGTATAAAATCTTTTACAAATTCACTATAATATTAATTTAATTCAAAACTTGATTACATACATTTTTAGTTTCACCTCCGGAGCAAGAATAAATAATTTCTCGGGTGAACCCACCCTTGAGCAAGCAACATAAGGCTGTCCACTGGAGAAACATGGCGATCTCAAATCCACTCCGCAGTATTAATACTTAATAAATTCCCGAGCAACGCCGGGTAATCAGCTAGTCTCTATATAAGGTCATCATTATATTGATATATCTCTCTATGCCAGTTTTACCACAAGTCATCACTATACTGATATATCCCGCTATAAAATATTACACTTTTACCATAGTCATCATAGTACAAGGTCCGACAATTAAGTAATGAGACTAATTACATTTTAAAAAATAAAATAACAGCTGAAGATATAACCCGTATTTTATTCAAAGTAAGCCCCTTGTGCATTGATACAGCGAGTGGCACGATCTAACAAACACTGGAACGACCTCTGCAGTTCTTCTGTTGGTATGACCCTTAAACTCGATGTTACGGCCCTTTGGATGTCATCAGTATCGTCAAAGAAGCGTCCTTTCAATTGTAATTTTAATTTGGGAATAGCAAATAATCGCAGGGAGACAAATCTGGGGAATATGGTGGATGGTTGAGAACACACACTTGTTTTTTGGCCAAAAATTTCTGTACAACTACCGCCCGGTGAGTCGGTGCATTATCATGAAGAAGGAAAAAACTGCCAGGTGTTGAATATTTGGGTCGGACTCGGAGAATCTTTTTCAATAGGCGTTTCAAAATACTTAAATAAACGTTGGCAGTGACAGTCTGTTCCTCTGGTATAAATTCTTTGCGAATAACTCCTTTGCTGTCGTAGAAGCACACCAACATTGTCTTCACTTTCGACTTTTTTGCCTTTTGGTGATGATGATGACTTCCACTGGGCACTTTGGCGTTTAGTTGTGGGATCATAGAGAAATATTCATGTTTTATCCTCTGCAACAATCAAATTTAAGAAATGTTTATTTCTGCGACACGTTTTGATGATGTCTTTTGCGTACTCAACACGCTGATGTCATCAGACAACAAATGTGGTACAAACTGGCAAGCAACTTTTTTCTTGCCCAAATCTTTCAATAACATTTTTACGAATGGTCTCTCGGTTAACACTAAATTCATCTGCCATCATCCTCACAGTCAAACAACCATCTTCTTGTATCCGTTCTCTGACTTTTGGAATGAGTTCCTCGTCACGAACAGAAATTGGGGGACCATGTCTATTTGCATTTGTAATTGTTTCCACACCACTTTTGAATCGTGAATATCGCCCGAATATATGTGCACGAGATAAACAGTTATCCACATAAACTTGTTGCATCAATTCAACTGTCTCAATGGCACTTTTTCTGAGTTTTAAACAGAATTTAATGTTAGCTTTTTCCTCCATGCTGATTACATAACAAAGCACCTCTGACTAGGTCAATAACATGGCGGCTTGTTTGTCGAAAAGTTGCCAGATCATAGATGAAGGTTGCCTCTTTGAATTCTATGCTTTGCTTCATAGATGGCATTTTTGTCTTGGCCACAATAAAATCAGTCTCATTACTTAATTGTCGGACCTTGCATAATCTATCTTTCTCTATCATTATTATCTTGCAATCTGGACAACATTTTGTAATGTCAAGCTTTCTTATTTACCTAACAGTACTGAGAAAACTGACAGACAAGCACGAACAGTTGAACAAAAAACGATACTCAATGTCTGCTTATCGATCCCAAACTGTGAATAATAAGCTAGGCTGGGGTGTTAGTCTTACCAACAGAGGATCATTTTTATCCAGCAGGGATAAGTCTGTCCTTTCCTTCGGGCTCAAGGACTTTTGGACTTTGTCAGGTTTTGTTGACAGACGCCGACGCCAAAACTTCCATGAGGGAGAACTGGTCTCTGAATGGTTTGAGTCTGTTGAAAGAGATAAAGAATAGTTTTCATAAAAGTGTCTCACACTGATACACTGAATATCAGTAAACATAATCAAGTTCTAATTAAGTGCATAATGAAAATTTTATCGAATATTGTTGATAGATGTTTTTGTTGCTGTTGTTCTATGTCTATGAGACTGAGAGCAGCATGTTCTTTGCAGCCGAATCGGAGATAGCGTAAACCAGACATTGTGTCGTAGTGGGTTAAATGGTGCTTGTAAACCAGACATTGTGTCGTAGTGGGTTAAATGGTGCTTGTAAACCAGACATTGTGTCGTAGTGGGTTAAATGGTGCTTGTAAACCAGACATTGTGTCGTAGTGGGTTAAATGGTGCTGAAAAGCAAGTAAAGGTGCAATGCTTCTTTACCAGACTCCGCTGCCGTGGGGGACTATGGTGACCCCTGCCTTGTTAGTCAGTCTGAAGTTGTTACTGGATGTACCAACGAAGAGGTGGGACAGGAACTTTGGTTGGCTAAGGTCCGCCTAAACTCACACAGTCAGTCAGTCAGCTATGGGTTGACATTTACAATCAAGTCACGATCTACAATGAATACTGACATTTACAATCAAGTCACGATCTACAATGAATACTGACATTTGCAATCAAGTCACGGTCTACAATGAATGCTGACATTTACAATCAAGTCACGATCTACAATGAATACTGATATTTACAATCAAGTCACGATCCACAATGAATACTGACATTTACAATCAAGTCACGATCTACAATGAATACTGATATTTACAATCAAGTCACGATCTACAATGAATACTGATATTTATAATCAAGCTATGTTGGCGAAGCATCACCACAATAATAAATAAACGATAAAATCACTAGACGATACTGGATAATTTTTTTTTCATTCATCTGTCTCACTTGCACTGAATGGAAACTCGTTTCATTACTCAGTGTGAACAGTTTCAATTATCTGTGGTTCTGCAATTACTTCCACTGTCTCTCCAGCAAAATAAATGAACAAATTTCATCTGACAAAGGAAGACAAACAGAAGATTAATACTGCACACAAGGGCTGTAACCTGCCAGACCTGTGTCCTCTCTACATTCTTATGTGGATCTGAAACGTGCACAGCATATCAGAAGCATCTGAGGGTGTGTTGGGGGAGGGGGAGGGGGGGGCAGCAGTTTCCATCTTAGCAAAATAACGAACATCAACTGATAAGATACAACGAAAAACTCTGAAGTTCTGCAGTGTCATCAAGGCTAGTGACAAGGCCAGTGGCAAGGCTAGTCATAAAGCTAGTCATAAAGCTAGTCATAAAGCTAGTCATAAAGCTAGTCACAAAGCTAGTCATAAAGCTAGTCATAAAGCTAGTCATAAGGCTAGTCATAAAGCTAGTCATAAAGCTAGTCATAAAGCTAGTCATAAGGTTAGTCATAAAGCTAGTCATAAAGCTAGTCATAAGGCTAGTCATAAAGCTAGTCATAAGGCTAGTCATAAAGCTAGTCATAAAGCTAGTCATAAGGCTAGTCATAAAGCTAGTCATAAAGCTAGTCATAAAGCTAGTCATAAAGCTAGTCACAAGGCTAGTCATAAAGCTAGTCATAAAGCTAGTCATAAGGCTAGTCATAAAGCTAGTCATAAAGCTAGTCACAAGGCTAATGACAAGGCTAGACAGCAGGTTTTTTTCCCCTCTTTGTCCTTAGCCGATCTTCTGCAGTCAGAACACCTATCGCCATAGCATTGGTTTCCTTTCGGCTTTCGCCCCCTCGCATTCATACTAGCTTCACTCTCAGCAGCTCCACGCCACCACAGGTCTTGTCTATCATTTAGTGCCAGCCACTGTGTGCACAGGCACCAGCCAGTTTCAATCTGTTTCTGCCATTTCCCCTGTCCGATCTGGGAAGCCCCTTTTGATTCATTCACTTGCATGTCCCTTGCGGAACTTTTGACTCTTAAAAAAAAAAAAAAGCTCTCTTGAAGGCTCATCTCGGTTGTAAGCAAGATGCAAGCTGATGTATCCAATCGCAATTCATCAGCAATGTCTTGCAGCCATCTTCGCCTTGGTCTTCCTCCCTTTCTTTTTCCCATTATGTACTCTTCCAAGACTGTCTTCTCCAAACTCTCATGGCGTTTAATATTTAAGTTTCTAAATACTTAAGTTTTATCCGTTTAATCTTCTTTACTGATTAACACGCGCAAATATCTCCTGAGGTCATTGTGACACTCAAATTTCATCACCGCGTTGATGTACAAAGCTGGTGCGGAATGTATCAATACATTTAGACAGAACATAAAAAAAACCACTCTCTGCATTAATGAACGGAACAGTAACTGAATGAACACAATACAAACAATACAGGAAGAAAAGAAGGAATTCAGCGTGCAAAATGAAGGATTTGCCAGGAAGTTAATGAGTCAGTGAATTCAAGAATGGATGCATCCTTGAAAAATCGAAACATTTTCCCGGGCATTTGATGATTACATTGATCATTATCCCCAGGGAAACACAAGGCTTGTCTTCATCACGTACTAAATCTAATAATTTTGCCGAATATTTCGCTCAATAATCTCAACGGCCAAGTACTGATGGAACTCTAACACGTTGGATCGATATCATTTCTCACAGACTCTGTGTCAAAAAATACCTTAGCAGTAGAGAGGAAATTACGCTTTTGTGTGTGTGTGGCGCGCGTGTTCATACGTGAATGCACGCGTATGAGTATGTGTGTAAAATATGAAATGGAAAGTATTGCTGTATAAAGGCATGATATCATAACCACAATAGCATGCGTACGTACGCACCCGCGCGCAGTATTACGGCACGAGAGCTTACATGCTAACACACGAAAGCACGGACGTGCAATCACTCAAATAAACAAACAAGCGCACACACACAATTCATATACACTAACCTTTTCAACCAAAACTCCCTTGATCATATAGATATTCATACAATCATTCTTTTTTTTCACAGCATCTATCACATCTACCAATCCTCCCTTCATTTTTGTCTAAACTTTCTACCTAAAGAGACATCCGTAATTCCATTTCTTCCCATGCTTGTAAGTTTATCTGGCAAATCTTTCCTGTCTACTCAGTGTTCGTCAACCAAAAGAAAGTACCTAGACAAAAATTTCTTCTTCATAACTACAACGGAAAGATCTCTACTTCTGCTTCATTGATTACACCAAGGCATTTGACAAGGTGAAATATAATGAAATTATTAAAATGCTTGAAGACATCAGTATAGACGGCAAAGACCTGAGGACTGTAAAACATCTATACTGGCAGCAAGAAGCAGCAACTCGAGTTGAAAACAGAACTGGAAAATATCAACCTATAAAACAAGGGGTGCGACAAGGATGTGTAATATCTCCAGACCTTTTTTCTCTGTACAGCGAGAATATTCTAAGAACGATCATCACAGAACCAGGTATAAAAATTGGAGGATACAATATTAACAACCTTCGGTATGCTGACGACACAGTACTGATAACTGAGAACCAACAAGACCTGCAAAATTTCTTGGATAAAGTCGCCATAGAAAGTGAACAGAAAGGCCTTACTTTGAACATCAAAAAAGAATGAGACCATGGTTATATCTATAAAACAGAATCCACCAACATGCAGTATAAAATTAAACGGAACTATTCTAAAGCAGGTGCAGAAATTCAAATACCTTGGAGCAGTAATAACTTCAGATAGGAAATGCAGAACAGAAATTAGGAACAGAATAGGCCAAGCAAAGACTGCATTTCAAAGAATGAGAAACATATTATCCAACACATCCTTATCAATGAATGTTAGAAAACGAGTCTTAAAATGTTATATTGAACCTATCTTGTTATATGGAAGTGAATCATGGACAATAGGCAAGTCTGCACAAAAAACATTGGACGCAGCAGAAACGTGGTTTATTAGAAGAATGTTGTGAATCCCCTGGACAGCAAAAATAACTAATGAAGAATGTATGAGAAGAGCTGGAGAGACAAAAAAAATCTTGTCAAAAAAGATAAGAGAGAAACAATGTACTTTCATAGGACATGCAATGAGAAGAGGGGGCATAGAAAATATTATAACAACAGGAAAAATAGAAGGAAGAAGATCAAGAGGAAGACGAAGAGAAATGATACTGGACAGTCTGACGGGATGGTGTGAGAGGAGATCACCGACTGAACTGATGGCCTGCATGAAGGATCGTGTACTCTGGAGAAGCACAATACCCAACGCCAGTCGACACGGCATCTGATGATGATGATGATGATGATGATGAACCTAGAACGAATTTCGCTCCTACTGCCGATCCACCCTTAATATCTCTGACATACTATCGAATCCATAGCGACGCGGCTTCTGAGAATGAAAGCAGTTATATCCCCGCTTCCTTTGATATCTAGTCGACAAGGATTCTCGTTGGTGCTGCGAAGTGAACGCACCATGTTGAGGTTCTCTTGCCAAGAAGTCTGACCACCTTTGGACTTGCGCGTAGCTTAAGCGCAGTGACGATGGTCCATTAAGCCCTCTGTCACACAGCACAGTTTTGTCGATACGCACAATCATTTCTGCGCCCCCCCCCCACACACACACACACATTTCCCCCCTAGTTCATTGATCGTAGGTATCGAAACACGGCATCGACTGATACGATATAAATCGTAGTTTCTTAATGTGTTTTTTTTCCTGGCCGCTGATCCCCTTCAAGGCCTAAAACAGTTGTAGATCCCCTGTAAGGCCTAAAACAGCTGTAGATCCCCTTTAATGCCTAAAACAGATGTAGATCCCCTTTAAGGCCTAAAACAACTGTAGATCCCCTTCGAGGCCTAAAACAACTGTAGATCCCCTTCGAGGCCTAAAACAACTGTAGATCCCCTTTACGGGCTGAAAACAGGTGTAAATACCCTTTACGTCCTGACGACAGCTTTGGGCTCCTCATTTGAAATAAAGTAATAAATATAACCCAGATCAATCTAAGATTTTTTTTTTAAACCAAGAAGAAAATCCATTTGATGGTTACTTCGAGCCCCAAAAATCCTTCCCTGGACCTCCCGGGAGTAAAAGGACCCAAGTTTAAGAAACTTTGATATAAAACAATTATATTTGTCTTAAGAGTTACAGCTACAACTAATTATATTTACAGTTTTATTTGTAACTAACTGTAATTTACATCTGGTAACTATATTTTGAAAGTTTACGAGATTAGCGGGGTATGCAACATCACGTCGCGGCAAGACACACGCGACGAATGACACGCCGGTACTGGCATGTGGATTATTGCTGAAACAGATATGAAGATTATTACCTTCCTATTTCTTATCTTCTCCTGTTCATGACACCCTTGTTTTTTTTTCCCCCTTCTAAACTGTTAATTCTTCTGACACTTCTTAAACGCAAAGGATGGGCGAAGTGATAAATATACTGTTAGTATGAGCTTTTGTCTCCTACAGCCAAAAAAAAAAAAAAACTAAATGGAATCTTGCAAGTTTGTGTTGAGTTCAAAGCTATGAGAGAATGAAAGTGAGAGAACGAGAGAGCGAGAGAGACAGGGAGGGAGGATATTTTATGCCTTCTCTCTTTGTAATCTCTTCGCTTCCATCCAACCCTAGCTTCTTCCACTGCCTCCCCTTCTCCCCCTCCAACCCTCCCTCTTCCCCCCCCCCAAAAAAAAAGAATGCTCTGAAAAAAAAAAACAATATTTCAATTTCACAAAAGCACACAAGACATTTTGTCTAATACTTGGTTGTTTTGTTTTGTTTTGTTTTTCTCAAGGCTGTTTAATAAAAAATGTCCATCTGCAGATCTTTGACGGGCTCCTATTATCTGGAGTTTTTTTTTAAAAATTCAGTAGTGCCATACTATGTACGATCCCAGAACACTAGATAATACTGGATATTTCTATCATCCAACTATTTCATTTGCACCAAAAAAAAAGGGGGTGAGAACGGTGGCTATAACAGATTTAAATTTAAAAACCTGATGAAATACGTATATAAGTATTGTAATAAAGTTAGATTTGATGGTGAAGTAAATTATAAGTTTGAATGGACTAAAGAAAAAAGAAGTCATGTTCGTGCTTGAGTGCGTATATATTTATGTATGTTTATGTGGTGTGTACAGTAAGGGAAGGAGGGAGAGAGAGAGAGAGAGTGAGAGAGAGAGGGAGGGGGAGAGAGGGAAGAAGAGAGAAAGGGAGAGACTGAGTGAGAGAGGGATGGAGAAGGAGAGAGGGAGGGAGGGAGGAAAGATAGAGAAGGGGGAGAGAGAGAGAGAGAGGCAGAAAAATTGCGTCTCTTATGCTCACCCGCCAACTCAAAAAGTTGGATTCCCACAGTCTGCGCATCCCGTAAGGGGTAGGTCTCCTGTGATGCAGCGCTCCACGATGACCTAGCACAGAATGCACGCTCCACTCCCCGAAGAAGCGAACAGATGCTCATCCCGACTGCTCAATCAACATTCTACACTGATCATGTTTGTGTGTGTGTATGCTGCTATTTCTTTAAACCACTTTTACATTTCAAATATAACTATGTTACAGTCTGTCACATCCATATCTGTCGAAATCACATACAATCCTGGTTGTCTTCAATAAACTTATATCCCACCACACGGAAAACCCCAACATCACACGAACAAATTTGTAATAAACTCATTCGCCATGTTTTACCGGGAAATGACGCGATACCTATACTTAGCTAGAATTGTAGTTTAAAATTTGAATCAGAAAAGGAAAAAAAAAACGGATTAAATCAATATAGGACGACTTTTTTAAAATTCGTAGCATCTATTATTATTATTATTTACAAAATTATCTATTTGGTCCACATTAAGGAATGAGTTAAAGTGACTTAGTCCTGGTTATCTAGTGTTAAAGAGACTTAGTCTGGTTAAATAGTGTTAAAGTGACTTAGTCTTTGTTATCTAGTGTTAAAGTGACATAGTCCTGGTTATCTAGAGTTAAAGTGACTTAGTCCTGGCTATCTAGTGCTAAAGTTACCTAGTCTTTGTTATCTAGAGTTAAAGTGACTTAGTCCTGGTTATCTAGTGTTAAAGTGACTTAGTCCTGGTTATCTAGTGTTAAAGTGACTTAGTCCTGGTTATCTGTTAAAGTGACTTAGCCCTAGTTATCTGTTAAAGTGACTTAGTCCTGGTTATCTAGTGTTAAAGTGACTTAGCCCTAGTTATCTGTTAAAGTGACTTAGTCCTGGTTATCTAGTATTAAAGCGACTTAGCCCTGGTTATCTGTTAAAGTGACTTAGTCCTGGTTATCTAGTGTTAAAGTGACTTAGCCCTAGTTATCTGTTAAAGTGACTTAGTCCTGGTTATCTAGTGTTAAAGTGACTTAGCCCTGGTTATCTGTTAAAGTGAATTAGTCCTGGTTATATAGTATTAAAGTAACTTAGTCCTGGCTATTTAGTGCTAAAGTGACTAGAGAGCAAACTACACAAACAAAAAAAAATAAAGCACACAACATCATACCTGGCTGTGGCTTTACTACAACTTCATTAAAGCAGCACTGACATCCTGGTCTCAGGAGTGGTTATTAAGTCTTATTACTGACAGCCTATGCCTACTGCCTTATATCCTACAGGTCACTGCAGCGTTTGATAAGAAATCAAGTTGGAACAGCCACCTGCTGTTCTTTGCAGCCGCCGCTGTGATGACTTTGAGCAGCTGTCGCTGTGTTAGATGATGGCCAGCTCAAACATTCTGGGTGGACATAAGACAAGATCTTCTTGTCCTAACTTCGCCCTTCTCCCAAATCCATCATGATCATGGCGAACTTTAAATCATTACTGGCATAGCACCTGAGCCTGTTATTATGAGCATTAAGAAATAAATATATGTGCCCGGGTCTTGACCAGATATTAGTTCACCCGTTTTAACAAATGTACCATGACACTAACACAGCCGTCTCAACTTCAAGTATATTCAGGAATCCAAAGTTAATATCACATACTCAGCCTTGCGGGTTAACACCACGTCCTGTTCTACGACATTTAATAGAGTGTTTGTTATAAGAAACAAATAACACAAGACAAGCGTACCCACTACTCCTCTAAGACTGGCCAGCGGTACAATCCAACAACATGGTTGATAACCGCGTATCACAATGTTTGGTCACAAGAAGTGACTGATTTAAATGAGTAAATTAATACAGTTTTTAACACCATCGTTTCAAAGCCCATGCCCAAAGTTTCTCAGTTTTTTTTTTTCTGAACACCTACAATGAGATGTCTAAGCTCGAAAACCAATCCCCACTGGTTACTCCCTGCATAAGCGAACGGTATTTACGTAAAGTCTTAGCTGCTCATAACACAGATCGATAAGACGTTTCCCCTTCATTATTTCATGTTCTCATATTCACACGAAGGCTTCCAACCAATTCGTCGATAAATCAATCATATCCGCGGTCCCTTTCTTTCAAAACAGAAAACAAAAAAAGCCAGCGGTCAAAAAATCGATGAAAACAGATTTTCCATTTGTGACAGACATGGCGTTTCTGGACGTCTTTAGAGCTAAAAATGATTTATGGCGACCACCGAACCTGTGTCTCTGCCTTTCTCTTTATTCAATCTTTGCCTCGTTTTGTTTTTACTGTTTTAACTCTTCCACTCAAAAACAACACCGGCCTCGCTGACAGATCTTGCGCACCCATGCGAACTAACGCTGAAGGCACATATTCACGCACAGTTTGGACAAAAAAGAAACAGTACATTTCTAACTCAACCCATATTTTTAATATATACAGTAACTTCCTTCTAGTTTGCCTTTACCAAAACTTCTTATTAAAATTTATTCTGGTAGACACAAGTTAAATCAGGGGTTAAAGGGTTCAGAATGAAACTAATCAATACAAGCGCCGGTCACGTCTCACTCCTTCATATTGTTTGTTTGTATGTTTGTATGTGTTATTCTAACGTAGTATATCATGGCACAGAGGTACCTACAGATACGATGTTAGTGCCCATATTTTTCCTGAAATGACAGCACAACAGAGGTCGATGCTGTCTGCACCATGCCCGACCGCCTTGTCTTTCCTAGCTCCAGAAGAGAAACAAAAATGACAAACAGACGAACAATTCAGCGCACTCACCTCTTTTCGTATTTTGTGTTCGTCTTTCTTATAGGAATACCAAAAGAGCAAACGCTTAATTTTTCACTTTTTTAAAAATATAGTCCCTGAAAAAAAGGCAACAACGGCATTTGCCGAAATTCTGGATTGTTCTTCTATGTTCACATGAACGTGCACTCTACTTTCTGCCATTCTCGATCCTGCCCACTTTCCTCTTTTTTTCTAAAGCTGAACCATACAGCTCTGTCCATCTGTTACTAGAACCAGTTTTATCACAGCCGTCATCACCCCTAGCTCCAGATGTATCGAGTAGCTGTTTCCTACAGCTAGAAGACGGGGGCTTTCAATTAGACTTGAACCACTGATCTCAGAGTAAGAGACAAGCGCTCTAACACCTACGCGACTCGGGCATCCCCCTTCCCCCCCCCCCCCAATCCTCCTCCAAACCCCAGATGATAACATTCTTCTAACAGTTTTCACTTAGGATTCACAAGTTTTACAATTTCACAGCAGAAGAAAGTGCACTACTTTGTATTGAGAACAAACTGCTCCCAGAGAAATTATGTCTGTTACACCACGTGGTATTCTAGATCGCTCTACACACTTTGGCTGTTTGTGAATGAAGGACACAGGAAAGATATCGCTCTAATTCAGTCCTATGTGTCGCTGCGCTGCTGTAGTGGTTAATGCACTAGTCTGCCGATCAGAAGGTCCCCAGTTCGATTTCACAATCGGGGGGGGGGGGTATTTTTTTAACCGACCGACACCGGGGTCAACCCAACCTCCAACCAATGTGTGCCTGGGATTTTTCTAGGAAAACAAAAGTAGCGAGGACAGGTATTGGCACCCCTACTTCAAATGCTGTAGTGGCATAGAAATGTGAAAGAACACCTCACACCCCTGCGTCATGCAAATGCTGTAGTGACCTAGAAATGTGAAAGAACACCTCACACCCCTATGTCATGCAAATGCTGTAGTGGCCTAGAAATGTGAAAGAACACCTCACACCCCTATGTCATGCAAATGCTGTAGTGGCCTAGAAATGTGAAAGAACACCTCACACCCCTACATCATGCAAATGCTGTAGTGGCCTAGAAATATGAAAGAACACCTCACACCCCTGCGTCAGGCAAATGCTACGAGACATAGACACGTTCAAGTTACAACAGATTCGTACATATACGAACTACCTGTAACTGTGAGCTGTTGTTCTTTGCAGCCGAGGCTATAGAGATGTTGAGGCACAGCATCGTATCGGCGTGGGAGCGGGTTATGGCAGCTACTTTTTCAGTCCCGGAGTACAGCTAAAAAGCGGGGGGGGGGGGGTGTACAATGCTTCTTTGGCAGACTCCACCACCATGGGAGACTGGCGATTCCTGCCCCGTTAGGAAGGCTAAGCCTGTTACTGGGGTACCACGGAGAACGAACGAGCATACTTTATTTTCAAATGGTAAGAATTGGGCACGCAGGCCCGTCTAACATTCTGCCCCTCATCATACAGCTTTCACTCAGTCATTCAGCATTTGAGGAGAGGTGCAACAGGCTCCTTATTAAAAAAAAAAAAGGGGGAGGGGGTGGACAAAGGAAAAACAAGCCCTGAACACAATTCTCTGTTTCCCATAATCAGAATTACCTCCCCATGACCAAAAGAGGATGCATAAATCAACGTGTTTCCTGGGCGAAGCTGAGAACTGCAGAGAATACAAGTCACACACCACAGCGAAAAAATGTCACCGGCTGTTGATCTGTCCTGGCAGACAGAACTATGTGAGATGCCAAGGTCATGATGTCCTCGAGGTCAGATCAATTCTGAACCTTGGGCTGAACTCGGCGCGCAACTCCCAATTTATCAAGCCTGCCAAAAAGTTATCTCGCAACTCTTATCATCAGACAAAACGTATCTTTCTTATTATATCTTATATCCTTCCCGTGCCGTTAAACGTCACATAGGGCTCGCAAAGTAGTTCGCCAATTTTTCCTGTCTTCGGCGAGTCTTTCAACCTTATCAAAGGATTTTATGCCTGTTAATTTGGCCTCTCTTAACAATGTCCTCTTCAAAGTTTCACGCGGTCTGCCTCTTTTTCTTTGGCCTGTTGTGTTCCACATGATAGCTTGTTTTGGGATTCTCTGATCACTTCTTCTCATCAAGTGACCAACATATGTCCATCTCCTTTTCCTGATCACCCATGAGACTGGTTGTTGTTCAGTCATCTGTCTTATTTCTGCATTGTTCTTGAATTCATTCCACTTGATGGCGAGTATTTTCCTTAGGCATTTGTTTTCAACAGTCTAATTTCTTGTCTATTTCTTTAGTTGTTTTCCAGCTTTCGCATGCATAAATGTAAAAACGTATAGTATACTTTTAGTATACCGACAAAGTAATAAGAAAGTATAGTATACTTATAAAACGTATACTATACAAAACGTATAGTATACTTTTCAACCAAAAAAAAAAATGGTTGTCCCCAACTTGAGCTGAAACTAGTTGAAGAAACAATAAATCTGTGCGGTTGTTTAATGGAAATATAGCACTGTTATACCTTACCTGAAAATAAAGTGCAAAACTGGGTTACTGCCTGAAAGTGTAGAAGTTTCCTGGAACAAAAATCGTGTTAATGATACCAGGAACATGCTTATCACCGTAACAATACGGCCACCGCGCTACTGACTGCCTGTCGCAATGTGAAACAGACCCTTCTTTCAGTCTGCTATATTATTATTATTACTATTATTATTTAATTTTGCCTATTCTGTGTGCCCCGGGGTCCACACAACCTCTAAAAATGGGTACCAGAGAATTCTGGGAAGGTAAATGCTGCCAGGCGTGGTACTAAGCACATCCCATAGAAGGTCTTGGAAATACGGACCTAACACGGTGTTCACAACGTGCCCTAAGGGCATGGAAACTGGAACTTTACCTTTTTTTTTTTTAAACCTTTTATTCTGGATGCAGGATTTCGAATTACTAGCACAGCGATCTCACGAACTGAGGGCGGAGCTATACGTCCCTGCCTCTAATGCTAAAGAGGCGAAGGAGTGATAACACAGCGGGACCGATAAAAAAGAAAAAAAAACATTACTGGTGCCACAGAGTTTGTGCGTCTGTGCTGAGATCCTCTTTCTATGCAGCGTACGCGTTTGTTCCTCATACACTGTCCTGTGTGGGTGTGTTTGTGTGTGTGAGATGACCCATGTTGTAAATAATGGCAGCTCAAGATACAACAACATCCAAATAAATTAACACTTCATGAATGACTTTGACGGCGACTCATGGGCCGCCTCTTCATTGAAGAACAAGTCCAAGCATAAGTCCACCTCCAAGGTCTCACATATATACTTCACGTTTAAGAATGTTCTCACCATTCATGTTGACGGATACAGATCTAGCATACTTCCACACGTCCATCCCCTAGCTTCCACACAGCCGTTCTCCTTCCAAAAGTCCCGCCAAAAACCCCCTCACGTGACCAAGTTCAATAACAGCTCAGGTACATGAACCATATGGCCAACGTTCACATCATCACTTGCATAAAAGTCATGTTGCTGTACGACCAGAGAAACTACGACACACTCATATACTGCTAACAGCTGGAGAGGAACACCTGTAGACTTACGTGAGGTATAATAATGATGACCTAGAAGCATCTTTCATCTTCCTTTTCGTTAACAGTGGACAGCGAAAAAAAGGATGATGGATAGAAGAAGTTGGAATGTATATGGTAACAGTGGCGTAAGCTATTAACATTCCCAGGAATGGGCAATGTAATTTTATGTTCTGAGACTAAATCTAGCTATCAAAGCTACCTAAAATTCCGTTGGTTTTCTGTCCAGACCAGAGATGCTGATTGGTCTGTCGGTCTCTTTGACCAGCGCTCGGCTATGATCAGTCAAGCCAGTGAGACTTAGCATTATAAGGTGAGGCGGTAAGAAGCTGAGATCCGAGTACAACGTCACAAACGAAAATGTGACAATGTGAAAAAAAAAGTTAACAAAACAAAAAAACATATCACGCAGATAATCATTATAGTATCTTCTATCAGAGTTCAGTTCGTTGTGTTAGTTTTTTTTTCAAATATGAAAGTAACGGGTGAATCTTCTATAATACTATTATACTGATTATACTGAATTTATTCGATAGTGAATAAAATCCTCCGAGGATTGTCAAATGAAGACTACATAAACTTGATTCTTAAGCTGTCAAGAAGGCCTTACCAGTTGCTCTTGCTACCAACCATTAGGTACAATAATGTGAACAATGATAACAATAACAGAAATAAGTAATATTAGAATCAGCAATTGAATAAGAACCATGAACAATTAATCATCTGCTAATAATATTACAGAAAATACTGCCATAGCCGAGAACTACGGCGGCAATTTACATATTATAATTGAACATACTTGAGTCTCTATGACTCCAGCACTGCTGGCCATGACTCCAGCACTGTTGGCCATGACTCCATCACTGCTGGCTGTCTTCTCCTGCATCGCAAGTTCATTGACTGTATTTTAATCCTACATATAATTCACACAAACACTGCCTGTCAAAACACACGTCTGTTGTCCGATAATGAAGAGATATCTCGACAGGTTCCAGATTCCCAACGGAATTGATTTAAGTGGATATTTTAGACCCTAAAGCAAGAATCTATTGAACGGTACTCGGAGACACGCATGGAACAATGAGTAATGCCCGTGTAAATCTGAAGCTGGTGAATCACCTCTTCATGGCACTTTTAAAGGTCGTTACAATGACAAGTGCTATTCACTGGTTATCTCATTACGTGGAGGGCTCGGCCAGGAACGACCACTGCAGATCAATACTCATCATCGGAGCGGGGGAGAGTTATTGTAAAACAGTGAACTGTATTCTCGTGCCACATGTACAGGTTGGGCCCCCGCTTATTGCAGCGTTCCAGCACAAACCCTGTTGTAAAGATGAAGAGGTTGTACACCAGAATTTAAGCTAAATGCAGGCCCCATATGCTGGAGTATAACTATACACTCCGTTGTCAGTGCGTGCAGGGAAACTTGTAAATCACGTAAAAATACAATAAGATCAATAACATGATACTGGACGAAAAGATAAAATATATCCTCGTTATTTAATGCCCTCTCCCAAAGACAAAACCTGGGTCCTCGTCGTGGGAGAGGGTAACAGCCGAGAAGGGATTACCAGGTTGGACAAAATGTGTAAGTTTATCCCACGATGCCGCTACGGTAGACATGAAGGCCACCCCAGATCACCCCGAAAACGGCTGCCTAAAGGGGTTCCGGAGAAGCTGCGACGGACCTAGCAAGCCGACAGTGGATTTCTCTTGCACACAAACTTAAGACAGGAGATAAAACGGACTGATTTAAACTGGAAATCCTAAAGCACGACGAGTTCCACTTACTGAGAAAGATGCACATACAGTCAGCCGCGAGGGCCCAAAGAACTGTAGGACATAGATCAAGGAGAAGATCCCGGAAATGATTGGTAGATGGAGCTGCAGAAACACTCACCAATTACGCAGTGAACATCACTAAGGCCACTCGTATGGCTCAAAAACGGCAAATGCATCTCAGCCCCCATCCCCTTTCCAACACCTCACTGTACAAGAGGACGGATAAAGAAAAGTAAAGTATTTAATGCTGGTTTTTGGCAGTTTTTGAGATCTTTGTTTCGTATCAAGCTGTATTTTTTGGACACTTCGCGTATTTAAAAAAAAGTCTAACTTTATTTCTGGTATTTTTTTTCATATATGTTCCCTTCCATTTTTGGCTTTTTAGCATACTATCATGACAGCTAATGTCACCAAAATATACTGTTGTCTGTTTGATGACGCATTTTATTTTATTTTATACAACTTAGTTCTTAAAGTAATTTTACAACTGTCTCTTTTTTTCCTGACCTAAAATGTTACAAGTATTCTGTTTATCCTTTGCTTTATTGGTCTACGTTGCCTTGGAAATGTTTTATTATCTGCTGCTGATGTTTCTCAGCAACTATAGCCGATGGTTCGAATTCTGCCGAATGTGTTCCTGTCACACAGATGTAGAAATGTGTACACCTGACTCCTTCCGGAAGGAAAAGCGGCCAGGCATGATAATGATAAATATCCCCATCAAGTGCTCTGACAAGTCGGGGAAACACGAGCCACAACAACACTATATCCGTGTAGCGTGACAAGGTTACCGCCACATTTTTTTTTTAATGTTCTCATTTAGAATTCTTTCAATAATAATTTGCTTATTAGCCATGCCGTTAGTTGAACTTTTAGGACTTCTTTGAGTTAAGATAAAGAGAGGTGTACTTGTGTACGTACGTGTGTGTGAAGGTATCTTGGGAGTTCAATACTTTCAAAACAAAACTTGCTGAGAAGAGAAGAATACGTGCTCGGACAAAATCGATACCCCCCATTATTATGCGCCGTGAATAACCAGCCAACAAAATTATTAATTCAGGCATGCAGCTTCGATCTTTCACAATCTGAGACGGAAGTCTGGCAGTGTAAGAAATGTGGTTAAAAGTAGGAAATTATCAACTAATTCTTCACCAAAATTATGTTCGGATATACCTAATAGCAGAAAACGTTCTAAAAATATCCATATACATCTTGTCAAGAAGACACAACCGAGGTTTTCTCACAGTAAAGTGATCTCTTCTTTCTACTTCCTCTTCTTCTCTTTCTTCTTCTTCTTTAATCTCTCAGTAGCTGCGAGCTGCTGTTCTTTGCAGCCGATGGGGTGAAGATGTTGAGGCACATCATCTTGTCGGCTTGGGAGCGGGTCATGGCAGCTGTTTTTTTCAGTCCCTGAATGCAACTAAAAGCGGGGGGGGGGGGGGAGGGCCGCAATACTTCTATAACAGACTCCACTACCATGGAGAGTATTTCGATCACTGCCTCGCTAGCCAGGCTAGGTCTGTTACTGGAGATACCAACGGAGAAGTTGGACAGGGTCTTGGTCATTTATGATTCGCGAACCCCGTCGCTAGCATGTCAGACCAGCAACAAGGACAGCGTCTTCTCCCACACAGTACAATGATAGCACGGTATAGTATGGTTAGTCTGTGAAAAGTACTGGATACTGGATATGACCTAGCTCTGTTGATGGCCTGAGAGAACTGCTTCGTTACACTCAGGACATGCCCATTAAGTGTTCTGCACTGGACAATCAGGATGTCCTTTAGTGTTCTGCCTGATATAATACCAACACCGTGTTGGGTGTAAACGGCTCGAGCTTTAGCGCATAACTGGGATTTACTTATTTACTTCCACTTTACTCCTGAGAGAAAGAAAAGCAATAAGAGAATGACCGAGACTCGAACCGTGGACTCCGGTTGAACAAACAGCCGCCTAGTCACGACAGGACAACGCCTATCCACGTAGCTACCTCACATCTCTTAATATGCTCCGGCAGAAACACTGCGACTCCAATGACCAATAAAAGGGACAAGAGCACTCAGTTCTGATAAATGACTGCTCCCCTTTTTACACAATCAATAGCCACCGCTCCTTTTTCAGAAGGTTTGCCGTTCTCGCTTGTATTTAGGCTATTAAGACATTATGTATTATAAATGAGGGTAAGCTACTCTCTCTCTCTCTCTCTCCCTCTCTTGCATCAGCAGCAGGGCATTTTGGTCACAAAGGAGAGGCCTACAGGAGAGCTATTAGAGAGGCAAAGTTCCGCAAGGAAAATGTGATTGAGTGACGGATTGACTGATTGAGTGATTGACTGAGTAACTGACTGACTGACTGAGTGAGTTCCTCTTTCTATCTCCGCTGCTCCTTAACAACATAAACCACATGATGATATAACAACATAAACCACATGATGATATAACAACATAAACTACGTGATGATATAACAACATAAACCACGTGATGATATAACAACATAAACCACATGATGATATAACAACATAAACCACATAATGATATAACAACATAAACCACATAATGATATAACAACATAAACCACATGATGATATAACAACATAAACCACATATTACCTACAAATAACTACACGTAAAAAAGGTAAAGGTAATCCTGTCATGGCTTAGAGGCACATAAGGATATCCTGTTAGTGTCCATATTTTCCTTGACCTGTCAGCACTCTAGAGGGTGATATAGTCAGTATCACGCCTGGCCGCCTTTCCTTCTCCAATTCCAGAAGAAGTCGGGTACCTATTTCTACAGCTGGGTGACTGTGGGTGCCTCCGGCCGGATTCGAACCCCCCGACCTCCGCCATGAGAGACCAGTGCACTAACCACTTCGCCACTCAGACACCCACATACAATTAAACTATACACATATATAATTTCCTAAAAGAAATAGTAACTTTGAAGAGCATAATACCCCGGCGAATGTTATTGTAGGAAACACAGAGACGAAAAAAACATTACACATGTTTATATCTTACATTAAAGATCATTTCATCACTAGCATATTCGAAAACTCAGTAAACTGACGTTACTGAACATGAAGCCACAAGTTCACCGTCGCTAGAATTAAGTAAACCGCTCATGTGAAGATATAACATCCTACGAACAATGAAGTTAACGAAACATAACATTCCATCACAAATACAAGTAAGTTCATCAACACTGAAATACAACACAGACATGTCATAAAAAAAAGACATCCGTTTGAATGACTGTTTCATGGCTGACAGCTGGCGAACAAGAGCCGACCAACACTCCATTCTTCTGCTACCTGATACGCTCTTCTTTGGAAACGGATAGTAGTTTGGTCGAGTGAACAGAAATTGAATTGCAAAAAGGAAAACCCGACAGTAAGAAATAAGCCAGGTGTGTTGGACCGAAAGGCGGAGATATAGTCTATCTGCAAACTGTGGGGGAAAAAATGCAAACAACGTCTTTTAGAAGAAGAAGAAGAAGAAGAAGAAGAAGACGAAGAAGAAGAAGAGGAAGAAGAAGAAGAACCGTTTCAGCTCTTGTATTTAACAAGCATCAGTAACATCTTACAAGAACAAAGAGAGCGTAAATCAAAGGATTAGCTGGACGTTCAATTAGCGAGTTCCCAGTAAGGTCAAGTCTATGACATTCCTCACTGTGTCCTGATGACCTTACGGGAACACTTCTGAATGCCACCCGTAACAGGCACTGAGCTAGAAACTCGATCAATGATCAATACGAGGCTTGGCCAACTCTCAAAGCCACCATAAAGTCTATGAAAGTGCTCCCGGGATTGTGGCAAGAAAAGAAGATTTCAAGGTGCCCTTTGCTTTATTACCTCCGGCCGAACATTATACATAATGTGCCCTTTCCTCTCTGCAGAAAAGAACCTGAAAGATGATATACCTTCTCGTTAAAGCTGTTTTCTCCACTGATATTGGACAATGGAGACAACTGGAAGGCAAGAGGTTGTCAAATGGAAAAGCAAGAGATTTATTTGAAATAAAAGTTTGTAAGAGGGGAAGCAAGCGAGAAGTACAGTAAGAATTAGTAGAGGCAAGAGCAAGAGATTTTCAAAAGAAGTGGCAACAGTATCTGAGGGAAAGACAGGAGAAGTACAGTAAGAATTAGTAGAGGCAGAAGCAAGAGATTTTCAAAAGAAGAAGCAACAGTATCTGAAGGAAAGGTAGGAGATTGTCTTTAAAAAATGCAAAAGACTGTCCGAGAGAAAGGCTGGAGATTGTAGGAAAGGCGGGAGATTTGAGGGAAAGGCCGGAGACTGAGGGAAAGGAAGGAGATTGAGAGAAAGGCAGGAGATCTGAGGGAAGGGCGGGAGATTGAGGGAAAGGCATAAGATTTGAGAGAAAGGCAGGAGATCTGAGGGAAAGGCGGGAGATTGAGGGAAAGGCATAAGATTTGAGGGAAAGGAAGGAGATTGAGGGAAAGGAATGAGATTGAGGGAAAGGAATGAGATTGAAGGAAAGGCCGGGGATTGAGGGAAAGGAAGGAGATTGAGAAAAAGGCAGGAGATTTGACGGAAAGGAAGGAGATTGAGGGAAAGGAAGGAGATTGAGAGAAAGGCAGGAGATTGAGGAAAAGGCAGGAGACTGTCTGAGCTTATTCATGGCTAAAGCAGTGGATAAATGTGAGTGGATTTATATAAATGTATGTAGATATATACTGATGTAATTATGTGTGGATATCTCTTTGTCGAACCATAGACAGATAAAAACTCGGACAGACAAACAGACAGACAGGCACTAATTGCTGTTTTAACATTTTGTAATACCAAGCTGTCATAAAAATGCCACTTGATTTCTGTGAATTTGGTTCATTATAACGCTGCGAAAACGTAAGCGAGCGCGTGGCAAAACATTTTGTACACACGCGGAATAATCTTTCGATGCATGTGTTACGCGGTCCATTAACTGTCACAGTTGGTTAGCATCTGAGAAATGCACATGCTGGACCTGCAGTATAATGCTCCAGGCATTAAATGGATAACATGAGAGGAACAGAACAGATTAATCGGAAGAAACTGTTGGTTAAAATGCGAGAATGTGTGTTGGGGTGGGGAGATCGTGGGGGGAGAAAGAGACTGGGGAAAGATAAGGAGAGAGAAAGAGAGAGAAACTTTATTTTCAAAGGGTGATGAGAAAGAGAGAGTGCGAGCGAGGGAGAGACAGAGAGAGAGAGAGATGGAGAGAGGGAGAGACAGAGAGAGATGGAGAGAGGGAGAGACAGAGAGATAGAGGGAGGGAGGGACAGAGAGAGGGAGAGACAGAGAGAGACAGAGAGAGATAGAGGGAGGGAGGGACAGAGAGAGGGAGAGACAGAGAGAGACAGAGAGAGAGGGAGAGACAGAGAGAGATAGATAGAGGGAGAGAGAGAAAGCGAGAAAAGGACACAGATAGACAATGAGAGAGTATGAGAACGAACTAACGAACTAACGAACATAATTTATTTTCAAAGGGTTAAGAATTGGGCACGCAGGCCCGTCTGACATTCTGCCCTTCATCATACAGCTTTCACTCAGTGACAGTCATTCAGCTTTTGTTAATGAGCATAATAATCATGAAGACACAATTAAATGAATACATAAATAAATAATAAGCTTATCTCACGTCCATACACTCTACACTCTGATTTATGCAACAACATGAAATAAACTTGCATTCTTACATTCATTCAAAACTAACAAATTTATAGAAAAGCAGTATTTTTAAAAAATTACAACACTCAAGCCATACTTTAAACTACTTTAAACTATGCTTAGGGAGGCATATAGTCCATATCAAACAGATGTTGACAAAGTTTAAAGTTATAAGAACGAATATTACTTATAAGTTTTACGTGAATTGGTAGGGCATTCCAAAGGTGGGCAGCTGAGTAAGAGATTTTTTTTTTAAAGTAAAGAATCTGGCAGGCAAATCTGTCTATCACTGTCTCACAGAGAGAAAAGAGGAAGAAGGACAGAAGAAAGGAAAGAGAGATGACAGGGGGAGAGGGGGTGGGAGACAGAGAAAAACCCTTGAAATAGATAAGTAAGAGTAAAGGCACAGTGTCCTCGGCCAGCGAACGACACATGGTCAAGACCCTTTCTCACTTATTTCTCTGATGGTGATCCCAGTAACAAGGGTCAGTTTGCTAACGAAGCGCTTTTCGTCTTAAAAGACGGTTCTCAAACAGGGAGAAGTAGCCCCTGTTGGTTTGACCGAGAAAAGCTAAATAGCCTCCCTTATGGTTCGTTCTAACAACGTTTGATCCGTTTACTCGACCACAACAGCAGTATGCAGTGTTTGTGTTGCAAGGTTTAATTTCCACGCCCTTGTACCTTGTTTCCTAATCTGGACCTCGCCTCCTTCTCAAATGATACCACGTCCTTATTTAAACTCCTCTGTTGCTGTTCTCCATGTCTCCTTTGGTCTACCCTTACTTCTGTTCCCTTGTCCTACGTTTGTTTTTTTTTCCTTTGTTTCGTGTGGGACCCGGGACCTGGGCACATGCCTGGGAAGCAAAGAATAGGACCACTGTACCCTACCACGCATGATCGTAAAAGGCGACTAAGGAGGGTTTCCAGTCTAAATCTGCTACAGTCACGATGAAAGAGACATGGGACGTACACAGAGAGCCAGTGGGAGGAAAAAAAAACACCCCAGTTCACCTCAGCGCTGATAAAAAAAACCTCGTAGATCGATCCCCTACGAAAATAAACCACTGACTACAAGAACCTGACAAGCAGAAGTAAGGTATCTATATCCGACTCTGATACTCTACCGTCGTGGCTAAAGAGCTGAAGATTTAACATGGCGCGTTAGAATCTAGTTCATTTCAGTAAACTGATTAAAAACGAAGGAACAGGTCTATCTTGTAGAAGATAAATCAATGGCCACAACAAATTTCACAGGAAATGCAGTTTCTAATCTGGCACTGGCACGCAGTTCCGTTTCATTATTTTTTTTTTAACTGAAATTCATTTTCATTTGTCAAACAACGAGCAAAGCAGGTAAAGCGGCAGGCATTTACCGTACAACTGCTGCTGAAGATCAAGCAGGGTGGAAGACGATTTGGTCATCACCGAATGAGGGCTAGCATGCCAGTGTCAAGACTGGCGAATCAAAGCGACAAAGACCGTGTCCCACATTTCTGTTGCTAACCCTAGTAACAGGCCTAGCCTGGCTAACGGGGCAGGGATCGCCGTAGCTCCCTATGGCGGTGGAGTCTGGTTAAAGAAGTATTGCACACCCCCTGCCTCTTAGCTCCATTCAGGGTCTGAAAAATGCCTGCCATAGCTCGCTCCCAATCCGACACGATTCTGTGTCTCGACATCTTGACCGCACCGGGTGCAAAGAGCAACAAGCTCGTAGTTCCAGGGAGACAAAAGAAGAAGAAGAATATGAGTGATTCGGTCAACAAACTTTTGCTACACAGAGGCCGAGTGTTAGTTGTGTGAATGACTGGCAGACTACGCTCATGTCTACAGCTAATGAATGATTAATGTGATGATGATAATAATAATAATAATAAAATATTATAAAACTATGAATAACCGTTATTTCACTTACTACGTTCATGTCTATAGCTAATAATAATAATATTATAAAACTATGAATAACCGTTATTTCACTTACTACGTTCATGTCTATAGCTAATAATTAATAATAATAATAATAATATATTGTAAAACTATGAATAACAGTTATTTGACAAACGTAACATTACATAATTACGACATCGTAATTAATGTGATAATGAATACACGCTGTTGATCCCTGCGCGGTTAGAGGAACACATTTTAGAAACAAAACACTATTAGATTATTGTTTACAATCCAACATTATGGGGGGGGGGGGGACACGCTACGAATAACCCAATTATTAAGAAATTTACATACACAAAATTATTTGACATATTTCAGAACTAGTCAAGATGCGAGTCGCGATGTCGTGGACTGACTTATATATGTGAATGCGATAAAACAGACTTACACCAGTAACTTGAAATTTATGATGGTTAAAAACACCAAACACACGTCTACAACGCCATGAGATGGAAATAAACAGCGAAGCAATATTTTCCCCCAGTGACACATTCCAGTAGTGATGGAATCTATCAGGCCGTGAGTCATTTCTGTTCGAACAGTCGCAGTACACAGAGCGCGTACACACACACGCGCGCAAATACATACACATGCACCGATTTGTGCGACATTACCCTGGGAACGCCATGCCAGTTTGCGCTGTCGTATCCACGTTTTTTCAAGATTTTAAATGCACTGTTGGTCTGAATAGAACAAATATAAATCATTATGCCAGCTTGCACTAGCGGAACCAAGTTTTAATATATCGACGGTCAGATCAGCCAAACAATTTCTGGCTCTGGATCAATTTCTTTAAATATTTCGTTCTTCTATTTTCAGCAAATATGCCTGAAAGCACAAAAAGAGATCGCACTTTAAAAAAAAAAAAAATTCACATTCCAATAGTTCTGAAAATTTAGAAGACCAGCGAATATTGATAACAAAGCTTTTCGCCCGACAGCTGGTATCAAGTCACCGTGGATGTAGCTATAAGCAAGCCAGCTTCTCTGGGTTTGTATCGATCTATTCTAATACGTCTCACACGCAGTTCTGTAGATGCCAGGGCAGGATTGGCCTTTCCACGGACAAGCTGCTGAAATATAACTCCTCATTATTTACACAACTACAGTGAATAAACTAAAATCTGGACAGGAGTTTTGGTAAGACATCGTTTGCAAACGAATCAATACAAAACAAACATCACGGACAATAACTGCGCTTTCACGAAATGAGCGTTTAATGAAATACCACGCAAATGAAATACTATATTAAAATGAAAGTACTTAAAAATCACACGTAGTTACAATCAGCGGTCGCGTTAACTGGCAATTACCGGCAAACTACCGATTGAAAAATAAAGACAAAAACTGAAGCTTCTGGAGATCTCGGTTGCCGTGACCGGTTTATATTACTAAAAAATATGCAACACTCTAGCTGAATACGATAGTGATTAGCAATGTTCCCTCTAAAAAAGTGGTTCTCAACTAACTAAAGTCCGCGGACCCCCTGCTGTTTCAAAATCCAGGCCATAGACCCACATACTTTGGTAAAAGTTCATGTCTGTATGCTTAGTTATGTGGAACATGCGGGTAACCTTCCATGACTAAACGTTGTACGACACTAAAAAAAAAAAAAAAAGGTAAAATCTTGGTCAATTTTCAAAATGACAATAATTTAGTTAAGAAAAAACAGACAGCAATTAACATTCCTACTTGTTCTTACAGATGAACAGAATACGAAATGCACGACAACTAACTAACCTATATATGGTGGGACAAATTATGCCATCTGCTTCAATATTTCCTATCTTTTAAACCTCAAATCAAAGCTGATCAAATCTCTGCTTGTTCTTCGTATAACAAATATGTCGAACACGTTTGTTCACAAAAGGGAACGAGATGCTTCAACGCAGAAAAACGTCCAAAAAAAAAAAAGTTCTTTCCTCTACACAGGATTCGACGAGATATCGATTAAGCATTTCAGTACAAACAAACAAAAAAGGACCTTGAGTTTTTGTCACAGACTCCCCGAGAATCACCAGTTTGGGAACCACTGCTCTAAACTGCGCGGAAGCAGCAAAGTAGGATAAAATAAAATAAAACTGTTACTCTTACTTTTCAGTTTCCTGATGTTGCTTTGTGCTATAGTAGCACTGAAGAGAAATACATGTTGTGAATTTGTTTTCTGGATTTCATTTTATTTTTCCGACGAGGACTTTTTTTCTTTGTTCTTTGATATTATTGCGCCCTTTTGCGCACATTATTTTAGAGAATATATTTGTACACGGGTTTAAAATTGTTCGCACGAACCACAAAACCTTCCTAGACACGTTGCGACTGGTGACCTAGGGCCAACTTCTGACGTCAGAATAGGAGAACTACAGTTAAATAAGGCCCTATTACACGTCCCAGGAAACTCTGGAAACGGACCACAGTCTGGCCGTGTGAAAATGGATCGAATGAGAAGGCAGATCGGGTTTCATAAATATGCCGTGTCTAAGGGGAATTATTCCGGCCGAAAGGTGCAAATATCACAGCGTACTCGCATACAGACTAGGCATCAGAATTACAAGAGGAGAGATGTTGATTTGAGTGGGCAGAAAAGAATACAATGATAATAGGAAATACTTGGTTTCAACAACACGCAAGACAACTGTGGACATGGAAAAGCCCAAATAATAACTTACGTAACCAGACAGATTACATTATGAGGAACTCACTGATATCCGCGAAAACAAGACCAATCGCAGTTGTAGGAAAACAATCAAAAGAATTTAGATGCTGTATAAGATTCTGACACACAGAAGCATAAAACATGAGATTCTTAGCATAAGGATGATTCACGAGGGTCAGAGAAGGAGGGGGAAAAAAAAAAGGTATAAGAGCTCTAAGATAGAAGAATAATGTATGAGATTTAGAGAGACACAATAAAATTTCCGAGACAGACTTGGGCTGATGACGCACTTGTCCTGGAATTTGCCTGGATCGATGAAACGATCTCCGTCTTTCCACGAGCTGGTGCTGCATCAGTGAATGAAAAACAATGCCAGGTCTTGGATAGCTGCAGGAGAATGAGAAGTGTGTGCAACAATTCTTTTTTTTTTTTAAACTCTTTCACTCTCGAATTAATTTTAATGTTATACCAGAATATTTTTTACTTCAGAAATTTTGGTAGAAAGAAACTGGAAGGAAGTTACACTATAGTTTAAAAAAAAAATATGGGTTGGATTAAACATGTGTTATTTTTCATTTTATTTAGAGTTTGTTTAATATCGTTCCGAGCATTGATTCACATAGGCGTGCAAGATCTACCAGTACAGCCAGTGTTGTTTTGAAGTAAAAGAGTTAACGAATTCCTCTTCTTCTCCTCAACTCGTTTTGAATGACAAGGCACTGACAAACTGTTCTCTGTCCTGGACTGGTTATCTCAAGCCTAAGACATCCGCCCCCCCCCTCCTCCACTTTATTATACTTCTAATATGCTCCTTTTAGTCTCACAGAATATATCTTCTTCTTCTTCTTCGTTCGCATTGTCTGTCTATATCTGCAGTCCTGTCTCTTTTATAAATTTCACTGTTTTTTGTAATTCGTGTATGGAACCACAGAGCTTATCTTCTTTAGTGGTTTCACTGGGCCAGTAATTATTTCTCAGTGTCTCATAGTTGATGTAGTTTTGGAGGATATGTTCCACAGCTTGGGGCACCTGGGCACACGTACATAGATTAGTAGTACCAACCTTAAACTTTGTATACATATGACTTCGGAGTCGGGTGTGTCCTGTTCGGAGACGGAAGATGGTGACTTGTTCCTTTCTGTTTAGCATGTGATAGTCATCATGTGGTGGTGTTTGTGGCTTCCTGTAGGTTTTTATCATGCTTTTCTTCTGATTATAGGTGATTGGTATGTCTGGTGCTCCATTTCAGTGCCCTTTGTGTCTCAGAATATCTTTGTGGAACTGTCTCCAAACCATCTGACATGGAGAAGGGACTTACATACAGCCACCAGAGGCTGGAAAACAAAGTTTTGGCCAGGCCAGCCACACTGTCTTCATGGCAGTCCGAGCAAGACCACAGTCTGCCCTAGCAAGGAAAGGTGCTGAAGTCGGAGTTACCCAGCCAAAAGGCGCATCGCAAAAATCAGGGTAACACGCATTATCGCTGTCAAAAATTGGCTTACAACATGGATTCACTTTGCAATGGATTCCCTCCCACTGTGGGATACCAGGCAGTGAGAAAGCTGACCATCTGGCCAAAGAGGGCACTGAAATGGAACAGAATATATGTAATTATATCATAAACTGTTTTGGATATACAGTTCTTCGAGCCTTTTTCACATTATGTCGAGCCCTAGTCAAGACTGTGGAGTCAGAACTTTCCATTCAAACTCCCTTATTTTTCTCATACTCCAACTGATTCGTAAATAATACACTTCTACTGACTGACACCAATCCGAATCCGACTTCACCTATAATTGCCTTAATTCTGGTTCCTTTGTTTTTCTACTGGACTCTAAATCCATCATAAATGACATATTTCTGGCGATTCCAAATCATGCATAAATTATATATTTCTGTCGATTTCAAATCCTTTACAAATGATATATTTCTACCGATTCCAGATCCTTCATAAATGATATATTTCTACCGATTCCAGATCCTTCATAAATGATATATTTCTACCGATTCCAGATCCTTCATAAATGATATATTTCTACCGATTCCAGATCCTTCATAAATGATATATTTCTACCGATTCCAGATCTTTCATAAATTATATATTTCTACTGATTCCAACTGCGAATTCACCTCCGCTCAAGACTACTTCCTAACCTGACTCCACGGCCCCAAAGATTATTCTTGTCATGTCAGATGATAAGTCTGCAATGATCTTCGTGTGTCCTTTATTCTTAAAAAAAAGTACCTCTTTCCCGGAAAACCGAGATAAACTGAAAGGAGGTCGAAGTTCATCAAACGAATGTGAACCCCAAAATGGCATAAACTGTCAACTGCCTTTCACAGCTTTATTGGGTCGGTCGTCTTGATTCTGTTATTTGCTTTCTTGCTCACCGAACCCCTTAGCTACACGCGAAAGGCAAACAAAATTTAATGCCGTTACTTCGGTCGCGCGATAGCAAACATTCAACAATCCACTAGGATTATGATGTGGGAAAACCGCTGGTAAAACTGGCTTGGTGCTCCTCTTCTGATAAATGAGAAAGGAAACATAAATAACGAGTGCGAGGTCACGATGTTTGTAAATGATTAATCGAGCAAATAACTGGACAAGAGTTGGCTTAACAAAGGAGGGCGGTTATGGAATCAGTGAAACAACAGGGCGATGCTGATGAATCCACAGTAGTACCATCACAGTAGTACCATCACAGTAGTACCACCATAGTAGTGCTATCACAGTAGTACCACCATAGTAGTGCCATCACAGTAGTACCATTAGCAAATATTTTGTAACATTTACATAAAACGATACGGGCATATTTTGCTCTTAGACACTTGTTACAATCAAGAATTCTATCCACAAAACCAAACTAAACATACTCGTATATTAGACACAGATTAGACCATTTGTACTCTATGGGTCAGTACAACTAAACGAGATGAAAACCAAACACAAACATATGAGAACAGAATCC
This sequence comes from Achatina immaculata, assembly GCA_009760885.1. NCBI lineage: Eukaryota > Metazoa > Mollusca > Gastropoda > Stylommatophora > Achatinidae > Lissachatina > Lissachatina immaculata. The sequence goes on along the minus strand of CM019704.1, from coordinate 37,794,612 downwards.
TGAGAAGAATTTATGGAACGATATGAGACGCTATAACACAACAGTGGAAGATAAGAGAAAACAAAGAAATCTAAACATTGTCTGACTCTCCGGTTATAAAAGCCATTATGAAAAACAACAGACTGAGGTAACTCAGGAGGACAGGCAAAGATGGCCTCTACATAGGATGGACTAAGAGAGAGAGACCTAGACAACGATGGCGAGACAACTTAGAAGATATACGCGCTCTTAAAATCGACAACTGGCAAGAAAAGATTCAGAACAGAGAGGAATGGAGAACTGCCGTCTGCAGCAGTAAGCCTCAATGACTTGAAAAGCTGCTGAATTCAGCAGCTGCTCGAAGAAGAAGAAGAAGAAGAAGAAGAAGAAGAAGATACAGAGATAAAATCAATTCACGCTGAGACAAAACGATCAAATATAAGAAAATGCAAAATTACAGTATAAACATATAATATAACGAAATTAAATATTTTGTTACTTGTTACAAAAGCAAAAAAAGAAGCAATTAAAAAAAACATATTACCACAAAAACACCTTGCCCCAAAACTAAAGGGCGGTCAAGTAAACAACGATACCAAAAACAGGACATGCGTACCCAAGTCACCTTCAGAGCTTATCCTCTGCCCGCTCTTCTGACCATAGTCACAGACCAGATTAGGAGATAATCCAGCGCTGACATCCATGACACTTCAAACACAGATAACTAGGCAGCCGAAGTATACATTGCTTACTAAACGAATGTTTATTACATTATATTCAGCTGTCTAATATCAGGTTTTCGAATATGTGGAACATAAATATATCGGATAATTATACATATATCAATTATTTTTTAATGCTGTTATTTACTAAAACAAATAAAGCGGATAATTATACACATATAAGATTTTTAAACGCTGTTACTTACTAAAATAAAAATATCAGATAATTATAGATTTTCAAAAGGTATCATTTACTAAAATAAATACAAGACTGGAATAGTCCATGAATATCAGTTTTTAATGCCGTTAATTACTAACTTCTTTTTGCACATTAACTGATATACTGCACACGTACCAGACAAAGGCTTTTTGATAAAATAGTTTATAATGTATATGAAACTTATTAATCAAGGGTTCAGCGCGTGAGTTGCCTAACCGATAGTGAACAAGACCCTCATGTTAAAGCAGTCAGCTAGATTCTCGCTGGCGTCTCGCTCCTGTAGACCCACATTAAGAAATGGGCACCAGGAATACTGTGTTGGGGGGGGGGGGGGGGGGAAGTGTCTCTAAAGTCGAAAAATCTTGGACTGCAAGACGCGGTGCACTGGCACACACCGTATATACGGCTGTCAGTGTATATAAAGAAATATTATTTTGAATATCAGTTTCATACAAGATTATACCTCAGTTAGAAACAGCTGATGAAAAGCATTAAAAATATTATAACTTCATGATTACTGAAGTTAGCAAAGATTTACTAACCAAACTAAGTAAGTCCTTTGCTATTTTCTCAACTGGTGAATCTGATTTACTTCACGAGCTTCGTTGTACATTAAGAGCAGGTTAAACTGAGCGGCATAAGAACATATTTGTCACTGTTTCCGCATCTGTTTTAGGATTATTTAAACACAATATAACGAGATAAAAAAAGAAACGAAGATCAACCCATATCAAATACTACCTAAGATATCATGTTGCCTGTAACTCACAGCCGTCATTAAATTTATTATCTAACATGGCAAATCCTAGAAGAAAAAAAATATATATGTGTAATTAAACGAGCTCTGCCTTCTCGCAAGCTGTATTATGTAAGGTCTTATCACTGTAATAAGTAAAAAAAAAAACCGGTACATATATACAGTACAGCTAAATCAAAGTAGATTTGAGTATACTTTAACGGCCTCTAATACTAAATCAAAGTAAATATGAATATACTTTAACGGCCTTTAACACTAGATCAATGCCAATTTGAATATACTTTAACGGTCTCTAACACTAAAGCAAAGTAAATTTGAATATACTTTAACGGTCTCTGATATTAAATCAAAGTAAATTTGAATACGCTTTAACGGCCTCCAACACTAAATCAAAGTAAATTTGAATACAATTTAACGGCCTCCAACACTAAATCAAAGTAAATTTGAATACACTTTAACGGCCTCTAATATTATATTGTAGGCACGAGTCTGGAACAGTACAGAAAACATATCCAAACATCTGCAAGGGGTGGGAAGTGAGAGCACGCGATGAGTAAGTTGAAAACAGCGTGAAGTCATCGAGATGAGATAGAACCATTCCTTGCAATCAACAGGCAAGTCATGCTGTGTCGCACGGCTCGTCTTTCTATACAACTTCCGGAACAAGACCGGAAAAGGAAGAAATCAAGAGAGAAAACATTTTTTTTAAAGGGGGAAAGAAAGCAAAGAAAGAAAAAAAAACCGAAAAATAGTCGTGATGGGACCCCCGCTGTTGAGCGAGAGAAGTCCCTTCTGATGAATTTTAGAAAGATGTGTGAGTAATTCAGCTGGGCCAATATCCGGTTGGGTGAATCTACAGAAAGTGTATGCGCTGGCCTCGTCTTGACTGCCCTACTGAGAATATTGTCTCATTATTAAAACAGCTTCACTCGTTGCTGCTGCTGTAAGAGATGATGGTGATAATAAAGCTGTTTTCTTCTTTTATTATGTCACATCAGATTTAGCGGATATCTGAGAAAAATCACCGACATAGTTACAGCCATGGTTGTCCTAGGATGTTAGATACTGACAGCAAGAACGCACCGAAGATATTTTGTTTTGTTTATTTTCAGACTCTTAGTTCGTTCAGTTTTTCTTTGTTTGTCTCCCTTTAACTGCAACTTTTTTTTTCCAGGTGACGTCATTTTTATGATGAATCTCTTGTTACTCTCTTAGCTCTGGGGAAGAATGTGATAGCGTTACATGAGATTGTTCCCCTGATTTCTTTACATTTGTTTTGAGAATACTCGTTATTTGCACACATGCTCAAAATGTTGTGCACGAAAAGGAAAACCTTAGATGGGCAGATCGATAGGACTGAGTTAGTCCCAGCTTGTTGAAAGTACCAGAATATCCGACTGTCAGTTTTTTTTCTTCTTTTTCCTGCAGAGTCCCAACACTGTGGGGCCACAGTTTATTCTTACAGAGTCCCAACACTGTGGGGCCACAGTTTATTCTTACAGAGTCCCAACACTGTGGGGCCACAGTTTATTCTTACAGAGTCCCAACACTGTGGGGCCACAGTTTATTCTTACAGAGTCCCAACACTGTGGGGCCACAGTTTATTCTTACAGAGTCCCAACACTGTGGGGCCACAGTTTATTCTTACAGAGTCCCAACACTGTGGGGCCACAGTTTATTCTTACAGAGTCCCAACACTGTGGGGCCACAATTTATTCTTACAGAGTCCCAACACTGTGGGGCCACAATTTATTCTTACAGAGTCCCAACACTGTGGGGCCACAGTTTATTCTTACAGAGTCCCATGATGTGAGGACCGGCTTCACTCCAAAACTATGACAATATGGGGACCAATTTAATTCTGCACATACCGCTAACTATAGGGACAAATTTAACTCGACAGATTCCATCACTATTGTGACCAATTTGACTGCAAATTCCATCACTATGGTGACCAATTTGACTGCAAATTCCATCACTATGGTGACCAATTTGACTGCAAATTCCATCACTATGGTGACCAATTTGACTGCAAATTCCATCACTATGGATTCCATTTAGAGTCCTACCCTTTTAACAAATGTGAAATAGCGAAACAGTTTTAAGGAAGATCCATTACATCTAAGACAGAGTCATGGCCAACAGTGTGACTCTGTGAACCATTACATTTAGGATATGATCATGGCCAACAGTGTGACTCTGTGAACCATTACATTTAGGATATGATCATGGCCAACAGTGTGACTCTGTGAACCATTACATTTAGGATATGATCATGGCCAACAGTGTGACTCTGTGAACCTTTACATTTAGTATAGGATCATGGCCAACAGTGTGACTCTGTGAACCATTACATTTAGGGCAGGATCATGGCCAACAGTGTGACTCTGTGACCCATTACATTTAGGATAAGATCATGGCCAACAGTGTGACTCTGTGACCCACTACATCTAGGATAGGACCATGGCCACAGTCTGTCTCTGGTTGTGCTGTCTACACATATCTCTAGGAGAATCAGCGTAGCACCGCGGCTAATAATAATGAAATTGCTTCTAAACTGTTTGGCAGCAGAAAGAATGCAACTTTTCATAGCAGGTTTAACAGATGCTTGAAGAGAATACCTGGCGAGAACGCTGAGCCCACCCATGCTGGGCTCAATGTGTCAATCATCTGAAAACCAGGTCAACGAAGGTATTCATTCTTTGTTACTGATCTGCCTGGACCCGTAAAACTCCTGAGATCTTCGTCGAAATGCAGATTTGAAGAACAAATACTGAGAAGGATAGGGAGTGGGTTTTAGTGGCTAAATTATGTAAGAGGATTAAGGCAAAGAAGTAAATTTCTTCCCATGAGACTCTTCTAAAGAGACCATATTCGAGTCCCTCTCCCCAACAACCCATGATGAAGGAGTCACACAGCCTGTAACTAGACCGACCATGAAGAGGTGAGATAGGGTCCTTGGCCAGCTCTGGCCTCTTGATTCTGATGACAGCACGGAATCCCCAGCACGGTCACGTCCCCCCCCCAACCAACTCCACCCCTCGGAATTCCTCACTTCTTGCGACCTATTCCCCATAATGAACACACGCAGGGACAAGTCGATACAACTCAACTCCATCCAGCAGCTCACCTTTCAAAAGATCTGACATCAGCGTTTTCATTGTTCACGGGCATTTATTTTTCATATACTTAATGCTAAACTTTATACACGCACGTATATTCTCTATCGCATATAATAGCATACCACGGCTGAAGGCGGTCACGGTCGAATGCTCTAAGAATAAAGGGAGCTATTCACGAACAGCGTTTGACTGTAGATGTAATACGTATTTCAGGGGAAAAAATAGCCAGGCATTAGGTGAGAGGAACAATACCAGCCGTTTTGCTTGAATAACTTGCAAAGTAAGGGCTGTGCGTGTTTTATTTAATTTTTTTTTCTGTTGCTTATAGAACACGAATGGTGGTGAACGCAAATAGATTTCTTATAATTGTCCTTACTATTTTAAAATTAGTAGAGCTATGGTTAATACGATGTGTAGTAGTATGGTTAATACGGTGTGTAGTAGTATGGTTAATACGGTGTGTAGTAGTATGGTTAATACAGTGTGTAGTAGTATGGGTAATACGATGTGTAGTAGTATGGTTAATACAGTGTGTAGTAATATGGTTAATACGGTGTGTAGTAGTATGGGTAATACGGTGTGTAGTAATATGGTTAATACGGTGTGTAGTAGTATGGTTAATACGGTGTGTAGTAGTATGGGTAATACGGTGTGTAGTAGTATGGTTAATACAGTGTGTAGTAATATGGTTAATACGGTGTGTAGTAGTATGGTCAATACGGTGTGTAGAAGTATGGTTAATACGGTGTGTAGTAGTATGGGTAATACGGTGTGTAGTAATATAGTTAATACGGTGTGTAGTAGTATGGGTAATACGGTGTGTAGTAGTATGGTTAATATGGTGTGTAGTAGTATGGGTAATACGGTGTGTAGTAGTATGGGTAATACGATGTGTAGTAGTATGGTGTGTAGTAGTATGGTCAATACGGTGTGTAGTAATATGGTTAATACGGTGTGTAGTAGTATGGGTAATACGGTGTGTAGTAGTCAGCCTTGCCCCCTCCCTCATATCCCAGAAATGTCATATATTACACTGTACTAGCTTCAGCTGAGAATGGACTAGATTTAACACTCGGGGAACAAATGTTTTCTAAATACACTCCACTGTTTTAACTATTTGTATCCGCAGTTCTGTCACTCTGGGTAAATTTGAATGTCTTTTTGCAGTTCTTGTACAGAACCAAGAATGCTTGATTCTCGTATCTTATAGAAAAAGTGTTGAAAACTTGCTTTTATTGACCACAGATATGCTTCTTCGATCAGGATCGATGTGTTGGTGACCTATGTCATTGGGGGGAGTTAAACTGTTATCAGACCAAGCAAACCAAGGCTGCTCTAGACCCGGTTCTTTCTGGAAACGTAAGGTTGAGTTGCCCCCAGAGCAACCAACAGGAATTATGAGCAGCAAATACCAGATCCTCTTGACGCCTTTGTTGCGCAGAAAAGACTACCTTTACCTATCGCAAACCACGGCACATTCTTCTCAATGCAACAAACAACGATGAAGTGGAAAACTGATGTTAAAAATGAAACAGCTACTGACATGGACTATCATTACACGTCTTCTGTTTTCAACATAATACAACTTGAAAACAGAAGAAGTTAAAGTTGAAAACAGAAGACGTTAAAGTTGAAAACAGAAAACGTAATGACAGTCAGAAAACGTAATGATCCATGTCAGTAGATGTTTCAGAAATATGAATATATTTATATATATTTTTTTTAAATTGTGAATGTTATCAATTTTGTTTCTAACTGAAAAATAATACCTTCCACTTGCGGTTCCAATTCTGGATGCCCGAGAAGGACCATGCGAAGGTCCACGGAGGGAATTTAGAGTAAGCATAGTACTAGAAAGAAGGGAATACTTTTAATTATGAACTAGGTGGCATGCGAATTCAAGGTGAAAGCGGCGAATTATTATTGGCTTCAGGGATTCGCGATGTGAAAACAGTTTGGGAACCACTGCTCCACGGGATCAATGTGTCACAGGGATTGGCGTCACAAATGATGTCAAGGTCGGACTGCGAAACACCTTTGTCCTCAAGAAGGTCACAACGCTGTGCCCCTGGGAAATGAAACTGACCTGTCATGGAACTGACAACCGTCAGGCCCTGTGAACATCAACTGGCCTAGGCTAGTCTATCTGGGTATGCATCTCCGTGGTCCTTATGGTTGCGGAGCTTATTTAGAAGTACTTTATATATTCTCGGCTTATAAAAGCCATTATGAAAAACAACAGACTGCGGCGACTCGGGAGGACAGACAAAGATGGCCTCTAAAGAGGACAGACTAAGATACAGACCTATACAATAATAAGATGATAATAATATTGAAGAATATATAAATTATATATTCTCAAAACAAATGTGAGCCATAATGACATATTACAAAGTGTAATTTAAAGTTCTCCAAAAAAAAAAATGTGCAAAGAAATCAGGGAAACAATCTCATGTAATGCTATCACATTGTTCTCCAGAGCTAAGAGAGTGACATAAGGAAATTGAAAAAAAAAATACGAAGAGCTTGCTTCTAAGTCCTGCTACGATGACTAAAGAAAGACGCAACCAGCTTCGTCTTCTAACGAGGTATCTGTTGAGCTCACCTGTGCTCTGTGTTACTGATTAACATTTTTGTGGCCGGGCGTGTCCTATTTAACACTGACTTACGTGGACTTGTGACTGTACAATAATGAAACGCATTTCCAGATACAGCAGGGGATGAAGACGCTTGTCCGATGAGGCAACCACCGACCCATAGCTGATATGTCAGGGTTAGCGAACCATAGTTGATCAAGACCCTCTCCCACCTCTCCATGGTACCCCTAGTAACAGGCCTAGCCTGGCTAACGGGGCAGGGATCGCCATAGTCCCCAAAGTGGTGGAATCTGCTAAAGAAGCATTGCATACCACCTGCTTCTTAGCTGTGCTCCGGGACTGAAAAAGTAGCCGCCATAACCCGCTCCCACGCCGATACGATGCTGTGCCTCAACATCTCTACAGCATCGGCCGCAAAGAACAGCATCTCGCAGTTACAGGGAGTTCGTACAAGTACCAGATATAGCAAACAAACGGACCGCTGTATAAGCTCCGACAGCGGTTCTCAGTTGGTGACCTCGTGAAAGCAGTTCAAGAATAAGACCAGAACATGTCATTATGTAAGTCTGTGCTGTCACTGGCTGATATGCTTGATCTATGCCCGCATATTGTTTATAAGTGGGAAAATCATCTGGGTTCTCCCCCATCCACCTATAAGGCCAATGACATGCGGATTTTGTAGTTACTTTCTGTACTTAGCAGTGGATAAGAGCGAAACGAAAGTGTTATATTCTGTTTTATTTTATGTCTCTCAGCTTTCTAATGTTAGTTATGTTGGTTATATGAACAGCATATTTGTAGAATGTCTGGAACAGAGTGAAAGTTGTATGATAAAGGGCAGAATGTCAGACGGGCCTGCGTGTCCACTTCTTAACCCTTTTGAAATAAATATCAATCACTCATTCAATCGATTTATCTCTCTTGCGTTCTTCTTCTTCTGCTCTCAGGAACTGGTGTTCTTTGCAGCCGATGCGATGAAGATGTCGAGGAACAGCATCGTATCAGACTGAGAGCGAGTTCTGGTGGGTGTTTTTTAAAACCTCCGAGTGGAGCTAACTAAGCAGCAGTGGGTGTGCTGAACGTTTTGAATAAGAACAGAATGGACAGACGCATGCTGTGAGACATGAAGGGGAGACGACAGCAAACAATTTTTTTTTTTTTATAAAAACAACTACTATGGTCTACAAATCTTAATACTGCACTCTAAGACAAATCCACATGTTTCCTCCTTGGCGATGATGTTTCGTGCTTCACCGACAATCCTTATCGAATGGAGACTGCAAGAATAGAATTCACTGCCATCTGAGAAACTGTCTCGCTATGAATTTGATCATTCTTTCCCCCACCCCCTGGTAAAAAAAAACACGTTTATTCCTGTGACACTGTAAGCTCTTACGCGGCAACAAAAGTTACAGCCGGTTTACTATTTTTTAAAAAAAAACAAAACTTGGGATATGGGATTACTTTACACAGCGGAACAGACCAGCACGCTAGCCACCTAAAGCTTGGGAACTGGATCCGTGGAGTAACACATTCCTTAAACGTGTCATTTCGGTGGCCAGAATGTTAAGCAGAGACAAACAGTGAATCACAGACGTCGGGACAAGAGGAGGGGTGGGAGAGAGAGAGAGAGAGAGAGACCACACAGGGATGATCGATTGACATTCACAGACAGGAAGTGAGACATTTTCCAAAATCCTCTTCCCATCACTTGTCTAAAAAAAAATGGGGATGTAGACACTGTTGTGGGGATGTAGACACTGTAGTGAATGCGAACAAAGGGAATAGGCACCAGAGAATGAGAGAAAAAAATCGGAGAACATTAAACGCTGACGAGAAATTAGAAAAGAAAACTTCATCTAATGTAAACAAATGGAGAAATGCTTCCACCAAGTGAAACACAATACCTTGGTAAAACAAGGTGTAAGAGAAATATTAGCCGGCAAATTGTAGATTCACTAAGACCAAAACGTAAATATCTTACCTGTAGATGGTGACGATAATTCTTCCATAGTAATATTTTTTTGCTCTTTTTCTCAAACTGAACAGTAGACAAAAACACTACTTCTAAAATACAACAACACAAAAATGCTACTTCTAAAGTACACTATGAAAAAGCTACTTCTAAAGTAGAATTATATTTTAAAAAACCGCCTAGTCTAAAGCAAAACGACAGACAAAAACACTACTTCTGAAGAATGACTGATAAAAAATGCTATTTTTCTAAAAAAAGAATAGAAGACAAAAGCGCTATTTCTGAAATGAATGACAGACAAAAACGCTACTTCTGAAGAAGAATGACAGAACAGACAAAAACGCTATTTCTGAAGAAGAACGACAGAAAAAAACGCTACTTCCGAAACAGAATTATACAGAAACGCTACTTCTAAAGAAGACCAACAGACAAAAACGCTATTTCTGATGAAGAACAGACAAAAACGCTATTTCCGAAGAAGAACAACAGACAAAAACGCTATTTCTGGAGAAGAACGAAAGACAAAATACGCTACTTCTGAAGAAGAATGACAGACAAAAAACGCTATTTCTGAAGAAGAAGGACATACAAAAACGCTATTTCTGAAATGAATGACAGACAAAAACGCTATATCTGAAGAAGAACGACAGACAAAAAAACGATATTTCTGAACAAAAATAAAAAACAAAAACGCTATTTCTGAACAAGAATGACAGACAAAAACGCTACTTCTGAAGAAGAACAGATAAAAACGCTATTTCTGAAGAAGAACAACAGATAAAAACGCTACTTCTGAAACAGAATTATACAGAAACGCTACTTCTGAAATAGAACTCTAGAAAAAAAATTAATACTAAAGTAGATTATAAGTAAAGACGCTGGCGATGGTTGGGACATGTGCTCCGAATGACTGACAACTCACTACCAAAAATAGCACTAAGATGGACACCACAGGGGAGCAGAAGTAAGGGTAGACCAAAAGAGACATGGAGAAGAACAACAGAAAGGATGTTGAGCAATAGAGGGCTCACCTGGGCAAGAGCAGAAAAAAAGGCGAAAGACAGGCATTTATGGAAAACCCTTGCGGAAGCCCCGTGTGCCCTGGGCACTTAAGGTTCAGAGAGAGAGAGAGAGAGATTATAAGTAGTACATATTTAATATTCTAATTCTGTAGACACTTAGAGGAAAGGAATTCTTAAATAGAAAAATAATGTAATCACATCTGTTTACTTCTTCGAGTGAGTACTGTACATAAAAAGGAATTCAACTGAACTGTACAGATAAAATAACTTCCAAGTGAACTTTAACATTTGTTCCTGCAAAAACAAGACAAACAGTCTTGTAATGATAAAATAGCAGACAATTTAGAAACCTATTATTCTGTAACAAAATTTGGATAAAAACTTCTAATATAAAAAAATGAGAGAGAGAGAGAGAGAATTAGCTTCCATTTTAGAACATCTTTAGAGGAAAAAAACAAATACTTCCAAAAGTTTTCAAATTGGGAGAAGAAATTAGAAAACTTCAGAGGGAAGGAACCGTCTTGTCTTTCTGTTGATAAGTAGAACACCTGGGCAGATTGGTAAGAAAACTGACGTGGACAGGTGAGAAAGTTCCTTTTTTTCCCCCGCCCTCCAAAAAAGGGGAAGGGTGGGTGGATTGGGGGGGGGGGGCGCTTGTTGACATGTTGGACTTGAGCAATCGCAAAAAACAGCGCCAAGTTAGCGGAAGCAATCCCACAAGCCATGATAACTGCCATGAGCACGGCCTGCCCGTTTGTTTTTAGAGTTAATGCGAGAGCAGATGTCAAATGATAAGGCACCTGCGTGGGATGACTGAAAGAACTTCAGAGAGATTAGAACACAGCCCAGCGGAGGACATTCATTCGTTCATTCCTTCATTCATTATCTGTTTTGCCGATAGACACTGCCAGTCTTTTTATCTTTTTTGTCCTATACTGTACCACCTTGTACCGTTCTTGGATCAGTGCGTTTTCCGATCTTTTTTTTTTTTTCGATGCCATTTGATCAGTAAAGTCAGATTTTTGTTTCCCTCTCAATTCTCCTTTCTTTCTCCATTGAGTTTTCCAATGATTATAAGGTTCGTAACTTTAAAATTTTTTTTTCATAACATTGATTCTGCAATGAAAATTCCTTGGACATTTCACAGCAGTTAAAGAACTTAAAAGTCAACAGGAAACTATAAGCTAAAGAAAGGAAAAAAACGGTCGGGATGGGGATGGGGGGGGGGGTGGAGAACAGGTGCGTTGGGGGGGGGGGGGAGGAGGGGGAAGGAGAATTACCAGCAAAGAAATATCTGGATAAGTGTCCAATAGCGCAGAAACAAGATGCAGTATATCACATATTATTACTGGTTTAGGATGGCGGGTCACATAACATTACTGGTTTAGGGTGGCGAGTCACATACCATTACTGGTTTAGGATGGCAGGTCACATACCATTACTGGTTTAGGGTGGCGGGTCACATACCATTACTGGTTTAGGGTGGCGGGTCACATACCATTACTGGTTTAGGATGGCGGGTCACATACCATTACTGGTTTTAGGATGGCGGGTCACATACCATTACTGGTTTAGGGTGGCGGGTCATATACCATTACTGGTTTAGGATGGCGGGTCACATACCATTACTGGTTTAGGGTGGCGGGTCACATACCATTACTGGTTTAGGGTGGCGGGTCACATACCATTACTGGTTTAGGATGGCGGGTCACATACCATTACTGGTTTTAGGATGGCGGGTCACATACCATTACTGGTTTAGGGTGGCGGGTCACATACCATTACTGGTTTAGGATGGCGGGTCACATACCATTACTGGTTTAGGATGGCGGGTCACATAACATTACTGGTTTAGGATGGCGAGTCACATACCATTACTGGTTTACGGTGGTGGGTCACATACCATTATATATATATATATATATATATATATATATATATATATATATATATATATGACACGTCACAAGAAGGAGTTTGAGAACCTAGTAATGATTGGAAAATTCAAGTGAAAAAAAAAGGAACAGAAGAAGATCAAGAGAAAAAAATGTCTCAGATGATTGACCAAGTAGCACTGGAAAAGAAAAGCATCTGAATTAATCGGAAACACCAAGGACCGTGCAGGATGGAGAAGCAGGATTGCCAACGCTTTCCATCAAAGCATATAATAATAATAATTAATAATAGTAATAGCAATAATAATAATTAATAATAAAATAATAATAATAATAATAATAATTTACAACTTTCTTATGTTTTGAAAATGTTCGATTTGTATAAGAAGAATGAGTTCCAGTGATTCTGTCTCAAGCCTCCTAAATGCATACGCCCCTGCTTGGATACACTTTATCTAGTCCGATACCTGCTTCACCTCGGCTGTTTTCTATATCCACCAACAAAAGCGTCATAGCGATATTTCGATATTATTACACTGTAGCTGTAAATGCTACAGAAGAGTTCTTCAGATATCACTGACACAAAAAAAAAGAACAAATATATCCACATCACAAGAATTTAATATTGAAGGAGGCTGGCTATTAAAGAGGATTAAAGAGAGAAATTTTAAATATTTTGGACACATTAAACGCCATGTGAATTTAGAGAAGACCGTCTTTGAAGGTTATATAATTGGAAGACCAAGGCCAATATGGCTGCAAGACATCGTTGATGATCAATTGATGCATCAGCAGCAGGGCATCTTGCTTACAACTGAGAGGCCTACAGGAGAGCTGTTAGGGAGGCAAAGTTCCGCAAGGGACATCCAAATGACTGACGGAGTAAGTTCACCTTATTCTTGTATCATAAACTCATTTTCAAAATTTATGACATTCCTCAAGATATCCATCTACATGAAGGAAATCGCCTAGCAATGTCAAAACGTCTGTTTTCCTCAACACAGAACGAAATATGAGGAAGTAGACAAGTAACTTTTGTTGCGTATACTAGAATGAAAGAACGAACATTTGCTCACTTACCAATTGATGACTTTCTGCTAATTAACGAAAAGCTCCGAGACATTCTATTTTTACATTTATCCATCGTACCGAAAATATCTGAAGACAGGGTATTTTGAATGGGCAACAAAGTCATTCAACACCGGAAATTTTTAGTTGTCAAACTTATTACACTTTAAAAAATCAGTCCCATAAATCATCACTACAAATGTACACCATTATCGTCTGGAGTGAAACTATTATCAAGCTACCGAGATGGAATTCTTCCAGGTAGGAATAAACACAGCGGAATTTTTCCAGGTACGTATAAACACAGCGGAATTCTCCCAGGTATCTGACCACAGTATACGCCGACTACCAACACACTGCAGTTACCTCGCCGGTACAGAATAGCCCACAGATGTACAATAGCGTTAGTATGTCACCAATATAATCAGTCCCGATATAGCTACAGAACTTTACAACAACGAACACCTTTTGTGCGGTTCAGAAACTGCTTCAAATAACATTTTTTGTTCTCACGGTCGCTTACATGACTAGATTGGGTTGATTCGGTCCGCGGAAGAGTTGTTGCCAAGTACTGGCCTACTTTCACAACACTTGGTAGTTTTTAACCCTTTGAAGGCACTACAAAATATAAACGTTTGCGCTAATCCGATCCCCTTCTGCCGTCAATGCATCCCCGCCTAGCGGGGTTAAGACTTCACATCCTGTTGCTCCCCGTGGCCTATGAATGGGCGGTATTGTTGGCAATGGAGAAAAAGCGAATTGGAAAATTCACGATTTTTTTTTTTTTTAGCTACAGTTGTGGTAGTTCTTGTGTAACTAAGCTGTTTAGCAGATGTTAGTTTTTAACGGAAAATAACTTAATTAATATGCGCGTGTGTGTGAGTGAAAAAAATTAGACTTTAGGGCAATAGAAAACGTTTTATTAGAAATCGTGCAGGTTGCAGTATGTAGGGTAAGGTATTATGTTACTTGCATATTTTAGTGGTGCAGTTTTCTTGTGTTGTCACTAGAATAGTGTTATTTTTATTCCTTAGCAGGTTTCTTCTTCTTCTTCTTCTTTATTACAGTATTATCATTATCATCATCATCATCATCTTGTCTGCCCCTCCTTTTTCTTCGTATTCATCACCTTCGTCGTCATCATCATCATCATCATCATTTTTTATCCTTGTACCTCCTCTTTTTTGTTCTCTTTCTTCTTTTTTCTTCTTTTTCGTAGTCATAATCTTCTTCTTTTTCTTCTCTTCTTCTTCTTCTGCTTCATAATCATCATCATCATTATTATTACATCATCATCATTTCTTTCCCTCCTTATTCTTATTCTTCGTCGTCATCATCATCATTATCTTCTTCTTCTCCTCGTCCCTTCTCTTTTTTTCTCCTTATGCTTCTTTTTCTTCTTCTTCATAGTCATAATCTTCTTCGCAAAACTGAGCTGTTAGAAAGACTGAGAGGCCGAAAAGTGTAGAATAAACATGGCTGCTAGTGTCTATCGGTACGGTAACCGATGATGGTCTACATCGTAGTAGACCTGGACTGAGGACGCAGCCAAGATACCGGTCAGCGATCCCAAGCTGCCTGTTTGCGTCAGGGTTGGCGAGCCGTACTCAAACAAGACCTTTCTATCCCACCTCTCCGTTGGTAACACCTCCCGCCAGTTACAGGCTGAGCCTGGGATCTCTACGGTCTCCTGGCAGTGGTGTTTGCTAAAGATACATTGCACTTCTATTTTGTTTTTTTTCTTAAGTTAAATTGAAGGTCCACACTAACCCACTCCCTTTTCGTCACTGATGCTCTACTCTCAATATCTTCACCGCGTCGGGGGGCAAAGAATGTCTTGCTTGTAGACTAAAGAAGAACATAATAGCACAGCATGTTCACGCAACTACAAATAACAAAACTGGAAAGACTTTGTCCATTCAAGAATATCAGAGAAATGACGACTGCGATAAAACTGGTTCTAGTAATGAAGGTAGATATGTGGTTCGGCTCTACAGAAGAGATAGAAAGAATGGCCATTCTTGTTTCTGCCCGCTTTACTAGCCCTTTCTAACTTTTTTTGTAAAATTGAACCACCTCTATCTGTATTTAAAAATATCAAGACATGTTGTATTTATTTATCTCTTCAGCAGTTTATAGTCTAATATACGGGAATTGGACCAGGTCCAAAGACTGTGATTAAGGTCAGTGTTATCATCTGACGTTGCTGTAACAGAAGTCTAAAGAAACTTTTCCTTCTTCTTTGCCATTCCTAAAGACCAGTTTTTACAAATCTTCTAACTATTCAGAATTGCTCCTTCAGCCAAGAGAGAATTGGTCAATAAATAATTCATCTTTGACCCTCCAATCCACCAGGTCTCTTTAGGTATAATCACAGGTCGTCAGGTATTGGAGAACACAACAACAACAAAAAAACTGAAAGAAAAAAGAATTCTGTCTCTGCTTAGCGTCAGCCTGGTACTGGCATAAAAAGAGCAAGCTAACTTTAACAACAAACTCATAGGCCGGGAAATCTGTCCAATATAGAGCGAAATAAGTACACATAATATCCCGGAACGAGAAGAGTTGCACTGAAAGTAATGGAGTTAAACGCAAGAGCAGACAGCTCGGAAGGTCTGACAATTAGATGAGATTGATGAACAAAGTGATGGCCTGAGGAGAATGTAGTCAAGGGAAAGAGACGATCGAGGCGTCTGCTTCTTTCTGTGGCAGCAAATCTATGGCCCCAGAGGGAACCAGAAGGGGCGGGGGGGTGGTTTGGGGGGGGGGGGGTCTTACAGTTCTGAATATCACCGAAAGAAGTACCACCTCTCAGCGATGGATCCTGACAGTTTGAAAGGAAAAAGATGGGGAAGGGCCATGTCATGATTCCCAGCGCTCTATGAGCTGTCTTGATTTTTTTCCCCCTTTTATTTTTTTTTTCAAGGAGCAGATGAAGTCAACATTCGGGAGACACTGAATTTTGAGAGCTTTTACTTCAGAATTTCTTGTGGTTAGCTCAAAGGATGCCCTGCAAAAAAAATTTGTTGAGAAACCCTGGTCCAGTCAAATTTAACTCTTTTTTTTTTTTCTCTATCGGGGAATTTAAAGTAAAAAGCTAACCCAGTACTTCTCAACGTCGCCGGTTCCAGTCCTTCTGTTTTTTTTTTCAATCCAGGCAGTACTCCGAATTCTCCTCTATATGTTAAGTCATCATCAAAATCTTCCTCTATATGTTAAGTCATCATCCAAATTCTCCTCTATATGTTAAGTCATCATCCAAATCCTCCTCTATATGTTAAGTCATCATCCAAAAAAAAAGATTTTCATATTATACATTTTTTACAAGCAAATTTCCCCCCTTAGGCTTGGAATTCCTTCCCTGGGGAGCCACCTTCTTCCTCGATGAGAACCCATGAGCTAGCATACATTTCTGTTTTGGTTTCTTTGTTTACCTCCCCAAAAAAAGTGTGTGAGATACAGTAACAAAAACAGAACTGTCATGTTCTGTCTACTAGACACTGCCGCAGAAGACAAAAACGAAGACGTTAGAACAAGAAAACTGGGGCCGTGGCTGGTACAAGGAAGTGAGGATCGTATTTGAAACAAAATCCTTTGATAACTATAATATTTTGGAGCTATTAATAAAAGGTTATTCTGTTCTGAAGAAACGCAGACCAGGGACAAGGCTTTGTGAAGGAATCTGAGGATGACTGGAAAGTATTAACATGTTCCCTCCTTCCCATCCCATACACACATACATCTGTTTGTGTTTGTATGTACGTGCGCGTGTAGGGATGTCTCATTTAGGCAGTGCTTAAAAAATCCATAACAGCCAACACATGAATGATGATACAGCAAATTCCCCTGTAAGACACATGAGCTTCTGCTTTCAGACAAAGACTCCAGCGCAAACGAAGGCCGTCACAAAACAGACGGGCTACTCTAGCATTCGGTGACAGCCGAATAGTGATTTTCTTCAGTTTTTATCAGCTCTTTGAAAATATTCTGGCGGGTGACGCATTTCCAAGTAAAAACTATTCATAATTAAATCAGAACGCACCAGTTCCCATAGTTCATTAGTTCACAGCCGGAGAGCGGAAAGAACATCTGGAAAGGGAGGGCGTAACCAGGGTATGAAAGGAGAAAGACGTTTCCTTGGTCCACATTTTTCAAGGGGCGTCATTTATTATTTCCACTTGGCGCCACCGACCCTAGCTACACTTCTTCTTTGAATAAATTTTAGAATTAGTTAAATGGTACTATATTCTAAGGCACTCCCCCACCCCCCAATTTTACAGTGCTTCAGCGAGATAGAAGACGCAGACGCAATAACATTTTCTGTGCTCGGCCAAAGTTAAACGCCATCAATATGGGCTCTAGAGTGGACTTTGGGTTTCATATTTACTGTAAATGTTTGAACTCGCGTTTACACAACTGGAAACTTGGGTTTCACATTTACTGTAAATGTTTCAATTCGCGTTTACAGAACTGAAAACACGGGTGTTGAATGGGTACTGGGGTCTGGGCTTGAAGGCCTTGATTCTGCGATGTTAAATCGATTATTAGTGAGAAAGTGCGCAATGGAAAAACAGATGCTCTGCACTCAGTGGCTAGCAAAACAGGACTTGATATCAACAAGAAGAAGACACAAATAATGAAGAACCTAGTCGTGGAAGAGAAGAAAAAAGTCTATTTGGAAGGAACAGCAATAGAAGTAAGTCATTTTGTATATCTCGGAAGTTACTTAGACCAGGAAAGAAAACTCGATGTAGCAAGTTAGAACGAGAAAAGTAAAAGCAGCACTTGCCTTTTTAAGAATCATGAGAAAATAATGAAATCAAAACTGCTAAGCACAAGAATACAACTTAGAATATTTATTTCAAATGTAATACCCATCCTTATGTATACACATGAAAGCTGGAATACAACCAAAGAAACAGAGAGCAAACTGGACACATCTGAAAACAAATGTCTACGAAAAATACTCTGTATACAACGGAACTAAAGCAGAGATAAGAGAAATGAGCATGTAGCAGACAGTCTCAGCAGCGATCCAGAAAAGAAGATGGGCAAATATGGGCCACGTGATGAGAAGAAACAGTCAGAGAATCACAAAGCAAGTTATCAAATGGGAAACATTTGGAAAAAGAAAAAAAGAGGCCGACCTCGAAGGGCCCTAAAGAGAACATTGACAAGAGAGACTAAGATGACTGGCATCAGATCTCTGGATTGAGACTAGGGACTGGGGCAAAGAAGGGAGACCTATGTGACGCATGACGACACGGGAAGGATGTAGGATGTAGGATACACACCAACACCACAGTCCTTCAGTGGCGAACGAGCTCCATTTCCCGTTACGTTCAGAACACCGTCTAATATTATATTTTTATATAATTTTTATATATTATTTACTTATATTTTTGGTTGCTAGTTCTGCTTTCATAATACAGTTTCTGGGAATTCATTCGACTGTTTTGAATGTTTATATGTAGGTTACTTCTGGTTGGCTGAGTGGTTAGGGCGCTCGGCTTGCTAATCCGGTGGTACCGGGTTAAGTCCCAGCAGTGGACATTTTTTTTTTCTGATACATACCAAAAAGGCCCTGGGGTCCACCCGGCCTCTAAAAAATAGGTACCTGAGAAATCTTAGAAGGTAAATGTGGCCAGTCGTGATACTGAGCACGTCACATTTTCACGAGACGGTGGTCTTAGAAATACGGGCCTATCACCGTATCTCTAATATGCCTTAATGAGATGGAAAAGGGAGATTTTACCTTCCCTATGTAAGCTACTTAAGAACCAAACTTAAGCTTTTCAATACAAAGGTAAAGACTGTCCCGCTATATGGTTCGGAGACATGGGTTATGACAAAGACAATACAACAGAGAATACAAACATTCATGAACTACTGCTTGAGGAGGATTTTAAACATTAAATGGCAGGACAAGATCAGGAACGAGGAGGTCTGGGAAAGGGCAGGACAAGAACCTATGCACCTACACATCATGTATAGGAAATGGAGGTGGATTGGCGACACTCTGAGGAAACCCGACACCAGCATGGCAAGACAGGCACTGACATGGAATCCTCAAGGAAATAGAAAACGAGAAAGACCTAGACTTACTTGGAGAAGAGAAATTATGACAAGGGATACACGTGGAAGGAAGCAGAGAATAATTCCGTGACCTATGCTCTCAAGAAAGTGAAAGGCGATGATGATGATGATGATGATGATGTCAGTTACTTGAATATGTCATTTTTTTTTCTATACAGAAATTTCATTCATTCATTCATTTGAATGTCCCTTGCGGAACTTTGCGTCCCAAACAGCACTCCTATAGGCCTCTCGGTAGTGAGCAAGATGGCCTGCCGCTGATGCATTCATTGCAGATCCTCAACGATTTCTTGCAGCCATCTCCGCCTTGGTTCCATCTCCTTCATTCCAAGAAGGTCTTCTCTAGATTATAATGACGTTTAATGTGTCCAAATACAGAAACTGCGATTTCAAATACGCAACTAATTATGCACACCGTGCTATGCCGTCCAATAATAACATATATTCTCCGCTTTCGGAGACATTTTTTTTTTATTAAAACGGCAGGCCGACAACCATTTTAACAAATGAGTCAAAAGACAGGCCCTATGAAAAAGGCGTGGGGGGAGGGGGAGGCGGTATCAGGTCGGGGCATGCTCCATGGCCCAGAGGGTTCTCACTGTTTTAAGAGTATGCCACGAGGGCTTCTAGGAGTCCATAGTAGGTGAAAACAAGTAAGGGAAAAGGAGAGGGCGGACTTCTGCACCAAACTACAAAGTTTTCTCGGAGGCCCTGGAAGTCGATGGCGACGGCAGTGGGAATGGAGCCTCGTTGCTTTCGGTCAAAGAAGTCGCACTGTCACTGATTCGGTCATTCCCGGTCTTGAACTTGTGAAGACGTTAAAGTTACATCTTGTGAACAGGTTGTCTAAAGGAGATTAAAGTTTGCCTAGTTCAGGGGTTCTCAACCTGAGGCCAGATTTCCGCCTCCTTCCTCCTCCCCGATGAATTTTAAGGTTTCAAGAGGGGAGCTGGGACCACAGATTGACAGACTCAGTTGGGACCACAGATTGACAGACTCAGCTGGGACCACAGATTGACAGACTCAGCTGGGACCACAGAATGACAGACTTTTGAAATATTGTCAGTCTGTGGTCCAAACCCCCTCATCCTTCCCCAACCCCCATCTTTCAAGCAGCCCTTAAAAACCCGAGGCGAAAGGGGCGAATCCCGCTGTTTAAGAACCCCTGAGGTAATTTTTGAACGAACAAATTAAAGTGATTGAAAGTTGCATGCTGGGGTACGAAAAGACAGAAAGAAAAGTCGAATGATTACTTTTGCTACTTTCCTTCTCTAATCAAGACACAGCCAGCTCAGAGATTGGCAATTCCAAAAATATTTCACACAAAATAACAAAGAGACCACAAACCGCGGAAACGTTGTCTATCGTGACAAGTCCCGTTACGACATGCCAAGATACACCTACTAGCACGGCAGAACAATCCTATACGAACTCAGCTCTATGGGGGCTATTATAGCGGCTGCTGTGACCGGTTCAGTTCGTGCAAATAAGCAAAACACTGAAACAGCGTAACGTAAAAAGAGGAAAACGGCGGATCATTTGAAAATCCAGATAAAGCACGTAGATTAAGAGTGGGGAAAAAATGTACTGTTTAAAATTGTCACCCGTTTAATTTTATATTGTGATCAGTCTTTTATTCCCCAGAGAAGGTAATTAATCCGCTATAAATATACGCTGTAGCCTATTCTAAATTCATTATTTCGCAGTATTTTTCCTTCTCCCTTTGTTCAAGTGCCGCGTATGACTTCAGTTTTCACCTGTCCTTGCGCGCAGCATTGAACTTAATACTCAGCAACATGTCTTATTTGATCAAAAGGAGTTTAAAACAGCCAGGGATGAATCATGGCCGCTCCTTCTAACTTGTGTCAAATCGTGCGGGGAAAAAACAAATGTATACGAGGTCACCTCCATTTGTGTGTTGGCGAGAATAGAACGAATCAAGTCCGTGAATGTGTGAGCTTTTGTCTGATGTGAACTAATGCTGGAAGGCTCTGGGATAATGAGAAGTTCATGTAACCAGACTGGTCACGTGGTTGAGTGGTGCCAGATCTAGACGGAGATAGGAAGGTGATGATGCTAACCGTTTTGACAGTGAGTGACCCGTCGCTGACATGCCGGCGACGTAGTTGGCGAGCTGACCAAGACCCTATCCCACCTCTCCGTTGGCACCCCTCCCCCCCCCCTCAGGAACAGGTCTAGTTTGAGTAACAGGTCAGGGATCGGCATAGTCCCCATGACAGTTGAGTCTGGTAAAGAAGTACTACACAATCCCTGCTTTCACATGTTGAGATTTCTGCAATTCAGGGACTGAAAAAAAAAAATAACTGCCATAACCAGCTCCCAAGCCGACACGATGCTGTGCCTCAAAACGTTCACAGCATCGGCTGCAAAGAACACCAGCTCGGAGTTCCAGACAGACACAAAACATTGACAGCATCGGCTGCACAGAACACCAGCTCGGAGTTCCAGACAGACACAAAACATTGACAGCATCGGCTGCACAGAACACCAGCTCAGAGTTCCAGACAGACACAAAACAAGACAAGATTCTAATAAAAAATCCTCACCTCTGAACGAGTTAATCGAAAACAACCATTTAAAGTACCCTCACTAATTTCAACACAGAGAAATGTCGCAAATATAGATAACAATACCGGGTCAAATATGCTGTGTACTTTGTTGCTAAGTTAGAGAAGACACTTCGAATTATATAAGTACAAAGATAACAGTTCTTTTCCTCCAGATACTGAAACGATAGAACTTATGTATATATTTCTGGCTGCTGCAAGTTCTCATAACTGCAACACTGTAGCCAACAATAGTAGTGAGATACGTGCAACGCTGTAACCAACAATAGTAGTGAGATACGTGCAACGCTGTAACCAACAATAGTAGTGAGATACGTGCAACGCTGTAACCAACAATAGTAGTACGATACGACCAACGCTGTAACCAACAACAGTAGTGAGATACCAGCAACGAGTAGACAGAGAGCAAGGTACAGCGGCTTTCTTAAATCTGTCGAAGCAGATTTCTTGGGGTGTTACAGGCGGTAGTAACAGAACAGGCTGTTCCTGGGACGATCAGTAGACAGACAGATAGATAGATAGATAGATAGATAGATAGATAGATAGATAGATAGATAGATAGATAGATAGATAGATTACCGTACTCCTGCATACAAACACAAACATATCACTCTTAAGTTCACAGACTATCAGCTAAAGAAAACTTGTCCAAACCCTTGAACTCTACACTGTCCTAGAAAGTGACTTTAAAAAAAAAAGGCATCCTGTTTTCTAGTGCAAGCACATTACAACCTCGACGATAAAGCGAATCTCGCAACGTCACATCGCCGAGGTTTACACATACAACAAGAAACCGCACGAGTACAGGAACTAATTGTTTACGCCATGTGAGAGCTTGCCCACAGGGCCCGATACCCCCAAGACGGTGTTAAAAAGTTCTCCTGCTCGGCTGTCTGTAGGCGGAACAATCGGGCAGGCTGGTACAGGACGCGGTAAACACATCGGCCCGGACACACGTGGTTTAGATGCCAGAGCAGCATCACTCAGCAGCGTGTCAATACATTTAGAAGGTGGGCCAAGCGAAACTTTGGCCACGTGTTTCACATCTAACGCCAGTTTATTACTGCACAACCGGAACATGTAGGTGATGATATTCTCGTGAGTGAGATTGTTGTTGGAGGTAAATGAGAGGAAGTTGTGGACAAGAAAGGAAGGAGGGAATATAGTGAAAAGATCTTCTTTCTTCAGGGTTTCTTCTGATGTATCGTTGACATATCTGAGAACAATTCTATAATATGGGAGGTGCGAGATAGCGCAGTTCGTTAGTGCGCTTTTCTCTCGTAGCTAGACGACTGCTCGTTATACCGGAGTCCGATATTCGAATCCCAGGTAATTCTCTTGTGATTTTTCTTTCTCTCACGTCTCACTAAAGTGCTTTGTCTACGATTTTATACATGTCTAATCCTACAAAACCGTGTTCTCTTACATTACCGTACGAAAGTCTCATTGTTTCCTGTTTATAACAACAATTATTCATGAATTCAATAACATAATCCATTCTATTCTTTATTTTCTTGTTGCTAGGTAAACTTATGATATCTTTTGTTTTCTATCACCCACAAACAATAGATAAGACGTTCTTGAATGTGTAAAGTCTAATTTTGTTTATCCTTCATATTCATGAGACTTCTGAAGGGAACTGTAGCAAGCACATTCTTCAAGTTACAGTCGGCAGAACATTAATCCAGTAGAGTATCAGACTGTTTAAAACAAAGGCGGGGGCAGCTTTGTTCATTAACGAGTACGCCGTTGTAACGTTTCGGCGTAGGCTGTAATCATGCAGGACAAAGATTAGGAAAAGAAGGTAAAGGTAGTCCCATAGCATATGCTGTAGGGGATGAAGCGTTAGAGACCTCAGTACTGAACCTTCAGCGTATGAGGTACGGTGCCCAGTTTCTTTCCTCGCTGCCTTTCCGTCGCAGATTTTCTCTGGTACACCCATTTTACGAGACTGGGTCGACCCCGTATTGGCAGGAGAAATAAAATCCCGCTCAGCTGGGGATTCGAACCCTTGACCATTCGGTTGCTAGACAAGTGCTCTAACCACCACGCTAGACAGTCCAAAAAGAAGAGGAAGTCTAAATGTAAATGTGTGATATGTAACAAATAAAAATGGCAAAAAAATGGATCACTTGCCTATGACTTGTCTGAAGCTGTGTTTGAAAGCGTGTGCTGTGTAATTTTGTGAATGTTTAAACGATGACTTGAGGGGTGTGATACCAGTCTGACTGGCTGACATAAAGAAGGGATGGAGAAAGAGGGACAGGAGATAGAGGGCTAATGATCGTTAAGCCCCAGACAGAGATGGGTAGAATAAGTTAATGTAGTAGGGGTAGTAGCTCTTTAACACAGTGGGGCAAAGAGCATAGAATATAGGCTACAGGAAAGAGTACATGGTAACTTAATAGGGAAGGTTAGGTATAGCTGAATTTTGTAGTTCAATCCATGTAGTTCCAGGGTCCCATATTCCTGTAAGAAGCGGTTTTAGAGCGCCAGGTGGCCTCTGTCATCAGAGTGATACTGATAGCTGTTAAATGGAAGCCAGACTTGCAACTGTGGTTGGGGCCGTTGAAATGATTAAAAGCATTCTGGGAAGCAGTCACCAAGTCTAAGACCTGTCTCCTCAGATTAAGTAATCCTACACATTTTGCACATAGTGGTATATATTACGTTGCGGGACTCTCATCTGAATCTCTCGTGGAGTGTGGGGACAGTTAATCAGTCATTTGCATGTCCCTTGCAAAACTTTGCCTACCTAACAGCTACTTTAGGCCTTTCGGTTGTAAGCAAAATGTCCTGTTGTTGATGTATTCATTCGCAGATCATCAACGATGTCCTGCAGCCATCTTCGCCTTGGTCTTCCTCTTTTTCTTTTCCCTATTATGTATCCTTCCAAGACAGTCTTCTCTAAATTTTCATGACGTTTAATGTGTCCAAAATGTTTAAGTTTTCTCTGTTCAATCTTCTTTACTAGTGTAGAGAAAGTTTTGGGAAAACTAACCGCTTTCGTTGTCCACACTAAAAGACAAGTGACAGAGTGGACGGCTGTGCTTTCTACTTCCGAAAAAGGTAGGGTCTCTTTTAGGGTTAGTATGGACCAAGGTTATCCTTCAGGTTTGGTTTCTGTTTGTAGGCTAGTAGGAGAGGTTCAGAGATGATGCCAGAAGTGTCTGGGGTCGAGCTGCAGAAGTGGTCGATGGCGGTAGAGAACTGTTGTAACCGCCCGACCATGCGACTGGAAAGGGAGCACTAATTTAACTCGATCAGATGGTGGGTGAGGTTTTTTTTTTTTTTTTAATGAACGCTTTCTGATGGCTCCCTTTCTGAATAGAACTGAAGGCTTTCGGAAGTAGAGTGACGGCGGTGAAAATGTTCCAGTAAATGACTGGTTTGATCCGTAAAGTTGTGATCATCTTGGCTTCAGCGACCGAGATGGAGAAGCTGAGAGTATGGGATGAAGTCCCTGTAGATTTCAGAGTAGGAGGGAGTGTAAAATAGTAACAGGCTGCCGGAAGGTTCTAGAACACAGAGGTGGAAAGACTGTCGGTGCTGATATAAAATTTAATGTCTAAAAAGATAACAGACTTGTCAAATATTTCAGAGGTAAATTTGATGCTTTTATTGAACGAAATCAATCTGCCTGCTTGCCTGGCTGCCTGCCTCCTGCATACCTAATCTAGCTGCCTGCCTACCTGCTCCCTACATATCTAACCTGCCTGCCTGCCTGCCTGTTTCCTGCATACCTAACCTACCTACCTGCCTGCCTGTCTGCCTGCCTGCCTGTCTGTCTGTCTGTCTGTCTGTCTGTGAAAGTGATACTGCACGTGCAGTTTGACTTTCTCATTTCTGCATTTCACCGTGAATCGTGGGATCATCTTCGTGTCTTTAATTTGTGTTTCCTGTCTGTCTGCCTGTTTGTCTGTCTATCTGCCTGTGTGTTTGTCTATCTGCCTGTCAGTTATTTATATGTCTGTTTCTGAGTCGTTTGATCAAAATGGAAACAACTTTCTTGCGCTTTAAATTAATAATAAAAGAAAATCAGTGAGAACAATTCACGCCTTCGCTCTCTCCCTCTCTTTCTCTCTCTCCCTCTCCCTCCCTCTCTCTATCTCTCTCCCTCTCTCTTTTTTCTCTCTCTCTTTCTCTTCCTCCCCCCCCCCCTCTCTTTTTCTCTCTCTCCCTCTCTTTCTCATAGTATCTCTAATTCTGTCTCTCACTGTCTCTCTGTTTCTCATTCTGTCTCTCCGCCTCTTTCTGATCCCCTCTCTTTTTCATTCCTGTTTCTCCGCCTCTCTCTCTCTCTCTCTCTCTCTCTCTCATCCTTTTTATCAACACACTCTATGAAATCATAAACTCTGATTAAGAAACTGACGACCTGGACCTGGAGATTTAGCTCACTCGAGCCACTCCTTTTCCGACTACAGCACGACGCTCAACGAGTCCCCCACTCCACGCCCTGCTACAAACAAAAACCACAAAAAATAAGCCGGAAAAGCCAGAGAACATGGCGAAAACAGCTTTCAAAAACTACGTAAACTCACTCCGTAACTGCTTTGAAGGATATACAAGCGTTATTTTACTAAAAGGCGGCAGTGTTAGCCTACGCCCAGAGATTCGCTGTATAAAGTTTAAAAGTTGATATCAGTTTTATCATAGCCCACGTGTAGCGCAGGGCGAGTATGGGCATAAACAGGAGGCATATATACATACATATATGCTTTTTAAAAATATACAACCAATGCTTTATTTTCCACAGCTGAAAAAAAGGGGGTGGGGTGGTGTGGGGGAGGTATTTGAAAGTAGTCCAGGATTGTCCTGGTGATACTTTGCGAGCCTTTTAGAAAGTATCTTTTGCTTTGGGGAGTGGAGTGGGTTCACTGTGTCGACTTTACAGGCAACAAAAGTAGAAAATATCCTGTTATACAAGAAATCCTACTATTACTCTAAACAAGATCTCCACCCTCCCAACACACACACACACACACACACGCGCGCGCAAACACCCTCACACAAGCACGCCTCCCACCTCACAGTTTTTGTACTGTTATGTGTATCCCATATTGTTCCTTATTTCCTGTATTGTTCTAGTTATCCTATAGTTGTTGAAGATCTGGAGCTCCTTACATCGAGCCATTTATATCATGCCTCGGTTTTTGTTTTTCAGCTTCAGCCTACTTCATAAACGTGAAAACGTGACTGAAAAACTTGGTCATACACTGAAATCTGTGATTCTTTTTTGTTTTCATTTACTTTTCGACAATAATCAACCCAAATGCTATCTTCAGACCTCAGAGCATATCCTGCTATACCTCCACTCTCTGCCGCTACTTGTGAGCCTTAAACCTTGTCTCTAGCGAAAGAACATGGGGCGGACAAACCAGTGGGGACGCAGGAAGCAGCTGCTGACGATGGTGTACTTGCAGACAGCCCGTCTCCTTGTTTGGGTGTCTGAAAAGGTCGATTTGAAACAAAGAAGAAGAAGAAGAAGTTTATTTACCTAGGTAGATGTCCTGTCATAAAATCCAGGGAGTTCTATGCTTTGCATAGATCCTACCGCCCCTCCCCAACCTCCCCCCCCAAAAAAAAAAAACCCACTCATCACAGCTAATACAGACAGGGGACTCTGGAATTGTCTTGCACATTGGCTAAGACTTCAGTTCATGCCTGTTCTTTCCCCTACATTTGTCCCTACACTGGGTGCCTTAGTGTTAGTTTTTCATGGAGAGATCGGAATTCTTTTTGTTGTGGCCACGATTCTGTGCCGTGTCTCCACGCTGAAGTCTGACTGTAGTGGATCTTCAGTCTTGCTTGCAATGGATCTCCAATCTTGCTTGCAATGGGTCTCCAATCTTGCTTGCAATGGATCTTTAACCTTGATTTCAGTGAATCTCCAATCTTGTTTGCAACGGATCTCCAATCTTGTTTGCAATGGATTTCCAATCTTGTTTGCAATGGATCTCCATTCTTGTTTGCAATGTATCTCCAATCTTGCTTGCAATGGATCTCCAGTCATGCTTGCAGTGGATCTCCAATCATGTTCGCAATAGATCTCCAATCATGTTTGTAATGGATCTCCAATCTTGTTTGTAATGGATCTCCAATCTTGTTTGCAATGGATCTCCAATCTTGTTTGCAATGGATCTCTAAACGCTATTGCAATGGATTTCCAGACTTGATTTCAATGGATTACAGCTTTAATGTCATGCAATAGCAAACTGTCGAGGTTAAGTTAGACTAGCCATTATTCTCGCACTCTGGTCAAGTCCACAGACGCCTGCATCTCTTACCTACATATCTTTCAGGTGTACTGTGACAGGTGACACTAGTTCTGTGTTAGTTCGTCTGTAACTCTCCATAAGACTGACTCCTGGCATGGCCAGACTATACAAAAAGTCCCCGACTTAAGTAATTGGATAGTCCCGCAACCTGATTTTTATGTTTTTTTACATGCAACTGACGGTATTTTAATGCTGCTGGTTTGTTCCGTAAAATTCCTTGATTATTTTTTTCCCCTTTCCAGACGTTGGATTTTTTTTTTAAAACGTAATTCCGGATACACGTATATCGAAGCTACATATGTCAGGGTTTGTCTGTACTCTCAGTTCTTTCATCTTAAGTACCGATACCATACCCACTGTTTGGACATTTTCGGTCCTATTGACCTTCGTGTGGCTATGGACAATGTCTTGTGTATTATCTGCCATTTTCTCGTCGTGGATGTTGCGAGCCCAGACAACCTGTCCGTTCTTTCATCTCTGAAAGCACCTGCACGTCCCGGGAATATAGAAGGCTGTTTATCACTTGTCCTATCTGTTCTTCTATTGCCAACCAACACAGATTATTGTCATGAGGTTGTCTTCTGACGCACTCTTCATGTTATTATTAAAAAGGTAAGAAGATGCTGTTTGATTTGTCAACCAGTGACTCACAGCTGGCGTGCTAGCGTCAGGGTTGGTGAACTATTGCTGACATGTTAGCGTCAGGGTTAGCGAGCTATAGCTGACATACTAGCGTCAGGGTTGTTGAACTATAGCTGACATGCTAGCGTCAGGGTTGGCGAACTATTGCTGACATGGTAGCGTAAGGGTTGGGGAACTATAGCTGACATACTAGCGTCAGGGTTGGCAAACTATAGCTGACATGCTAGCGTCAGGGTTGGCGAACTATAAATAGCTAACATGCTAGCGTCAGGGTTGGCGAATTATAACTTCTATGCTAGCGCCAGGGTTAGAGAACCATAGCTGACCAAGACCCTGTCCCACCTCTCCTCTGGTACCCCCAGCAACAGGCATAGCCATAATCCATAAGACTCTGCTAAAGAAGCCCTGCACACTCCCTGCTTTTTAGCTGTGCTCCGGGACTGGAAAAATAGCCCCCAAGCCTATATGATGCTGTGCCTCAACACCTCCACAGCATCGGCTGCAAAAGAACACCAGCTCGCAGTTACAGGGAGACTGTACAAGTAAGAATTCGCCTTCTTGTTAAAAAAAAACAAACAAAACATGGTTAACAGATTTATTTTTCTTTTGACGAAATTTCCCCCCTCGTTATCACGTTATGTTCTGTTTTCTGCGCCACCATAATTCTGAGTCCCTTATCGTTTTTTCCATTATTTTCCTTCCGTGCTGGTATTTATGTTCATCGCTTCGGGCGAAGGTCTTGATCAAGATAATCTGGAAGCCATTACTGTTGCATGAATCACCTTCCTCGTCAGATCTTTCATCGATCTGGGCGCCCTCTTGTGGCCGCGGCGTGTGACATACATAATAATCGGGCTTTGGTTTGACCTGGTTTTACCAAAACTGGATTGATCACAGCGTTAATCATGGCTGTTATGTGTATGCTATATTGTTCTATATTTTCTGTATTGTTCTATTTATCCTATATTTGCTGAAGATCCAGCACTACTTACATATATATATATATATATATATATATATATATATATATATATAAAGATTTCTTTTTTTTCAAATTTTACCTATTTCAAAAGCGTGACAGAAAAAAAATTTGGTCGAACACTAGAATCTGTGATATTTTTTTTTCTTCACTTGTCGTCAATAATCTGCCTTTAGATTCCTTTTTTTTTTGTTTAATCCATAATGTCTACCAGCGAAAACATTTCTCAGTGTTGTGTGATTCGTTGCTCTACCCGGTTATGTTTTTGTAATAATGGTCGAGCTGTCCGCCATCTACAATCTTTACCGTCGAAAGGAAAAAAGAAAAATCATGGAAGCACATCAGAGCGAACGTTTCGCGCGAAAACTGGCAAAGTGGAGAATCTAACTATATAAAATACTAAATATGTGAATCGGTTGGACTACAGTTACCTATAGGTCGGTAAAGAGGACGATAATGTACGTATAGTTGGATAATTTCGGGTCACTGCTCAGATTTCAGCTTACATGGTATATGTTTCATTGTAGTGGGCAGGTTTTAAAACATTTTTTACAGGATTTTCAGTACTAATAATCAATTGGTTTTTTAAAGGGGGGGGGGGGTCAGACTGTTAATAGTGTTCCTGGAGACGAAAAGATTTCAGTACAGAAAGAAAGTTATTCATACAAAAACTATATTTTCTTTTTTTTTTTCTCTCCTCATTTCTTCTTCGTCTTCCTCTCTAGAAATGCCAGCTGGCGGTCTTTCCAGTCGATGAGGTGTTGAGGCACAGCATCATGTCGGATTGTAAGCGGGTTTCTGTGATTTTTTTTTTCAGTTCCAGAGTGAAGATAAAAAGCGGTAAGGTATGCAATACTTCTTTAGCAGACTCCACCGCCATGATAACTGTGATGACCCTTGCCCTGTCAGCCAAGCTAGGTCTGTTACTGGGGGTACCAATGGAATGGCGGGACAAACTGCTCAGCTATGATTCGCCAGCCCTGACTGCCGAATCGGACAGGGTCTTCAGAGGCCCCCCCCTTTCCCCCCTCCATTTCTTGTCCTGTTTTTATGGGTATTCAAATTTTAAAAGACTATATATGCTAGATGCAGGAATCTCACACTACTTTCTGTATGAACATGGCAGATATGATTATTATAACTTTTCATGTGACCACTGGATATTTACCTGGTAGCTCTAAGGGCAAGGAGCCACTCAGGGTTCTTACTTCCGACCCAAAAGAAGAACCCACATTTTTAAAATCCCAAAATGAGAGGGCGAGAAAAGGGGAGAGAGAGAGAATTAAGCACGAGTTTTACACTCTTCAAATCTTTGGCCTTGATGCTGAACACAGATAGAAACAACGAAAGCTACTGAACGTTTTGCGATCTTAGACCCAGCTCACACTGGTGTCCTTGAACTCTGTGTGACTGTTAGTTGGTTCTGTTATACCTGTCTGTTGGGAAGGGGGGGGGGTGGATGCAACAAACCAGTACATGATGTTTCTTGATAGCGCAGAAAATGTGGATGGCGAGGTTTCCTTACAAATACTGTACCAGGTAAACAAATGGAGAACATGATCTAACTGTTTGGGACGTAGACACTAAAACATTCGGGGACTGTGGGGGGGAAATTCCTCTGGTGGCGACAGGGAAATACCGTTGATTGTCCTTCCGTTGCAGTTACCTGTTTTGTTTTGTCTTCCTTTTCACGCTGCATATCAATGTATCCCTCGCTGTGATTCTCAGATTGTTTCCCCTGTCTGTGGCCAGTGAAATTTATTGAGCATCTTCTTTCTTCCTTTTACTCCCACTTCCAAGCTTGTAATGGCCGGGGGGGGGGGGGGGGGGGGAGAGGGGACTAGCAAGAGGGACGATGACAAAGATAAGGTTCATTAGAAAATTGTTCTAGGCTATTTGTGATACCACCGGTCAGAGGGCCGACTTAAGAGTTTTGAAGGCCCTTAGCAGGGCAGTGCACTGCCCCCCTCCCCCCATTCACAATGGCCAATGTTTTATCCACACAAAGAAGAGTTACTCTGACAATATTTGAATGGTGGGACCTGAAGCATCTGGCCAGTATTCCCACGAGTTGAGGCGGTAATGGGTGGCTATATGACTAATCTGTATAAAATTGTAGCTTCTGTTTGAGACTGTGAGCTCGTCTGTTCGCAGCAGCGCCCAATGATAGCGGCAGGAACAATGATGTTCTATAAGTTTAACAGCTAATTCACAGCCTTAGCAAATTTCACACGCCTGTTGCTCCATCGTGTTTCGCTCATTGTCACCAGGGCAAAGTATATTTCTCGTTTTGGTGTAACTCTCTGGGAGATTGAGACACGATAACATTTTGCTGGAAAAAGTAACAAGTTCAGGTAGCAGTATTTTTTTTCTTTATTTGTATTTTCTTTTCCCGCCATTTTTTTTTTTGATGGGTTACATCTAGTGGTATTATAATATCGTAACACGCCGTGTTGGTCGGGAATCGATAAGGAACAACTGTATCCATAAAACAAGAATCTAATACTTTAATATTGTTTACATTTTACTGCCCATCAATGTAAATGAAAAAGAAATTCTATACAGCTTTCCTGTTTCACAGGACTTAGACATTAATCAGCTTTAAATATTATAAAGTTCACATTTTTCTATATGGAAGTGAATCATGGACAATAGGCAGGTCTGCACAAAAATCATTGGAAGCAGCAGAAATGTGGTTTATTAGAAGAATGTTGCGAATCCCCTGGACAGCAAAAATAACTAATGAAGAATGTATGAGAAGAGCTGGAGAGACAAAAAACCTTGTCAGAAAGATAAGAGAGAGACAATGTACTTTCATAGGACATGCAATGAGAAGAGGGGGCATTGAAAATATTATAACAACAGGAAAAATAGAAGGAAGAAGATCAAGAGGAAGACCAAGAGAAATGATACTGGACAGTCTGACGGGATGGTGTGAGAGGAGATCACCAACTGAGCTGATGGCCTGCATGAAGGATCGGGTACTCTGGAGAAGCATAATAGCCAACTCCAGTCGGCATGGCACCCGATGATGATGATTACATTTTCGTCCGGTTTTATCCCGATTATAATAATTTATGATAATGAGGCAGCGGGTTATTCGTTCGAGACCTATTTCCTTCGGCAGCGAAAAGAGTTTTAACAAGCACAGTTTACTTGTGGGTAAAAACTAGAACGTACGTGCATGAAGTAAAAATAAAAACTGTGATTTCAAACGCAGAAACTGTGCTAGTTATCGATCAACCGATAGAAGGAGCAAGTTTCTACACTTAATAAATTACAGTAACAATGTCTCCACACCTGAGTCATTACTTCCGGGGTAAAATGACCCGGTGTCACGCGAATGACCTGGGTTCTGTCCCAGGTAGATATATATTTTTTCCCCCTTCTTTTCTTCATCAGTTTCACCTGGCGCCCGTCTTCTTCAATTATTCACCAACTCTCAAAAGCGTATTACATTTTTTTAGCCCTACATTCGTTCGATCAATCCATTTTTGAAGGATCCAGAAAAGAGCTTGCTAGCACGCTCCACCACTATGGAGAATGATTTCGTGAGATCAGTGTTGTAAGCAGTACGACAGCCACAGATGGGGTGTGATCCTAAAGTGATTGCCTTGGTAATCGTGCTTCCACTTTGGCAATCAGTCAGCATTGTTTCCACATAGAAAGAAAAAACAAAAAACAAAACGTGTGTCCCATGAAAACTGCGAGCTATACGGGTGTGAAGTATTTCTGCGTGCTATACGGTGTGAAGTATTTCTGCGTGCTATACGGTGTGAAGTATTTCTGTGTCCTATACGGTGTGAAGTATTTCTGGGTGCTATACGGTGTGAAGTATTTCTGCGTGCTATACGGGTGTGAAGTATTTCTGCGTGCTATACGGTGTGAAGTATTTCTGTGTGCTATACGGTGTGAAGTATTTCTGTGTGCTATACGGGTGTGAAATATATCTGCGTGCTATAAGAGTGTGAAGTATTTCTGTGTGCTGTACAGGGGTAAAGTGTTTAAGCAAGCCATGCGGGAGTGAAGTATTTCTGCGAGCTATACGGAAGTGACGTATTTGTGTCTTCACATTTCAAAGTCACAACATTGTGAGACACCGAGGCCAGTACGTGTCTTTGCACTCTTTACTTTCCAGGCACCCGTTTCACTCAGACTTGATCGACTCCTGCACCCGAATGCCATGAGAAAAATTATGCCCCAATGGGGAATCTAACTCTGGACCTTGCTGCTGGCAGGCTAGTGAGCTAACCGCAACAGTGCCACGGTATCAGAAAAAAAAGACAAAAAACATTCAAGATAGCAATATATTAAGCAGCGATATTTAGCGATAAAAGCATAAACAAGTCTGGGAAGTAGTCAGTAGGAAGCCTTCCATTAATTAATAAAATATGGAGTTAAAAGTAAAAGTGGTATTATTATATCACACCTGTGGAATATGGTAGTAGCGCCTATGTTTTCCTTGGCCAGCAGCACATAAGAGGGTGATGTGGTCGGCATCATACCTGACTGCACACAAGAGGATGATGTGCTCAGCATCATATCTGGCTGCACACAAGAGGGTGATGTGCTCAGCATCACGCCTGGCTGCACACAAGAGGGTGATGTGGTCAGCATCATATCTGGCTGCACACAAGAGGATGATGTGCTCAGCATCATATCTGGCTGCACACAAGAGGATGATGTGGTCAGCATCACGCCTGGCTGCACACAAGAGGGTGATGTGGTCAGCATCATACCTGGCTGCACACAAGAGAGTGATGTGGTCAGCATCATATCTGGCTGCACACAAGAGGGTGATGTGGTCAGCATCACGCCTGGCTGCACACAAGAGGGTGATGTGGTCAGCATCATACCTGGCTGCACACAAGAGGATGATGTGGTCAGCATCATATCTGGCTGCACATAAGAGGATGATGTGGTCAGCATCATACCTGGCTGCACATAAGAGGATGATGTGGTCAGCATCATACCTGGCTGCACACAAGAGGGTGATGTGGTCAGCATCATACCTGGCTGCACATAAGAGGATGATGTGGTCAGCATCATACCTGGCTGCACATAAGAGGATGATGTGGTCAGCATCATATCTGGCTGCACATAAGAGGATGATGTGCTCAGCATCATATCTGGCTGCACACAAGAGGATGATGTGGTCAGCATCATATCTGGCTGCACATAAGAGGATGATGTGGTCAGCATCATATCTGGCTGCACATAAGAGGATGATGTGGTCAGCATCATACCTGGCTGCACACAAGAGGGTGATGTGGTCAGCATCATATCTGGCTGCACACAAGAGGATGATGTGGTCAGCATCATACCTGGCTGCACACAAGAGGGTGATGTGGTCAGCATCATATCTGGCTGCACATAAGAGGGTGATGTGGTCAGCATCATATCTGGCTGCACACAAGAGGATGATGTGGTCAGCATCACGCCTGGCTGCACACAAGAGGGTGATGTGGTCAGCATCATACCTGGCTGCACATAAGAGGGTGATGTGGTCAGCATCACGCCTGGCTGCACACAAGAGGGTGATGTGGTCAGCATCACGCCTGGCTGCACACAAGAGGGTGATGTCAGCATCCTGGCTGTCTTTCCTTCTCTAGCTCCAGAACGAGTAAAGTATCCCTTTTTCTAGAAAAACAATTCCGAGAAAGGATTCTTTTTAAAAAAAAATACGGTGTGCTTGGGTGCATGGTTAGGAGCTCGGTTTCCTAATCCCGTGTTACCGGGTTCATTCCTAGAAGTGGGGATTTTTTTTTTTTATGGTACCACCAAAAGAGCCCCGGGGTTTATCCAGTCTCTAAAAATGTGTACCATAGAAATGTGGGCAGGTAAATGTGGGCAGGCGTGATACTGACCACATCACACTTTCATCTGCCGCTGGTCTTGGAAATACGGGCCCATCACCGTGTCCCAGGTATACCTTAATGTCACGGACAAGGGGATTTTACCCTTACTTTCTTAAAAACTCCCGACCTTGTCAATACTGTAAAGCAATAAGAATTGTTTCGGGCATCAGTTTGGCTTAATCTGTATAGTTATTTTAGAACATATGCGTAGGACACTTCTAGCAAATTAATTTTAGAAAAGACAACGAAGCCGTACTCACCTCTGGTAATATTTTCTCCAAAAAGCTGGTCCGTTTTCTGAAGGTTAATATGATCTGAATCCATTGATTTCATTGGTTGCTCATTTTCTGATGTTCCGCCGTGGTGGCAGCCACACAACCACTAAAGATTTGACGCTACGCTACCAGGGCTACCGTGACTGAAGTGTTACGTGACTCGTAACAGTTCTCAAATTTTCTAATCCGAGGACGCTGCAATTATTCTCGAGTGACATGGCAAAAGTGTCCATTTATGTGTTATATTGTTGAACGTGCTTTACTTAACAGAACCCGTTGCAAAGATTTACTGCTTCATATTAATGGCCGATTGTCATGATTAATTGTTTAATACATTTCCAGTTTTAGGTTAAACGCCAGACCGTTTTTAATTTTCCCTCATATTGTGAACATCTTATATGTAGTGTAAACCATGGAATAATCTGTTCCACGATTATATAACTTCCTGTATGTGGCATTATCCTTTTCTGCTAGAATTCCGCTGACAAGTTTTTTTTCACATTTTCTATCCAGTGTCATACGTTTTCAATCGTTCTAAAATATCCTGCATGGTTTATATCATGTAAGCTTAGTATCCTGATGTAGTCCTTTCTATACTTCAAGAATGTTTTCTGCTTCTCTTACAGTGATTTTATTAATGACTGATACATTTTCTTCGTTAGCTGGATCTCATATGCTTCCACACGGGCATATTTTATCATTACATTTTTCTTCATTCATGTAAATCTTTTATCTACCTGGATGCATTCCTTTCAACAATTTCTTATCTCTTAAACATTTTATAAACGGAGAGAAAGGTTTGCATACACGCATCGCAAAATATACACAAGAACAACTCAAATAATCGTGTACGCCTGGAAACTCTCAACTGCGACACTGCACACATGCTTATCCGCTGAACAGCAAAGAAATCCATGACAACTTCGCTCGTTCGATCCATTATCAGGTTGACTTCTGTGTTCGTGTGAGTGCATCTGGATTTTACTGCCTGGGTAATAATCTGCATAATCTATAAACACAGCCTTGCATATAATTGCTGTTCGCGAATTTATTGAGCGTCAAGTGGAAGGGGAAACTACTGGATTTATCCTGTTCATGTCTGACTTGCGAATTTAGTGACGATAATATCCGTGTTTAGTGTGGAAGCCGAAGCGATTTATTTAGTTTGCAATGTATGCAAAGAATTTTTTTTTTTGGTTAAATAAAAGGTATAGTCAAATGCAGGTCTTTGAGAAACAAGATCATAAGAAGAATCTTTGGGCTCGCAAAGGTTACAAGCAGTGGGGAGTGAAGAGCTAGAAGGAGCACTGAAACTGAACAGATTAAGCTGGTCGTGCAGAAAGGATGGAAGAGAACAGACAAACGAAAATGATGTATGTGCAAGAGATGAAGGAAACAGGGCCGAGAGGTAGACCAAGACAGAGATGACGAGATAGCATAGAAGAGGATATACAAGAAATTGGTGTCACCAACTGGAGAAGAGATTAGGATCAGGGAGGAATGGAGGCGAGCCTTATCTGCAGCAAAGAGTCTTAATAGCTTGGAAAGCGGAGAAAAGAAAGAAGATAATCAAACCAAGGAACCTGCAAAGAGAAGATGGCAGATTTGTCATGAATGTCCCAAAATTGATAGCCCATACAGGTCTATCTATCTGTCTGTCTGTCTGTTTTCGTCCAAGTTTCCAATTTCCTGTTTTATTTAGTAAAACAAAAGGTCAAATTAGCGCTGTAATATCACACAAGCATCGAGGGGAGATAATGTTACTGTCGCTATTTTCCTAGACCTGTCTGTACATTAGAAAGTGGATGTGTTCAGCATCGCGCTCAACCGTCAGTCCTTCCCCAGCGCTGGAAGGTAGACGGAGGTGTATGGTTTAGTTTTACAAAGAGGAGGAAGGTGGCCAGGAACAAGAATGGCAGAAAGTAAGTTGAACACCTGTAAAGAGGAGTATTTTCTGTTCTTCTTTCTTAGAAAGATGCAAAAAAAAAAAAAAGGCTAAATCTGTTTTTCCTGGTTTTATTTGTTGTGTTGTTCTTGTATGTGATCCTTGAAGAAAAAAGGGTTTTGTCGAAATACTGGATTGTTGTATACTCTTCGTTTACACGCGCTCATCCTATTTTCTGCCATACTTGGTCCTGCCCACCTTCCTCACTCTTTCTACCTTTTGGTAAAACTGAACCATGCGCATCTGACTACGGCTGTTAATACACCCAGTTTTACCGCGGTCGTCATGTCTCTTATCTCTCACCAACTCTAGAAGGAGCCAGTTACCAACTTCTACAGCTGGCGACTGTGGCACATCAGGCCGGATTCGAACCACCAACCTTCGCCATGAAAGGCATGTATTTGCCCAAAGCAAAGTAGAAGATATAAAGCATTCATATTACCTATTAGTCTGTGACTACATGAAATAAACAATCAACATTCATTCAACATTCATTCAACATGTCGTGAGAAAAACATGGTTTTAGAATATCATGGCAACAAAGGAAAAGAGCAACAGTTAAGGTGGATGGTGGGATAGAGGAAAACCGAAAGAGATAATAAGAGAAGATAGAATAGGAAGTCCTCAATTAATCTTTAAAACATCAGTGATCGAGATCTGTAGCGAAGCCTAGGCCTGGCACTTGATGATGATTAAGGAATTGAAAGAGCGTCATCTAAGAGGAGGGGGGAGCAGTCAGTCCCTGAGTCAGTCAGTCATTTGCATATCCCTTGTGGAACTTTGCCTCCCTCATAGCTCTCATGTGGGCCTCTCGGTTGTAAGCAAGACGCCCTGCTGCTGATGCATCCATATGCAGATTATCGACGATGTATTGTAGCCATCTGCGTCTTGGTCTTCCTCTCTTTTCCCATTATGTACCCTCCAAGACTGTCTTCTCTAGATTATCATGACGTTTAATGTGTCCAGAATATTTATGTTCTCTTTGTTTAATCCTCTTTACTAGCCAGCCTTCTTCAATATTAAGTTCTTGTAGTATGGATATATTTGTTTCTTTTTTGTGTCCATGATATTCGAAGGAATATCTTCTGTAGCATTTATATTCAGAGGCATTTATGTATTTCTCAGCTGTTTTGTTAAGTGTCCAGGTCTCACAGGCATATGCTGCGATGGGAAAGATGCATGCCTTTAAAAATCTTATTTGTGTAGTTCTGTCTGTTCCTCTCCACAGCTTCTTTAGTTCTTTTACTTTATGAAGAGCGATAGATGTCTTTTTTTTATTTCCTTCATTGTATCTCCATTATTAGTTAGTAACAGGCTTCATGTCACCCTGATCAGGGTACTCACCTTGCCCAAAGGGTGTCCCGTAGACTAACGGAGGTAAGGAGGCGTCTTACTTCTCCTTTGATAGGGGATACCCCTACCCCGCTAACCGAGAGGCGGAAGCAGTGACGGATTAACTACCACTCGGGCCCCGTGGCTAAACTTAGCAAGGACCCCCGCCCCTTACGCCATATATCATCCATCCTATGATGTATGACCTGATTCCACTCTAACTGTGGTATGTGCTTGGCTTTGTACTGCACTGACCAAACACAGGTGATGGATCACTGTTTTCTGTGTTACAAACGTAACAGTGCTGCAATAATAGTTACGAAGGATCGTTACATTAAACAGTCATGCGTAGTTGCAGATTTTTTTTTCCTTTACGCCGGGCCCCGTGCCCTTCTGGGCCCCTAGATTAATCACCCCAATTGCTAACCCGCCACTGGAAGAAATGAATAAAATTGTATTTAAAAATTATATTAAAACTCTTTCCGTGCATTTGGTCGATATAGCGACTCTTCCGGTATCCCGAAGCTACCGTATGGTCATTATAGTGACAATTGTTTGTTTCAATAAAACAACCGGTGTAACATTTAGATTGTACATATTTCGTCCGCGATTCCGGTGACACTTTTCAAAATGGCGAAAGATTGCCTAGTTACGAGCGATGCCGAGCGAGAAAAAGGAAGAGAAAGACCGAAATTTTTCAATTTTTGATGATGTAGATAGGGGTATGGACATGGCCTGTGACCACCCCACTGCTCTTGAATGTAGCCCAAGTAGATCTAGACATATTTAGACGATTGGAGAAGTAGTTAGGAGGTTATTTCAGACATTAATTTAGTGAGAATGCAACATAGAATCAGAATACGAGATCGACAAGTAGATCTAGACATCTCAGATGGTAAGTAGTGGTAAGTAGTGCAGATCTAGACCTCGCCGATGGTGAGCTGGCCACAATCAGTGTCTAAAAACATCATATTACTTCTTTTTTCCTAAAAAACTCTGCATTTATGAAATTTTCATTCATTTAGTTATACTTTGAAACATATTAAGTATACCGAAGTACATGGAAATACTGTTTTCCATTCCATTTACAACTAGACCCCCTTACAGACCAAGACCCGCGTTTTTACTCCCGTTCGTACCTATACGTCCGCTTTTCGTCTTACGCACGGGAAGAGTAATCGTATATCTGCCGTGGGCGTGTGTAAACTGGTTGTTGCGCGAAGTAAAATTCACACTACTACAAATCTGCAAAATTTAGTAACAGATTCAGCATTTGTTTCCTGGGTCATAGGTCTTCGAGCATGCGCGTGAAGTCATTCATAGTAAATGAGCGGTGTGTGTGTGTGGCAAAGTATTCAGTATCATTTCTGGGGCGGAAGGTGGGGGAAAAAAATCATTAACCTGTAACCTACTGACCTCAATCTCGGAGAAGCGGTAGAACTGCAGAAGTATGCAGTGTCTTCTTACTGTGCAAATATCAAGGAAAATAAGATCGTAAACCGATGTGAGATACCGCTTGTGTCAGAGAGAGAGAGAGAGAGAGAGAGAGATGGAAGGACTCATTTTGACGAAAGAATGAATTGAGGCACTTTTAAAATATAGTATTAGAGATTAGGTATATGCGCGGATGGATAAATAATAGCTTAAATAGAATAACGGCAGCCACAGCACTGAGAGAGAGAGCGAGGGAGAGAGAGGGGGAGAGGAGGGGAGAGAGAGAGAGGGAGAAAGAGAGGGAGAGAGAGAGGGGGAGAGAGGGAGAGGAGGGGAAGAGACAGAGGGAGGGAGAGAGAGGGAGGGAGAGAGAGAGGGAGAGAGAGAAAGAGGGAGAGAGAGAGTAGGTGGGGTAGGGTAGAAGGAGGATGGACAGCGGGAGGCGGAAATAAGAGATATATATTGACATTCTTCTTCTTCGAACTGCAAGCATGATGTTCTTTGCACCCCATGCAGTGAAGGTGGCACAGCATCGTGTCGGACTGGTTACAGCAGCTATTTTTTTTCACTCCTTGGAGCGGGGCTAAAAAAGCAGGGGGTGTGTAGTACTTCTTTAGCAGACTCCACCACCATTGGAGCTATAGCTATCTCTGTTCCCCGCCCCCTCCCCTAGTAGGCTAAAATTGTTACTAAAATGTGGGACAGGGTCTTGGTCAGCTATGGTACACCAATCCTTACGCTAGCATGTCGGCTACGGTACGCCAATCCTGACGCTAGCACGTCAGCTATGGTACGCCAATCCTGACTCTAGCA
Organism: Achatina immaculata; assembly: GCA_009760885.1. Classification (NCBI taxonomy): domain Eukaryota; kingdom Metazoa; phylum Mollusca; class Gastropoda; order Stylommatophora; family Achatinidae; genus Lissachatina; species Lissachatina immaculata. The sequence continues at coordinate 37,753,015 of CM019704.1, read as the reverse complement.
CGTCAGCTATGATACGCCAATCCTGACTCTAGCACGTCAGCTATGATACGCCAGTCCTGACTCTAGCATGTCAGCTATGATACGCCAGTACTGACTCTAGCACGTCAGCTATGATACGCCAATCCTGACTCTAGTATGTCAGCTATGATACGCCAATTCTTATTCTAGCATGTCAGCTATGATACGCCAGTCCTGACTCTAGCATGTCAGCTATGATACGCCAATCCTGACTCTAGCATGTCAGCTATGATACTCCAGTCCTGACTCTAGCATGTCAGCTATGATACACCAGTCCTGACTCTAGCATTAATTTACAGTGAAGTAAGGGAGTACAGTAAAGTGAGAGAGCACAGTGAAGTGAGAGAGCGCAGTAAAGTGAGAGAGCACAGTGAAGTGAGAGAGCACAATGAAGTGAGAGAGCACAGTGAAGTGAGAGAGTACAGTGAAGTGAGGGAGTACAGTGAAGTGAGAGAGCACAGTGAAGTGAGAGAGCACATTGAAGTGAGAAAGCACAGTGAAGTGAGAGAGCACAATGAAGTGAGAGGGCACAGTGAAGTGAGAGAGCACAGTGAAGTATGAGAGTACAGTGGTTGTATGGTCTACCTTGGCAAAACTCTAGACCGAGAAAAAGGAAAATGACAAGACTGTGACTCTGACTCGAACCACAGACTCCAGCAGCTCAAGCAGCCGCCTAGCCACAAGAAGACTGCACAGTACCCACTCAGACAACACTGTGCTCTGTTACTCTATTGAAATATTTCATATGTGCTGTAAGAATGCACAACCTCAAATGGAGCTCTCGTTCGAGGAAATACTATTTTTAACCCATATTAGACTCCGAATAAGTAAACATTTGATATAAAGTGACATTCTGTGACCAATGTTCCCTCTAAACTGCGGCGACAGCGGGGTCATGCACATAAAGATGTAATGGCGAGCAGGAAATTTTCTGTGCTGGGCAAAAATAAATAAATAAATAAAGCTCCTCCTTTATTTTTGAATTTCCTGATGTTACTTTGTGCTTTAGTTGTGCTAAGAAAACTGTGTTAGCGCCACATGAGATTTATGTCCTGGTTTCTTGATATAAATACAACAACAGTTCAACAATATCAGGGAAACAGTAGTTCACCACTATCAATAAAACGGCAGTTCTCCAATACAAATGTTACATTAGTTTACCAATATAAACACAGTAGTAGTTCACCGATATAAATATAACAATAGTTCACCAATATAAATATGACAATAATTCACCAATATAAATATAATAAAAGCTCACCAATATAAATATAACAGTAGTTCACCAATATAAATACTACAACATTTCACCAATATAAAGATAACAAAAGTTCACCACTATACATGAAACAGTACTTCGCCAATGTAAATGTAACAATAATTCACCAATATAAATGAAAGAAGAACAAGACACACAGTAAATCTTCTACTAAAGGCATCTTATTAAAAAACACACACACAAACACACATAAACTATTGATCAGCTTAGCATACATAAAACAAGAAACCGTTTCTCCTAAACGTTTCTGATATAGAAGTCAAAACAGTAGAGAAGCCACTAGAGAAGACTGAATAAACAGAATGATAAACCGGTTGTTAATGGAGACCTGGCTGAAACAGTGAGCTTAATCTCACAGCTAAGGGGGGAGGGGGAGGGAGAAACAAGATTTTATTAACGGCGATCAGAGGAGGAAAACAAAAAAAAAAAAAAGAAAGAAGTTTAATCCTCGGAAATTCCGTCAGGAGAAATTTAATACCAACGAATCTTAATCCTCTCATTTGGAATGCAGAACTGTCACCGGAGAAGAAGCATATAAAATGAATCAGCTCTAGATAAACTAGGTTACTGTGACACAGCTTTTTGGAATCTCCAAGACAGACCCCACCCCCCTCCCCACCCCCCTCTCTCCAACACTCGCTTGTCAGTTCAGATGAAGTGCTTTATCTGTGGGCTTAACCTTGTCTGTCACAGCTAGTGGACACATTCTTTGTGTAAGATAAAAGCTACATTTTCTCTTACAATTGAATTCTTTTCAGACAGTAGCTAGTTTTAGAGTTACTCACGAAACGTTTTCATAAAGTAACTAATTTAACACTTAACAAAACAGCTGAGAAACACATAAATGCCTTTGAATGTAAATGCTACAGAAGAGTTCTTCGAATATCACGGACACAAAAGAACAAATATATCCATACTACAAGAACTTAATATTGAAGAAGGCTGGCTAGTAAAGAGGATTAAATAGAGAAAACTTAAATATTCTGGACATATTAAACATCATGATAATCTAGAGAAGACCATCTAGGAAAGACACATAATGGGAAAAAGAAAGAGAGGAAGACCAAGGCGAAGATGGCTTCAAGACATCGTTGATAATCTCCAAAGGGATGCATAACAGCATCATGCTTACAACCGAGAGGCCTACAGAAGAGCTGTTAGTGAGGCAAAGTTCCGCAAGGGACATGCAAATGACTGACTGAACTAATTTAACGCCTGCTACTGTTTTCATAAAGTAACAACCAGTTTTATCTGTGCTTCTGGTTTCTTCTCGTAAAATAATAAATAATTTCAAATAACTGCCATTTTTTCACGAAGTGATAATTAATTGTATATTAAGTTCTAAACTGTGTTTCTTTTATATTTACTGCTGAATTCTGTTTCATGAAGTAACAGCTCTTTTATATTTACTGCCGAATTCTGTTTCATGAAGTAAATGCTCTTTTATATTTACTGTTGAATTCTGTTTCTTGAAGTAATAGCTCTTTTATATTTACTGCTGAATTCTGTTTCATGAAGTAATACTAGGAGGATATCAAGAAATCTAAGTGTTTAATTGTTCAACAGCTTTCGTTGTTGTTGCTGTTGTTGTTGTTGTTTTTAATCTGTTGTGTTGTTTTTGTATGTGATCCTTGAAAAAGGCTTTTGCCGAAATATTGGACTGTTATATGCTCTTCACTTATACGTGCTAATCTTAATTTCCGTCATTCTTGTTTCTGGGTGATTTTTTTCTCTATTTCTCTCTTTTTGTAAAACTGACTCATACTCCTCCATCTATTTTCATTACTAGAACCAGTTTTACCATAGTCGTCATTTCTGTTATCTCTTAGGGGGTATGAAAAACTTTTCATGCACCATTTACTTTTAAAAAAAAATACCATAGAAACTTCTATTAAAAGTTTTCCATTTGATCGCACGAGCTTTCCTTTAGCAAATAAATCCTTTACGAGACAGCAGCGTGGGTGCAGCAGGGTCTGTGAAAACTGAACTTGATGTTTCACCAATTCGTTCTGTACTTCGCATGTTGCCTTGGCATTTGATTCGTCACGCGTGATTTGTTTTAAGCCACATTTTTTAGATTATCTCCCTTTGGGAGCTAAGGTGATTATGATGGGGTGACGTAAGTTCAGGGACGGGCTAAGCAGCCTGGTCATGAAATTATATTACTCCGTTGTGGTGCTATTAATGGTGGTGGTTATCTCACTGTCGCTGCAGCTACATGCGCCTGGCAACTGATACTATAGTGAAGAGCTTGGCTGTCTTTTTGTAGCTGTTGAGCCTTTGTGCTCCTCATTAAAGGCGGATATGCGCCCTTCAATCTGGCGCCCTGGCCATGGATTTCGGTGATTCACCCATGGTGGTCAAGCCGTTACAGAAGCTAATATTTTGGGGTACAGTTCGTTTTTTTTTTCCAGGCAATGTTTTCCACTCTCCAGATGTAGCACGAAGTCCGTACTTTATCAGCCGTCTCAGCGTCGGCTACAAAGAACAATAGTTCTATGTTCTATATATATCAGAATAGAACAAATTCTATATTTTGAGATAAATAGCTGCGTATGTGTCCTGTTTAGCAAATTATTTACAGAGACAAACGATAAATGAAAAAAAAATATATGCAATGGTCAACCAGTGAGTTTCCTCTGCGTCGTTACCTAACATTTCATCTACATTAGTTGTGTACAAAGTCTTGATGGTAAGATACATGTAGTCATTAAGGCACTCTGGGGAAACGGTGTTAAGCTCGTATTTCCAAGACTATCGGTAGACGGAAGTGTGATGTGCTCAGTATCACCATTGGCCGTATTTACTTTCCAAGATTTCTCAGGTACCCATTTTTTTTTTAGGCCAAGATTTCTCTGGTACCCATTTTTTAAGCCAAGATTTCTCTGGTACCCATTTTTTAGGCCAAGATTCCTCTAGTACCCATTTTTTAGAGGCTGGGTGGACCCCGGGGCCATTCTGGTGAGGTAGTATCAGAAAAAATCCCAACTGCTGGCACTTGAACACGGTATTATCGGATTAGAAGACCGAGTGCCTAACCACTCAGCCAGTCAGGCCGTCAGCCTTGACGGTGCTCAAGATAATTTTTTTTTTTTTTTTTACATGAGGTTTCCTGAAAAATTTGACATGGAAAACATTTCCACCTTACATCAAGAAGGAGTGTGGAATTTTGTCTATTTGTAATCGTGAAATTAGCGCATGCTCTCCAAATTTAGCTCTCGAGTGAAATGCCATAACAAGCCTAATCCTTTTATCTATCTCTTTCAGCCAGTCAGTCATTTGCATGTCCCTTGCGGTCTCTCTAAAAGCTATCCTGTAGGCCTTCCCGGTTGTAAGCAAGTTCTCTTCCTGCTGATGCATCCATTCCTAAATCATCAATGATGTATCGCAGCCAACTTCGCCTTTATCTCCCTAATATTCACATAAAAACAGTTCATATCACACTGATGTTGAAAGCCTCAATTATCATATCTTTTTTTAAAAAATTATTTCTCGCCGTTTTTCTCTGTTTATATTCACTGTCCTGGCGTGTTTATGTTTTCCATTATTTCTCTTACAAAAGTAAGAGTTTCGTTATTTTAAATATATATATATTATGTTCTATTAATATTTTCATAATAACAGACGAATCCTTACCATGAACTCCACAGGGTAATAGAAGCATAGGACGACCCAGAAGAGACATACAGAAGAGAAAATGCTGTTAAACAAAGGACTGACATGGGAGACAGCCAAGAAGATAGCAAAGGACCGAGAGAAGTGGAAATCTCCTGCTACCAGCAGGCAGTACCGTGTGTTTTGGGCAGTGAATGGAGAAGAGAGACGGGGAGTATAACATAAAGTATTATCAATGATATTCTCCGAACTCTCACTGCTTCCTCCTACATTCTAATCAGAAAACACACAAGTTACTCGTATTATCCCAGTTATGTTCTTCGTTGGCAGAGGGTTTTTTTTAAAAATTTGTTATGTAGAACAAATCTGAATGTTGAATAGGCTGTTTAAATTCGGCAACAGAACAAAATGTCGCTTTCATTCATTATCATCGGAAAGTTTGCGCGGAAACCCATCAATCAGTTTCTTGACAAGGTCTCATGAATGTGCCTGATCAAAAGTTCTGTTTAAGCGGATGAGAAAGCCCTGGACTTACCTCTGCGAACACGTCTGGAAAGAAAAGGAATAGAATATACGCTATAGATTTTTACACATATAAAGGGCTTATTTCCTTGATTAAACGCCGGGTCTGAAATAAACGCCCGTCAGTGCATCGTCTCTGTCCTTACCTTATATGGAAAGACGTACGGTATAGGCTAATACTGATGATGCAGAACCGTAAATGGCATTTTGCGAATAAACGCTTCCGTTTAATAGACCCCGGGCCTCTAATAAACGCCGAGTCACGATGACAATCTTGTGAATCAAGGAAATAAGGTATTTCTTTTAAATTCCCAGTTCGAATTATCAGGAGCATGAATTATACTCTTTCAGGAAAGCTGAATTTGGCTTTACGTTTACTTTTTTTTCTTTTCTACCTGCTGTTTCAAATATTGCCATTTTATCCGTGGAGATCCTTACCTCGGACACGACCAAAACAAAACAAAAAACAAAAACAAAACATAGATGCTTTTGAAACAGGATCTATATGATAAACAGATTCATTTCACGCACGATATACAGTGCTATTTCAGGCATGATAAACGAATCAATTTCAGACACAGTAAACAAATCAAGTAGGAAATCTAACAATTAACACATTGTATTTCGGACAACATCTGCAGTATCCAGAATTTCATTTCAGACAGATCTTAATAATTCTTCTAAAATTATTATTTTATACGGAACATGTAATACACATAGATTTTCATGAAACTGGACTGTCAGAAGCAAGCCAGGTCTTTCCGTTACTAAATGTATAGGACAAAACGGCTTTATTTTAAACAATGTCTGAAAAGCACAAAGTTTTATCTTTCGTTAGAGAAGTGACATTTATCGTTCTGTCTTTCTTGACATGGACGCCTGTGTAGCGAAGTGGTTAGTGGATTAGCTTCTCACGGCAAATCTTTGAATACAGATGGAGGCGCACCAGGAAGTAGAGAAGGAAAGGCAACCAGGCATGATACTGTTTTCATCTCTCTCTCTCTCTCTCTCTCTTACACCCATACTGGGATAATACGCCTAAACCAGCTTAACCCAGGGGTGAAACTTGATGGCTAGGCATATTATGGTGCCTCCGCTCTAGAGGTCGGTCACATCCTATATACACCAGTACTGGGATAGTACACCTAAACCAGCTTAACCCATGGGTGAAACTCACTAGTGACGAGGATTCTTCCTCCTGGACAAAAGCTCCGTCCCAGTCACCACCAGGAAGGGTAGCGGTCACGACCACAAAATGCTGAAGTCGAGACACTGGACCAGTCTAGATAGGCAACCACCTCTCACACGGGGGGATATACTCATATCCAAAACACGTTGAGGTTTTCCGGCGAGAAAGTCCAACTCTAGACTAAACTGCTGCAGCGAACACCACAGTATCACCCAATGCCGCTTCTGTGACACACCGAGAATGTAGGCCAAAGCCCCACGATGCTCTGAGCCTCCATCCTAAATGAGACTATCGCGAGAACCACAGGAGTAAATTCAATAGGATCACTGGGCGATCTTGGTGGTAGAAGCGAACGAAGAAGAAGAAGATCTCTCTCTCTCTCTCTCTCTCTCTCTCTCTCTAGCGCCTAAAAGATGAAGGAAAGACTGGGACAGACATTCCCCCGCCCCCCCCCACCCGCACACACAAACATACACTGCCGCCTATATAGCATAATAGGGTGACCTTTATCCTTGTAAATGAGATTATAAATGCTCAGTCTCTTTCTATCCCTCCCTCGTGCGTATAAGTCAAGGTCTATCTATCTGACATGCACAGCTCTTCTCTCTCTCTCTCTCTCTCTCTCTCTCTCTCTCTAAGGTCTAAACACCGTTCAAAGTTTCGCCCAGATTTCATCATAGAGTTCTTCCTATGCTTCTATACTATATATGCAGTGAATTTTCTGTTATATTGCACACGGTTTTTTAAATAAAAGAGTGACCGCCCAGCTGATCAGTTAAATATTTAGAGGCGTGGCCTATTCGACAATACAACTGACTTACGACACATAAGTCGCGGGGCAGATGGAAAGGGTCAGACGAAGAAGTACAGAAGTACAGGAGAGATGAGACAGAGGGTGGAGCCGGAAGACGGAGGAACAAGGACGGTCTGTGAATAGAGACCGGACCAGATGTCAAAGGAGACGGAATGTGAAGTGGAGGAGAAGGACCGACGTCCAAGACCGTCAGCAGAGAGGTGGGAGAGGAGCCACCAGGAGGCCAGAAAAGTACTGACCAATCAACACTGTGAGAAGAATGGGCAGTGCACGTGGGCTGACAAGAAGGTAAAAAAGAAGGCCCGACCAGAACAGCCGAGAAGCCATCAGATGAGAGATAAGAACAGAAGTCCAGAGAAGAGGCAAGTAGACTTTGCTCGCTAGTACACTGCGATTGAGAGACGACCGAGGAAGACTGTCAGAAGAAATCAGAAAAGAGACAAGAGAAGAACAGAAGGACGGAGAATCAGAGAACAGCAGAAGGAGAACACACACCAGAGAAGACACGAGAGAGAAAGAAGACGTAGGTAACAACAGATGGAAGAGATGGACAATTAGACCAATAGATACTCAGGAAAAGCAGTTTTGAAGAAGTAGTTTTAGGACAGATTGAAGATGTGCTTCAAGTGATTCAAATGATTACGAAGAACTGATACTTTTGAAACTTCGAGTACAGTGATTTAGTCGCGTAATTGATTGACCACGTGTTGCAGATCTGATATAATGCTGAGTTCGGAAATGTTCTCGTATCAAGTGTAGAATATTGTGAAGCTGAGAACATTGCTGAAACAGTGCACGTAGAATATGATAGAGTTGGATGATTGTGAACAAATAATTAAATGATTCAAATCCAAGTGATGTTATCGACTATACATCTTGAACTTATTTGTCAGAATTAAATGAATTCTGTAGAGAACATTTCATCGGACATGCTCTGGTCTAGTGAATGTAGTAATATTTGTGAAAACCTCGATGTGTTATGATCAGAGAATTACTTCAGATCATCAGTATAGTCAAATTTAGAAAGACCTTCGACCTATCAATAGAATAAGAACTTCAGACAAACAATAATATGATAGTTCATAACTAGAAACTATCGTAGCTGACATTCTAGCGTCAGAGATAGCAAATCATAGCTGACATTCTAGCGTCAGCGTTAGCGAACCATAGCTGACATTCTAGCGTCAGCGTTAGTGAACTAGCTGACATTTAGCGTCAGCGTTAGTGAACTATAGCTGACATTCTAGCGTCAGGGTTAGCGAACCATAGCTGACATTCTAGCGTTAGCGTTAGTGAACTAGCTGACATTCTAGCGTCAGCGTTAGTGAACTATAGCTGACATTCTAGCGTCAGCGTTAGCGAACCGTAGCTGGCATTCTAGCGTTAGCGAATCATAGCTGACATTCTAGCATCAGGGTTAGCGAACCATAGATGGCATTCTAGCGTCAGGATTAGTGAGCCATAGCTGACCAAGACCCCACCCCACCTCTCCGTTGGAGCCTCCAGCAACAGGCCTACCCTGGCTAACCGGGCAGGAGTCAACCATTGTCCCCATAGTGGTGGAGTCTGCTATGGAAGTGTTGCACACCTCCTTCTTGTTAGCTGCACTCAAGGACTGAAAAAAAAAGCCGACATAACCTGCTCCTCCACATGATCACAACATCGGTGGCAAAAAAACACCAGCTAGCTGTTCCAAGGAGATAATAAAGGTAGATAGAGGTGTATGGTGCAGTTTTACAAGGCTGTAGAGGGAGTGCGTGAGAAAAAACGAATAGAAAGTATAAGAGTAAGACGAGAATGTATAAATTAAAAACATACAACATCCAATATTTCGGCATGAGCCTTTTATCGAGGATTACATACACAAACAAAACAGAAAATGAAAATCTTAGTGGCATACTCCTAAGTAGGAAACACAAGAATGCGTGTCCCATTGACGAGGCATAGAGACCACGGGGGGGGGGGGGCACAAAGGATAGCTGATGAACCCAATCGGAAACAAGAGACGGGGAAGGGGAGAGAAACAAGTGGGTGGGGGAGCAATAGGCCACAAGGGTAGCAGGTGTCCGGGGGGAGCGGGGAGATAATGAATGAAGAACTGCAGGAACGAACAGAATGGGCCATAAACACCTGTAGGCCGCTAGAGGCGCAAATCATGATGGGAAGGGGCGAGGGAACCAGGGAGATAAAATGAAACTGGTGAATGAATGACAAGACCAGGATGGGCAATAAACACTTATAGGCCTCCAGAGAAGAAAAGAAGGTTGCGGTGGGGAGGGGGAAGCTGGAGAAAGGAAAGTAGAGTATAAATCGCAGAGAAAAAGTGGACAACTAAAGAAGTTAAAGGAAGCTGAAGACATTAATTCCAGCTGGGTGGAGACAGCCAGCCTGGAAAATAAGGCTCTGTTCTATGACCCTCCGAGATCGCACATCAGCAGAACAAGAGCGGATCGCACTAACAGAAATGTCTTGTTTTCCCATGTGGTTGCTAAGGCAAAAATGTTTAACCGCAGGTCAAGCACTATTAGAAATGTCGTTAAGATGTTGACGAAAACGATCACCTAAGCGTAAACAGGTCTCCCTATATACTTCATATCACAATGTTTGCACATAATAGCACCAATGACATTGCGTGAAGTATAGGTGAAACCCTCCTGAACTGATAACGTGGACATAGGGAATGAGATCTGACTAGCCTCGACAACAAACGGGCAAGTATTGCATCTACGGCGTCCACAACGTCTGGTACCATAAAAAGTGTCATCTGTCTTAAGGCGACTTCGAACTAAAAGGTCCTCGAGGTTCTTGTCCCGTCTGTAGGCCACCAATGGGGGTTCCCCAAAGAGTTCACGTGTATCAGGCTCGGTCTGGAGGAGATGGAGATGAACAGTATGTTCTTAACTGCCAAACTATCTGGGTGGTGCATGAGTGCCACTTCAACACTGTCCGAGCTACAGTGCAGCTTTGGGGGCTAGTTGCCGCGATATATGGCTGATGCGTTTCCAAGACGACGAGAGAACATGTTCTAGATAGTCGCGTTGGCGGAAGAAATCTAACATTTTGTGAGACTGATCACAGAAATCAACATCCTCAGTACAAGACAAGACAAGACAAGAATATTTTCTGAGATCATCCCTTAAAATAAATCCCCAATCTCGGACTTTACCATCATCCCATTAATCTAAATAATGTATAACCCATGAACAAAGAGACAAAATTTTGGACATCTGTAACAATATTCAGATAACGGTCTGGTCGGCGAGAGTTGACCTTCTGGCAAGGCCTGCAACTGCAGTATTTGTGTAAGCATGTCACACTTCATGTAATTGCCTGCTGCTGGATGCAGTTTTAACGTAGGTTTCCTGACAGTGATGTGATGTAATTGTACTGTCCTGGCATTTCGGGAATGGCCAGGATAGAGTGGAATTAACTATGAAAGCCAGGAAATAGAAGAGTATGAATATATCCGAGGACGCCAAGTAAAGAAAATCTGTTTCTGGTTTTATTTTTTAAAATTACGACCATTGTTTTGGGAAAGGTAAAACGTTTCAATTTCGACCGGAAATGTCGGTCAAAGGGTCACAACTTTTTGGAGCCATTAGTTGATTGGTTTAAGTCCGTTTTCATTATGGGCTAGACCATTTGTCAGAGGTTATCAAACTATTTAGATATGGACAAGATTGACCAAAGTCTCTTTCAGGAGCTAGGGAAGCATACATGACCAGCCGTGATGCTGACCATATCATCCTTTAGAATGCCGTCTGGTCAAGAAAAATATGGGCATTGACACCACATCCCTTAGATGCCACCATGACATAACAGGGCAAGATTAAGACCCTGAAGTTTTACTCAGCTTTTTACACAAGTTTCTCAAGGAGAACGTAACGCAAGCCAAGCGAAACCATCGCTGCTCAAGACCATATCTCTCTTTTGAGACCAGCTCTATCAGATGTCACAGCAGCCTAGAAGGCAATGTTGACATCTACGTGTTATTCATGATGGCGGGCTTGTTGAGATGCCAGTCGCCCGTCTTCCCATACTTGCTTCCGGACACGAGAAATGACTGTTATGACAACCTAATTTGGTCATTATTGTCACCATCACCACCATGAGAATCAAGAGTTCCGCTGCGTAACATTCCAGGCAAATACAATATTGATTTCTCGGTGACTGTTTCCAAGAGCAACATAATGTATAAATCCTGTTATCTTCTAACTCCCTGGAACTGCGAACTAGATCTTCTTTACAGTCGATGCTATGAAAATGTGGAGGCACAGCATCGTGTCGGACTGAGAGCGGGTTAAGACGGATATTTTTTATCAGTCTGTGAATCCAGCCAAAAAAAAAAAGAGTATGGGCAATACCTCTTTAGCAGACTCCACCACCATGAGGACTACGGCGATTTCTGACCTGTTAGGCAGGCTAGGCTTGGAATTAGGGTGAGGAGGTGGGAGAGGGTCTTGGTCGGCTATGGTTCGCCAGCCTTGATGCGAGTCAAGCTCTGAAGGTGTCTGTACACAATGCCAGGCTGTGCTTACTTTTACAAGGACAGAAAATGGCAGCTGATTTTTGTATACGCGAACCAAGAATACAGTGGTTATTTCTGAGGAATTTTCAGTTGCGTCACCCAACTCAGCAAGTAGTCTTCATGTTCTGGTGGATTTCGTGAGAGATCAGCATCGATCATTAACCAGTACTGAAGACCAAGGCGAATATTGCAACAAGCAAACTTAAATAATTTCAACTATCACATCTAATACCGGTCCCCGTTGAAGAATGGCTTAACCAAGGTGCACTGCCACTTGGATGACCGTGGTTCAGCCCCCTGAGGTCACGACCCAAGGCCCCACCCCCACCCCCCTTAGGAGTTTAACAGAGCCGAAACATGTGCTTCAGGTAAGGGGGCCGGGGGTACTTATTGTTGTGTTGTTGTTCCGCTCTCTACAGTAGACAGCTTCCTGCATGTTGTTGATGAATTGCGAATGGATGCAGCAGGGCATCTTGATTACAACCGAGAGGCCTTCAAGAGAGCTGTTTGGGAGGCAAATTTCCACAGGGGACATGCTAATGAATGAATGAAAAATGAATTGTCCACAGTGCACACAAATCGAAAAAAAAAATATGGATTTAACAATGAACTTCGACGCGAATGAGCGATGAGTAACACAAATATAAGAGAAGTTTACAAACTAGAAGACAGGGAGAAGTTTTTAAAAACTGATGATAAACAAATGAAGTCAACGAAGAAAAATGTGTACTTGACAACAAAAACTTACCACTCATGTATCCAGAAATATCTGGGTTCATCCAGATCTCTTTGTTATTGTTCATTAAATATGCCTTGCTGCTCTCCATGCCTTTCACAGCTCCCTTGAATTCTTTGCTATCTGATATTAAATTGGCCTGGAATGTACACACGCGATACAGAGAAGCCTCTCTCGCAATGCGAGCATCATTTTGGGCTTTGAATGTCACTGAGTAATCCAGGCTGCCTTTGTAAGGGTCGGCCAGCGACGCGCAGGACAGAAAGCTGCCCATTATCTACCGAATTTTATCGAGGGCAATTACTTTCAATAGCTCGAACTTTTTTTCTTTTCTTTATGTTTTCCCGACACCTCTGGACTCACAGGATTTTGGAGGTTGAAAGCTTTCTTCTCGATCTTCTTTCACAAATGCTGAAGTAATGTTGTTATGGGAAACAGAACTTCTTCGGAAGCAGCTAATTCAACGGCGCGAAAAATGGCTTTCAGCTGGCAGAGAATCGTGGTGAAATCTGCTGGCGATGTTGGAGAGGAGAAAGCCTGCAAAAGACAGAAGTATCATGGTTCAGTGTCACAGTCACGGCAGAATATCTGCTTCTAGATTACATTCATTCAGCTACTTTTAGACTACACTCGAGTTTAATGCATTACTCATACATCTGTGTGGTTCTCCTGCAAAAAAAAAAAAATGGGTCTGCGTCTCACTGTCAAGTTGAAGTACTTACTTCCAGATTATAGTCTTTCTTTGTACTTAAACTACACTCAAGTCTAATGTACTAGCCCAATCCAACTCTAGGTTCTGCTATTTTCATTAATGTTTTCTGTAGCGGGAAAGCGCCAAGTGAAGACCTTCAATTTGCTTCAGAAAAACAATATTGACACCTTGAAAACAAACATGCCGCCGAAGTATAATCAGTAATAGAAAATGTGCTCAGCTTTATAAGATGTTGAATAAAAAAAAAAATAAAGGATTCTAGCGAGGAACACATTTTCCTGCGCATGTGGAAAGACTGTACAGATAATTTGCCTGTAAAGATGGACTGCAAAACTCACTTGAGATTCACGGCAGACCAAGAAAGGAACATAAGTGGTTGGTTTCAACCAAATCTAGATCACGTAGAATATTACAAAACAGGCGTAGCATTTTATTTATATTATGCTAACTCTTTCATTCCTGAACTATTTTACACGTTTCTGAATAAATTTTGTGCAGAAATGTCGGTATAAAGAAACCAGGAAGAATTTACTCTATGATTTTAAAATATAGGTTGAGTTAGAAATGTGCTACTTTTCATTTTATTTATATTTTACCTAAATATCACTCGGAGCCTTGCTTTGCACAGGCGTGCAAGATCTACCAACCATATTGGGGTTGTTTTGGAGCAAAAGAGTTAATATTCCGTAGCGATAATGTAAGAGGGGCAGCAGAGAATCATCATTAAGGAGTCCGTGACCCCAAGAAGTTCGAGACCCACTGTTCTGTACGGAAGGAGACGTGGATAATCAGTAAAGATATTACACTAAAAATTGGAAGACACGGAAATAGAAATTTTGAAGGAAAATGCAATTTATACCCTAGACGGTGTAGAGGATACGAGGCATTCTAGAACGTTGCTAATTACTGAACGATGTATGAAACTACCTGTAGCATGTATGAAACTACCTGAAGCATGTATAAAACTACCTGTAGAATGTATTAAACTAGCTGTAGCATGTAAGAATCTAGCTATAGAAGAAAAATAAATCACACTTCTTTGGACGTGACACTACAAGAGCAACAATTATTGATGGACGGTCATTAAAACAAGTTCAGTTTAATAATTAAACGACGAAGCCCAAAAGATGACTGTTTGGACAAGTCCATCAAATAGCACATCAAAAAGAATGAGTACATATAACAATTAGAGACGTCAAAGTTTACATAAAATGTAAAGACGTTATCACCCACGCTGCCTGTACAATCTTGAAAATGATTATGTACTCATTACACTCTTCTCAAAAGATCCTCAATATATATGTATACATATTACAAAGGTCATCATAATGAAAAAACCTAAGCTCAGATATTTCCGATCAGGTCTCAGGACAGAGTTTGAAGACCTTTTTGAAGACCCTTTCATCGGCTTATTTAAAGTGTGCAAAAAATAGAGAACGCCAAAATATTACACCAGTTCCCTCTATGCCGTATAGCAGTGGTTCCCAATTTGTATTCTGCGGACCCCTGCGGGGTCCGGACAACCTGCCATGGGGGCCCATGGTAAAAACTCAAGATAATTTTTTTAAAAAAATTTTCAGTGAAATGTTTAACGACCGATGTTTCGGTGAATCCGTTGTGGAACAAACAAGCATTTAGTGTAGTGTAGCGTTTGCTCAGTAAAGATTACCCACATCTTCTGGAAAAAATTTGTTGTACAGTTTTTACATTTAAAGCACATACCTACTACACAGATATGAATTTTTGTCCAAAGTATTGGGGTCCGTGGAATGAATTTTGAAACAGAAAAGGGTCCACTGACTTTTGTTAATTGGGAACCACCGCTGTATAGAAACCAGTACCCATACTATTGTTAAACACTTCACATCTGAACCTTTGTACATTAAATATCATAAGCATTATCTGCACTAAAGCGTTTGGTTCAGTTTTTTTATGAGATCTACATACAATGTCGGTTATAAATCCAAAGACTCTTTTTCTTTTGTGTGTTTGCTTTTTGTTTGTTTTTGTGCGTCAAAGATAGCTTCAGTTAACTTTCCGAAATTTTATTTCTTTTTGGTTGAACACTTTTTAACAAAGGGCCCTTAACCGAGGGCATCCATGCCTCTTGAGGGTACGAGAACCAAATGAAAGGGTATATGGGAACCGATCACTCAACAATTGGAAACAAAACTTTTGTTAGATTATTGAATTGTATTTCATCTATTCTGTTTCTACCTTCCCACACGGGAAGTGAAAAAAAAAATGCTGACATCTTTTTTAAAGTCATACTAATACCTGAATAGTGCTATTCTACATGAAAGTTTATGAAAAGGGTTTGGGGTCCGACAGTTAAGTAATGAGACTGATTATACTATGGCCAAGACAAAAATGCCATCTATGAATCAAAGCATGGAATCCAAAGAGGCAAGCTTCATCTATGATCTGGCAAACTTTTCATCGCCGCCTGATAAGCAAGCCGCCATGTTATTGACCTAGTTAGAGGTGCACTGTCACATAATCAGCATGGAATTGATGCGACACGTTTATGGAGATCTTCTTCTTCTTCGTTCGCTTCTGCAACCAAGACCGCCCCGTGATCCTACTGAATTTACTCCTGTGACCACACGAGATCCACGAGAGGACCAGAAGAGTTTCAGAGTATCGCAGGGCTTGAGCCTGTATTTTTGGTGGGTCTCAGAAGAATACTATTGCGTGACACCGTGGTTTTCGTTGCACCAGTTTAATCTAGATTGGACTTTCTCAACGGAAAACCTCGACGTGTTTTGGGATACCCGTGTATCCCCGCTGGGTGAGAGGTGGTTACCCATCCAGTCCAGCGTTGGACTTTCTCACCGGAAAACCTCAGCGTGATTAGAATACGCATGCATCCCCGCCGGGTGAGAGGTGGTTGCCTATCTAGACTGCACTGGTCCAGTGTCTCCGACTTCAGCATTTTGTGGTCGTGGCCGCTACCTTCCTAGTTGTGACCAGGACGGAGTTTTTGTCCAGCAGGACGAATCCTCGCCACCATTAAGTTTCATCCCTGGGTTGAGCCGGTTTAGGCATATTATCCCATTATGGACGTATTTAGGACGTGACCTACCTCTAGAGCAGAGGTACCGAGATATGAGTAGCCATCAAGTTTCACCCCCCGGTTTAAGCATATTTCACCAGTATGGATGTATACCGGACGTGGCCGGCCTCTACATCAGAGGTGCCATGGTATGAGTAGCTCTCGCCGCGAGGCTACTGGACATACCGATTAAGCTTTACTTTATCTTTTCCATCACTTTTTCACATCGGTGCCGCACGGCAACCCTAATTACTTTTTCGGATTATTTTTCATTGTCCGGGAAGAGTTTCACTCTCGGCAGCAGTGAGTTTATGGAGATAACTATTTATCTTGTGCATAGATACTCAAGTGGTATTTACGATTCAAAAGTGGCGTGGAAACGATTACAAATGCAAATAGACATGGACGCCCAATTTCTTTTCTTAATGAGGAATTCAGTGCAAAATTCGGAGAATGGATATAAGAAGATCGTTGTTTGACTGTGAGGATGATGGCAGATGAATCTGGTGTTAACCGAGAGACCATTCGTAAAATTTTAGTGAAAGATTTGGGTAAGAAAAAAATTGTTTGCCGGTTTGTACTACACGAGTTGTCTGATGACCAAAAACATCAGCGTGTTGAGTACGCAAAAGGCATCATCAAAACGCGTCGCAGAAATAAACATTTCTTAAATTTGAATGTTGGAGAGGATGAAACATGGATTTTCCGCTATGATCTCACAACTAAACTCCAAAGTGCTCAGTGGAAGTCATCATCATCACCACAAGGCCAAAAAGTTCGTCTTCAAAAGTCGAAAGTGAAGACAATGTTGGTGTGCTTCTACGACAGCAAAGGGGCTATTCACAAAGAATTTATTCCAGAGGGACAGACTGTCTCTGCCAAAGTTTATTTAAGTATTTTGAAACGCCTATTGAAAAGGATTCTCCGAACCCGACCCGAGTATTCAACACCTGGCAGTTTTTTCCCTTCTTCATGATAATGCACCGGCTCACCGGGCGGTAGATCTATAGGAATTTTTGGCCCAAAAACAAGTGTGTGTTCTCAACCATCCACCCCATTTCCCAGATTTGTCTCGCTGCGATTATTTTCTATTCCCAACATTAAAGTTATCATTGAAAGGACGCTTCTTTGACGATACTGATGACATTCAAAAGGCCGTAACATCGAGTTTAAGGGCCATACCACCAGAAGAACTGCAGAGGTCGTTCCAATATTTGCTAGTTCGTGCCACTCGCTGTATCAATGCACAAGAGGCTTACTTTGAATAAAATACAAGTTATATCTTCATCTGGTGTTTTTTTAATGTAATTAGTCTCATTACTTAATTGTCGGACAATATAGCAATATATAGCAATCCATTTGGGGGAAAAAAGGGGGGAGGGTATCTATTCGAAAAAAAAAAGGTTTAGAACCCGTGATCTAGAATCTGTCTACATTACACGAGAATCACACATGTTCGTTTATAAAATATTTTATTTCTTTTCTACTTCTTAGGGAGAAGAAAGTTGTAGCTTTGAAATAATAAACAAGATTGAGGAAGATTCCTGGAAGACAAGTCACAGAGTGAGATCTTCTGATTCCTGGCGCTTACCTGCTGTTTCGTGCCCCGAACAGCAGAGAGAATGTGTTCGTTAATATATGAAAACAGAGTACAGCTAACTAGAGCATTTGTAACATCAGATGCTACAGCCAGTGAATAAATGAGTTAAAGCTAACTGCTACATATGGTGAATACATGAGTTAAAACTAACTGCTATATATGGTGAATAAATGAGTTAAAACTAACTGCTATATATGGTGAATAAATGAGTTAAAACTAACTGCTACAGACGATGAATACATATGTTAAAACTTAAATGCGTTAAAATTAACTCTCACATTAGATGAACAAATGCACTGAAACTAGTTGCTGCAGGTGATGAATAAATGCATTAAAACTAGTTGCTGCAGGTGATGAATAAATAAAACTAACTGCACTGCCACAGCTGGTGAATAAATTCGTTAAAACTACCACAGATGATGAATAAATTCATTAATACAAACTTGCATTCCTACAATCAGTGAATAAATTTCTTAGTACGAACCATTGTCACAGGTGGTGGTTACATTTGTTGAAGTTAACTACTAAAGATAACGAGACCTTACAGCTCACCTGTATAGGTGGTAAGTTTGTTAAAACTCACTGCCGCTATAAATGAATAAATTAGTTAAAACTCCCTAGCACATTTCAGAATGCACACTCACAGAACTTAACTAGCAAAGCTAAAAAAAAAACAGAATGAGCTGAAGGAATCTGATGTCATCACGTGTACACAGGAACACAGATGCCTGCAGACTCTCGTGACATCATCAACGTTTCCTCGAGGAAGGTGATGGCGTGGAGGAAACCACCATCAAGTGCTGTGGGGGGGGGGGGGAATGATTGAACAGCCGCCTTTTTCAAATGGTATGGCGATTTTGGAAGGATTGTCAGTTCTGGGTTTGGGGGTGGGGGGAGAGGGTGGATGCAAGCCCAGTGGTAGTCCCAGGGGAGATAATCAAGCAGTGCTCAAATATGGGCAGTAACTCCAGAAGAAAAACCATTTCAGATACGAGAAATTTTGAGAAAGAACGGAGATTAAATAGAGAGAGAGAGAGAGAGAGAGAGAGGGAGAGCTGGGAAATACGGCTACGAAGATTGGGAGGCCTTCAACTGATTAAAACTGAAACAGATCACAGAATGTGTTGTGAAGAATGTCCAAGTATTGAACAAGGAGGTGGAAGTCTTTGCACAAAACGCCTCGAAGCTGCTGCAGAAAACGGCAGGAGTTATCGTGCAGTTCTGTAGCCACGTGATCAGCCAGTCACATGATCTTCATACATTAGCAGTTGTTCCCAACCTCTGGTCACGACCCAGTTTAGGATCGGGCGAAAAAAAAAAGGGGGGGGGGGTCTGATGTGGGATCGAGAGATTTTCAATTATTGAAAATAATAATAATAATAATAATAGTAATAATAATAATGTAATGACAATAAAATACAGACTTTTAGGGAAATCCTATTTTATGTTTTCACACTTAAATATTTAAAGAAATAACTACTACGATGCTTATTCACTGAAATAATTTTGGCTTAATTTCAGTACTTGTAAAAAAAAAAGGTTTTCGTGTCGCCGGTCCCGTGCTGGTTTAGGGCCGCGCTCAAAAGGTTGGGAACCGCTGGCTTATAGAAGAAAGCTAATAACAGGAAATGTCCCGTCTTCTTTGCTTTTGTTATCCTCACAAAAATATCTCATCACTGCGAGCATACATGGGGTGAATGAAGTTTTATAGAACATTGGGGTCCGTCGCTGCTGCTCGCTGTGATTGCTTCTTTCCTTAAAGCTTCTATACGGCATGTATGATAGTTTTGAATACAACATGTATGATAGATAGAGATAGACATATGATATGTTTGATTACAGCGCCTATGATAGATAGAGATAGACATATGATATGTTTGATTACAGCGCCTATGATAGATAGAGATAGACATATGATATGTTTGATTACAGCGCCTATGATAGATAGAGACAGACATATGATATGTTTGATTACAGCGCCTATGATAGATAGAGACAGACATATGATATGTTTGATTACAGCGCCTATGATAGATAGAGACAGACATATGATATGTTTGATTACAGCATGTATGATAGTTTGGATGGCAGCATGCTTGATATTCCTGATAGCAGTTTAAATGACAGTTTGATGGCAGCACATCTGATAGTTTTAAACTGCAACAAGTCTGATAGTTTTCATGGCAGCAAATCTGATAGTTTTCGTGGCAGCAAATCTGATAGTTTTCATGGCAGCAAATCTGATATTTTTCATGGCAGCAAATCTGATATTTTTCATGCCAGCAAATGTGATATTTTTCATGGCAGCAAATCTGATATTTTTCATGGCAGCAAATCTGATAGTTTTCATGGCAGGACATTTGATGAGTGGAAGACAACAGTGGAGTAAAACAACAATGTATCCTCGATCTTACTCTTTCTGAATCTTTTTTCATTATTCGAATAAATTACATCAAGTATCAAGTGCATAAATTTCATTTATTAAATGGCACACATTTAACTACAAGATGGACTAACAATGGCAGATTTTCTATTAAGCTAAACAGGCTTAAGTTTAGAAGTTTAGAGGTCCAATAGTCAGCGACAAGAAATTAAAAAAATAATGTTAAAAAAACAGCAACTACAAGCTATATGTTTTTAGGAAGAGATTGGGGGAGGGGGGGGGGGTTATAGGTCGAAGGGGGCCTTTTAATAAGTTTCATCATCATCTACATCATGTGCCGTGCCGACTAGCGTTGGCTATTATGCTTCTCCAGAGTATCCGATCCTTCATGCAGGCCATCAGTTCAGTTGGTGATAATACGTTTAGTCTACAAGTATGTAATGACTAATTCGCCATTGATAAAATAGCAACTAAAGTTGTAGATCTACTGAATTTGACAGCGCTCATTAGGGGTTTTTTTTCCCCTCCAAAAACACATTTTTGTTGCTTCAGTTTCTTTGTCATCTTTTTTGTTGACTGTCAGAGTTTCACAACCATATAGCAATATTAATCATAGATTTGTGAAGCATGATTTGACAAGGAAACGATGGTACGTCGATGGTACCTTGCTTTCTGTTCCGGTTTTCATCGCTAGCCTTTGTCTAAAGAGGACTGACCCGCAACGCTGCAGGCTGGCTACCTGTTTTGGTCTGCTGCAGCTTATTCAGATATTCCCAGGTGACCTCTATATCTAGAAGCCACCCCGTCATCCACCAAACGGTGGGCACATCTGCTAGAAGGACAGACTTCTCCCCCACAGATTATTAAAGAAGTTTCAAAACAATGGAAAATAATTAAAATGATAAGAAAAAGACAAATATTTTTGGACTTGAGAAGTTGGAGAACCTAGCAATCACTGGAAAATTCAGTGGAAAAAGGAAGAGAGGAAGGCCAATACACAAATATCTCAGTGAACTGACCAAGTGGCGTGGAAGAAGAAAAGCAGTTGAACTAATCGGAAAAAAAACCCACCAAGGACAGGACAACAAGGAGAAAGATGATCAACAACCCTATCAGGCATGCCACATGCTAATAATAATAATAATAATAATAATATCTTGCTTACAACCGAGAGGCCTACATGAGAGCTGTTAGGGAGACAAAGTTCCGTAAGGGACATGCAAATGACTGGCTGTCTGACTGACTGTTTCCATTCTTTGAAGTTGGTTAAAGTTCTAACATGTTCCTTAATTTTGTGATTGGCGTCATGAATGAAACTCATAACTTAATCTCTGCCTGAATGTGTCCAAAAATACATTGAGCAAGTAACGAGATTTCGTTAGCTTCAGATTTGGGGGGGGGGGGGGGGGGCCCGACAAACAAATTAATTGCTAGGAGAGCACGGCGGGCACACAAAAGCAAAGCAATTCGGGCAACAAGTCGTACATTGAACTACAGGGAAGCAGGCAGGCGAGATTGGGGGGGGGGGAGGGGGGGGGGAGGGAGTGAGGACCGAGTAGAAGGGGCAGAAGAAAAGACCCCCCCCCCCCGCCTCGCCACAACCACTCACCCAACCACCCACAACCTCCTCATCAACATCGCGACCCAGGATAAAGTGCCCCAGTGTCTGACTCACCCGTGCAGCCTTTACATTTTTTTTTTCAAGTGTCTTCCCTTTCTGTGCATAAATGAATTCTTCTCTCCGAACTTCCCACCTCCCCTCAATTTTCCATTTCCTCCTCTTTTTTTCCGTTTTTTCCCCCCAACTCCATGTGTTGATGGACTAGCATGCCACACCACTTGTTCCCTCCTCCACTCAATTTTTAGATACCCTTTCTCTCCTCTCTTCTGAAAATGGCAGGGCCCCAATGAGGGGCCGAAGTGGGAATAAAGCGGAGGGGAGGGGAGATTTATGTGTGTATGTGTATGTGTGTGTGTGTGACAAAATGAGAGTGAGAGAGAAAGTGTGGATGAGAGAGAGAGGGGAGAGAGGGGGGAGGTGGTGAATGTCCGCAAGAGAGCGGCCTAAGTTCTAAGAGTGTTCCTATCACTGTTGTTTGAAACCAGTTTAATCTAGATGTGTTGCCCGGCAACGTCGCCATGTTTGACCCATGAAGGATGTCTTTTTACTTCATCTTTTCACTTTTATTGTAGAGCGCCTTCTGAATCTTTTTCCTTCAGTTTTACTGGTGTCAGAACTGGCTCTTTTTCCTTCACTTCTACTGGTGTCATAACTGAATCTTATTCCTTCAGTTCTACTGGTGTCATAACTGAATCTTATTCCTTCAGTTCTACTGGTGTCATAACTGAATCTTATTCCTTCAGTTTTACTGGTGTCATAATTGAATCTTATTCCTTCAGTTCTACTGGTGTCATAACTGAATCTTATTCCTTCAGTTCTACTGGTGTCATAATTGAATCTTATTCCTTCAGTTCTACTGGTGTCATAACTGAATCTTATTCCTTCAGTTCTACTGGTGTCATAACTGAATCTTATTCCTTCAGTTCTACTGGTGTCATAATTGAATCTTATTCCTTCAGTTCTACTGGTGTCATAACTGAATCTTATTCCTTCAGTTTTACTGGTGTCATAATTGAATTTTATTCCTTCAGTTCTACTGGTGTCATAACTGAATCTTATTCCTTCAGTTCTACTGGTGTCATGACTGGCTCCTTTTCCTTCAGTTCTACTGGTGTCATGACTGGCTTTTGTCCCTTCAGTTCTACTGGTGTCATAACTGAATCTTACTCCTTCAGTTCTACTGATCTCATGACTGGCTCCTTTTCCTTCAGTTCTACTGGTGTCATAACTGAATCTTATTCCTTCAGTTCTACTGGTGTCATAACTGAATCTTATTCCTTCAGTTTTACTGGTGTCATAACTGAATCTTATTCCTTCAGTTTTACTGGTGTCATAATTGAATCTTATTCCTTCAGTTCTACTGGTGTCATAACTGAATCTTATTCCTTCAGTTCTACTGGTGTCATAACTGAATCTTATTCCTTCAGTTTTACTGGTGTCATAATTGAATCTTATTCCTTCAGTTCTACTGGTGTCATAACTGAATCTTATTCCTTCAGTTCTACTGGTGTCATAACTGAATCTTATTCCTTCAGTTCTACTGGTGTCATAATTGAATCTTATTCCTTCAGTTCTACTGGTGTCATAACTGAATCTTATTCCTTCAGTTTTACTGGTGTCATAATTGAATCTTATTCCTTCAGTTCTACTGGTGTCATAACTGAATCTTATTCCTTCAGTTCTACTGGTGTCATGACTGGCTCCTTTTCCTTCAGTTCTACTGGTGTCATGACTGGCTTTTGTCCTTTCAGTTCTATTGGTGTCATAACTGAATCTTACTCCTTCAGTTCTACTGATCTCATGACTGGCTCCTTTTCCTTCAGTTCTACTGGTGTCATAACTGAATCTTATTCCTTCAGTTCTACTGGTGTCATAACTGAATCTTATTCCTTCAGTTTTGCTGGTGTCATAATTGAATCTTATTCCTTCAGTTCTACTGGTGTCATAATTGAATCTTGTTCCTTCAATTCTACTGGTGTCATAACTGGCTCTCGCTGCAAAATGATGCGACCCAATTATGGTCAAACGTACAAGGAGCTTAATTCCTAACCTGTCCACACGTAAAGTAATAAAACCACGTCCCTTGTCTTACTACATATATCGTGGCTAAACCACTACATTCTTTGTCTTTCTACATACACCGTGATGAAATTATAACATTCCTTGTTTGGTTGCATATACTATTACTAAATCACTGCATTCCTCGTCTTACTATAAGCTATATATAAATATGTGTCGTGAAAGGCACTGTACCCACTCTGACTCTGGTCCCTGCATCTCGTATACCTCATACAGTCTCTCAGTGTTTTGTCACTGTTTTAAAAAGACTAAAACAGGTTATATGGACATATTAGTTAACTGTCTTCTTCTTCTTCTTCATTCGCTTCTATCACCAAGACCGCCCCGTGAACCTACTGAATTTATTCCTGTGGTTATCGAGAGGACCACAAGATGTTCACAGTATCGCAAGGCTTGAGCCTGTATTCTTGGTGGGTCTCAGAAGCGGGATTGCGTGACACTGTGGATTTCATTGTACCAGTTAATTCTAGGGTTGGACTTTCTCACCGGAAAACCTCGACGTTTTTTTTTGGATATCAGTATATCCCCGCTAGGTGAGAGGTGGTTGCCTATCCAGTCCAGTGTTGGACTTTCTCACCAGAAAAACTCAGTGTGATTAGGATATGCATATATCCCCATCGAGTGAGAGGTGGTTGCCTATCCAGTCCAGTGTTGGACTTTCTCACCAGAAAAACTCAGTGTGATTAGGATATGCATATATCCCCATCGGGTGAGAGGTGGTTGCCTATCTAGACTGCCCTGATCCAGAGTCTCCGACTTTAGCATTTTGTGGTCGTGGCCGCTACCTTTCCTAATTGTGACGAGGACGGAGCTTTTGTCCAGGAGGACGAATCCTCGCCACTAGTGAGTTTCAACCCTGGGTTAAGCCGGTTTAGGCGTACTAAAACCGGTTTAGGCGTACTATCCCAGTATGGACGTATCTAGGACGTGACCGACCTCTAGAGCCGAGGTACCGTGACATGAGTAGCTCTCGCCGCGAGACTACTAGATATACCGATTAAACTTCACTTTATCCTTTCTATCACCTTTTTTTTCACATCGGCGCCGCAAGGCAACCCTAATCGAATTTTCGCATTTCCTTCACTGGCCGGAGGAGTTTCACCCCACGCGCGGCAGCCGAAGAATCTCGCCAGCAGTGTGTCTTAGTTTAACCCCCTGGGTTAAGCCGGTTTAGGCAGTCTGCCCCAGTATGGGTATGTATATAGGACGTCGGCCTCTAGAGCAGAGGTGCCGTGATTGAGTAGCCCTGACCTCGAGACTACTGGTTACTTCACTTAATCCTTTCCTTCACCTTTTCCACGGCGGCGCAGCGCGGCAACCCTAATCGCATTTTTCTTCATTGGCTTGGAGGAGTTTCACCACACGCACGGCATCAGAAGAATCTCGCCAGCAGCGGGTTTTAAATCAGAGTTTTCCTTCTCCTAGATGAGCTACCAACCAAGACTCTCATCTACACGAAGCGTCTGCTTTTCAGGCCCCAGATATTCGCCTTTCGCCCCTTCTCTTGTCAGTTTAAACAGTTCAGCCACGAGAAGGCCAGGAGCTGGACCTGACTGTCAGAGGCTATTTGAGACGCATGCCTTGGAGACATTTAATTGGAGTGGAGAGCGCATCCCCCATCCCACCTCCGGCTGTAACAGCCCTTAGAACCGTTAGTTAACTGTAAGCTGTGTTCATTATTCTTGCACTCTGTGCACGTTCATAAGACTTCTTATAATCTCCTCAACATCTTCTTCACTGTAAAGATTGATTGCACCTATTTTTCTTCACTGTATAGAGATTGACGACACCTCTATTTTTCTTCACTGTATAGAGATTGATGACACCTATGTCTGTGCTAACTGGCACTTCTTATTGCGTTCTTGTCATAACGTCGCCACATTTCGCTTCTAACATACTCCTCTATGCACTTGCATGTGAAAATACTTATCGATCTAATGGCTGTGAAAGAGAAATAGAGATATGCGTATGATTCTTTTAAGCTGCATCTCTTATATCGTTCAATAAAGATCATTATTGTTCATTACTAACAATCTCTAGTGCTCCTAAATCAATTATTCTGACTCCTTTTTTTTTTCTTATGCTACTTGGTCATCTATTTCCAATATTTAACTCCCATTTTCAAATCAATTATCTAGAAATTGTAGAAAAGGAAGAAATAGTTACAAAGATGTACACAATCAAGAGAAAGAAAAATGTGCGCTGAAAAGCCGTATAAAAATGAATAGAATGTAGTATACATTTCATGAGCCAGTATGTATCGTAAGATTAACTACGACGGCTAATTAATGTGTATAAAACGGCTCTTCAAAGGTTCCGGCTGTAACCTCTTTGGTTGCCTAGTTGACTTAACAGTAGCACGAACTCTGGTCTACTCATGCTGAAGACCTCCAGAACTGATTAATACATTTTGTAATACAACCCTCTTTCAGCACTGAGTTGTACTGCGTTCCATATACATGTAATGTACAAGTAAATACATTCTTAGTGTCTTTTGTTCTTTCAGAATGCCCCGTGACAAAGCTCACTACGGCCTAGTGATGATGATGATGAGTCGTTATAGCTTTATTTATGTCGTTTTCACACAACACCTTGGCCGTGATACCTTCCCTGCAAACTGTAATATCATGTTTCTTACAGCGCTTCTCTACGATAGGGGTTCCTTCGATCCCTACCTCTTTTTTTTTTTTTTTGTCTGGATATTGTCGCATGACTGGCTACCAGAGCGACTTGATTGTAAGAGATGTGAGGTCTTGACCTATTCAGTCACACTAAGCGTGGGAACGGACGTCCCTTAAAAATTTCTGAAGATTGGACTCATCCAGCCTCCAGATCCATCTTCGGGAACACTGAATTGAGCCAGCAGGGGGGAACAAAAGACCTAGCTTTGCTTTGTGTGTGAGAATTTTCCCAGAACCCGGGTCTCACCGTTAACAAAGCATCGCTGAGTATCCCAAACACCTGACTGTTTGCTGTCTGCAGTAAGGCTGCAGAGGTGGACTAATTTCTTCTAACACCAAACACCATCATCCTCATAACATAGAACGATACAGACGATACGGTCAGGTCTCTTTCCACATATATCTTTCAGCGTTGTGGGACAAATATAAGGATCAGTGGCTTCTCTTTGTTTTGTATAAGGGGGATATTTAAGATTTATGATATTTCATACATTCGCCTCCTGCGTGGTCGGCCTCTTCCGTTGTTGACTGCCATTCTTAGCATTAAAATTTTCTGTGCTATGCTAATTACTGGGAGCTTTATAACGTGGCCAAACCATCAGACGTTGATGTCTCTGGATGTAGCTTAATACTTAGTGTCAGTCTAATTCTTGCCCTGATGGTGTCATTTCTGATTTGTCCCTTTCTTGTTAAGTTTAGCATTCTCAAAATCTCATTTCTGTCGGGATGATTTTCCTTTATTTTTAGCAACTAACATCCATGATGTGCTGTTAGGACTCTGCCCCTTATGGCAATCAGCGACGTGTAGCTGAAATTCTAGAGTTAGAGTTGACGAACTCTAGCTGATCAAGACCCTGCCCTATCTCTCCATTGGTACTCCAAATATCAGGCCTGGTATGGCGGTGGAGTCTGCTAAAGAAGTATCCTATGCTCCCTGCTTTTAAGCTGCACTCACCATAGCCCGCTCACAATCCGACACGATGCTGAGCCTCAAAATCTCCACAGCTTCAGCTGCCAAAAAAAAAAAAAAGAAACACCAACTTGTAGTTCCAGGAAGAAAGAAGCAGCAGAAAGTCTGATTCGTTGGTATTCTATAAAATGATGTGGTTGGTATCACTTCAGGCTGTCTTTCCTCCCTTAACAGACGGAGTCAGGTACCAATTTTGACATCTGTGCTAACTAGAGCATCTCCATCTGGGATTAAAACAACATTGTATCGGAACATTCATTTTCCTGTCTTACAGTCCTTCTTAGCCTCTGTCCCCATATATCTCTTCTATAACAAATGCAGCGCTTTTGAAATCTTTTTATTCTGACCAAGTATTCAGTAAACACAGGCTGTTTTTTTAATGTTGTCTTTTTAAAGTTTTCAATAGGATTTGTTTACACATTTTCTATTAGTCAGCTTAGTCATCGTAGAGATACCGAAACGTTTATTCTGAGAGAGCACATTTCCTCCTGTCCAAGCGAATCTTACAATTGATCTCTCCATTATACATGACTCACTTCCTTCGCGCTAAGTCCAGCTTTAGTGCAGGTTTTCTAAACTCACGTCCCTGCATTTGCTATTAGAGGTGAATAAGAGAGTTCATTTTCTGGATTAGAGCTTTCATTTTTGAATGTTTTATCCCCTCCTAATGTTTAGCTTTTGGATATTTTATTCCTTTCTGTTGCTAGAGTATGAAAATGTATCGTGGATTAGATAAGCTAAAACGGAGTTAGTAAAGTCTGCATTAATGTACGGCGAAGGATACGTTTTCAGTTATTCTGTGTATCACATGGGGGGGGGGGGGGGGGGGGCTCGCTAGGGAACTCGTTCTGTCTGGTGGTTTCTGCATTTGTATCACTAGGGAACTCGTTTTATATAGCGGTTCTCGTTTTATATAGCGGTTTCTACACTGGTATCACTAGGGACCTCGTTTTATATAGCGGTTTCTACACTGGTATCACTAGGGACCTCGTTTTATATAGCGGTTTCTACACTGGTATCGCTAGGGACCTCGTTTTATATAGCGGTTTCTACATTGGTATCGCTAGGGACCTCGTTTTATATAGCGGTTTCTGCACTGGTATCACTAGGGACCTCGTTTTATATAGCGGTTTCTACACTGGTATCACTAGGGACCTCGTTTTATATAGCGGTTTCTACACTGGTATCACTAGGGACCTCGTTTTATATAGCGGTTTCTACACTGGTATCACTAGGGACCTCGTTTTATATAGCGGTTTCTACACTGGTATCACTAGGGAACTAGTTTTATATAGCGGTTTCTACACACTGGTATCACTAGGGAACTCGTTTTATACAGCGGTTTCTACACTGGTATCACTAGGGAACTAGTTTTATATAGCGGTTTCTACACTGGCATCGCTAGGGACTTCGTTTTATATAGCGGTTTCTACATTGGCATCGCTAGGGACCTCGTTTTATATAGCGGTTTCTACACTGGCATCGCTAGGGACCTCGTTTTATATAGTGATTTTTACACTGGTATCACTAGGGACCTCGTTTTATATAGCGGTTTCTACATTGGCATCGCTAGGAACCTCGTTTTATATAGCGGTTTCTACACTGGCATCGCTAGGGAACTCCTCCCTCTATAATACTGAGGGATAGATGTAGATTTTCAACTCACAGAACCACACATTCATCATGTCTGGAAGTGGACAAGCGGCTACACTGTCCCCATTTTCTTTAATATTGTCCCGAAAAAGAACATTTTTCTGTCCAACTCCTTTGCCTTTGTTAATGTCCATAAGCTCTGTTTAAACATAGAGAGTGCTTCTATACTCTCGACTGTCATAAGCCAACGTGCAGTCATAAGTTCTCGGCTGTCATAAATTAAAGAATGCTGTCCAACATGTCCGCTGAATAATTATCTACTAATGTGTTTTACAATTTCTCTATTTCTTTGACGAAAGGAACTGCGGTGGAGACACTAACACATCTAATACTGATAGTAAAACTCAGGCTTTTATCAACACATTTCCTTTCTAAGCCTCTTGACCTGCTACGCTTTCCAGATCATCAACCTCGTTAGTCATACCATCTTGACCCAGACATTTTGCGAACGTCTGTGGGGGTCACAGTACATGGGGCCCAGTACTCAAGTGCATGCATAAACGTCGCACCCGTTAAGAAATAACTGGGGGAGGGGGACGGGCAGAATACGAACGCGCAACACCCGGAGACATAACTAAGAGTGGGGTGGGGTATGTGGGGAGGTTATCGGGGCAAATCAATGATCTTGTAAACAGTCTGCTTGCTCCGAGCTCAGTAATTTGTCTGCCTAAAGTTATCTAAAACAGTGATTCTCAATTTCCGGTCCGCGAGCTCCGAGTGGTCTTCGGAGCTTGTATGAACTATCTGTAACTGCGAGCTGGTGTTCTTTGCAGGCGATGCTGTAGAAGTGTTGAGGCACAGCATCATATCGGCATGGGAGCGGGTTATAGCAGGTACTTTATATTCTCGGAGTACAGCTAAAAAGCAGGGGGGGGGGGGGAGTGTACAATGCTTCTTGAGCAGACTTCATCACCAGGAGGATTATGGCGATCCCTACCCCGTTAGCCAGGCTAGGCCTGTTACTTGGTACCGCGGAGAGATGGGACAGGGTCTTGGTCAGCTATGGTTCGCTAACCTTGACGCTGGCACCTCAGCTATGGGTCGCTGATTGCCTCCTTGGACAAGAGTCTTCGACCCCCGGTCTTCGGAGCATTGTCAATTGGTCCGCCGTTACGTTATCGATTAAAGCCATCATTAAATACAGGTAAGTTTTCATGACCAATGTTCCCTCTAAGCTGCGCGATAGTGCGGCCAGCCAGTCAGCCACCCACCCACCCACACATACACACACACACAGACAGACAGACAGACAGAGAGATCCTGCCGAACATAATAGTTACGCCGGGGGAAGAAAATAGAAACCTGCTACTTCTAGGTTTCCTTATGTTACTCTGTGCTGTAATAGCGCTGACGAAAAATATGATAATTACATGAGTTTGTTTTCTCTGGCCCTTTTATTTGCTATTAAACTGTACTTTGTCATTTCATATATCAGGATGCATATTCGCATATAAAATGTTTTATGACAACATATTTGCAAACGAGTTGAAAACTTTGCACATGAACCGTAAGACCTTAGAGAGAACATTGTTCATGACACAGCGATATTACATATAAGATGACTGTCCACAGCTTATATGTAGTTGAAAAAAATGGTCATTGGATATATCAGTCAATCAGTCAGTCATTTGTGTGTCCGTTGCGGAACATTGCCTCCATAACAGCTCTCCTGTAGGCTTCTCGGTTGTAGGCAAGTTGCCCTGCTGCTGGTGCGTCCATTTGCAGATTATCAACGATGTCTTGCGGCCATCCTCGCCTTGGTGTTCCTCTCTTTCCTTTTCCCATGATGTATACATTGGATGTATAGACACTGAAAACTACCGATTTAAAGTTTAGTACGAGTATAATAAGGAAAACCACCTTCACCTGCAAGATGTTTACTTCAGAAGCTTCTGACTAACAAGGTAAAGATTGCTGCTATAAAACACACAGCAACGGGCCCTTTGATAAGCTTGGAGTTTCTTGTAAAAGCTGTGCTCTTCGATAGCCTCAGGAAGTCCTATGCAACACAAGAACCTGCCACATCCAAACAGGAAGAAAAGACCAGTGATAGTTGATTCTTCCTCATCCTCAGGGGAGATAATAAGAGGGGGGAGGGAAGAGGGGGTTGGTGTTAACTGTTAACATTTCTAGGATAAATCATTAGTGTTCTCCGGACAAGTTTAAAAAAAAAAGATGACCTGACCTCTTCACTGAAAGAAAAAGGATCCTAGTTCACGTTCAAGCACTCTCTGCTGGACGGTGGGA
The DNA here is from genome assembly GCA_009760885.1 of Achatina immaculata. Taxonomy (NCBI): domain Eukaryota; kingdom Metazoa; phylum Mollusca; class Gastropoda; order Stylommatophora; family Achatinidae; genus Lissachatina; species Lissachatina immaculata. The sequence continues at coordinate 37,721,313 of CM019704.1, read as the reverse complement.
ATCTTTTCAACTGGAGGACGACGGCAGGTTGAAAGACCCCTCCTCCTTCCCCTTCCCTCCCCACCGCCTCCTCCCAGTGTTTTCTGCCTGAGTGTTTCCTCCTTCTCCCCTCATCCCCCCCCCCCCCCCCCCCCCAACACACATACGCCCATGATAACGCAAGCAGTTAGAATCAAATATCCCTTTAGGTTAAAGTCCCAACAGAACTTAAATAACAAATACACAGCATTCATGATTCGTCCATTCTTCAGCAAGGTAGTTACAGACCCAAAATGTAGGTGAGCGTAAATGACTGGACTTTCTCACATACAGCTGAAGGAAAACTGCGCCCAGTTCGATACTTATGAGATCGATTATTACGTGAACATTCTGATTTATCTTAATGTACTAACAAGCTGCGGTTTAGTGTACTTCGGTATATCTCGAGTTGCAGGGGGACAGCATGGTCAAATAATTCTAGCACAAATACTGAGTATCAATTAGGAGTTCACTGCGAAGCGACGCCAAAGGATCTATAGTTTACTTTCTTCCGTAAGGAAATAAACTTCGCTATCGAATGACTCGTTTTTTTTTTTAAACGAAGATGAGACAGTCATTAAGAAACATCAGTTGATCAATGCCCATGGCGACGTATGCAAGGGGAACTAATCCTGGCTGGGGATATTGTTATTAGATTAAAGTAAACGTCTTTCTTGCTTGAGTAGTTTTATGAATCAATAACTGGTTTTTGTAATGATCTTGTGAATCAATACCAGGGTTTATCACAATCTTATGAATTAATATCTGGTTTTGTCATAATCTTAGGAATCAATACCTGGTTTTGAAATAATCTTATAAATTAATAACCGGTTTTGTCATAACAGCAAAAATAACTAATGAAGAATGTATGAGAAGAGCTGGAGAGACAAAAAACCTTGTCAAAAAGATAAGAGAGAGACAATGTACTTTCATGGGGCATGCAATGAGAAGAGGGGGCATTGAAAATATTATAACAGCAGTAAAAATAGAAGGAAGAAGATCAAGAGGAAGACCAAGAGAAATGATACTGGACAGTCTGCCGGGATGGTGTGACAGGAGATCACCAACTGAACTGATGGCCTGCATGAAGGATCGGGTACTCTGGAGAAGCATAATAGCCAACGCCAGTCGGCACGGCACATGATGATGATGATGTGTCATAACTGACGAAAACCCATAGATCTAACATTGACGCGCAGCAGTTATAGGTTTCCAAGATCATCCAAACGACTGAAGACATCCGGGCACGTGTTTCCGGTAGAAAGAGCTATCTGTATGTACTCTTACCACAAGTCCCAGCTGGGTCGGTCGTCAGTCCAAAACATTTTGTAAAATATGAAACGAAGACCTTTTGGGATGTCAAACCCGGTAAAAAGGTCTTGAGCAGTGGTGCCCATGTGCCCGCGGAACCTGCCGTTGGGGCCCATGTGTACGCGGAGCCTGCCGTTTAGGCCCATGTGTACGCGGAATCTGCCGTTGGGGCCCATGCGTACGCGGAACCTGCCGTTGGGGCCCATGTGTACGCGGAACCTGCCGTTGAGGCCCATGTGTACGCGGAACCTGCCGTTGAGGCCCATGTGTACACGGAACCTGCCGTTGAGGCCCATGTGTACGCGGAACCTGCCGTTGAGGCCCATGTGTACGCGGAACCTGCAGTTGAGGCTCATGTGTACGCGGAACCTGCCGTTGAGGCTCATGTGTACGCGGAGCCTGCCGTTGAGGCCCATGTGTACGCGGAACCTGCCGTTGGGGCACATGTGTACGCGGAACCACGCCAAAAAAAAAAAAAAAAACTGAGGTTCTGAAATGTATAAGGGCCGATGTTTCGACGACTCTTGTCTGAAGGAAAGAACTTTTTTTTCACGTTTTTCACCTGCGCGCGGCCTTGCGGCCTGGATGACAAACTTTTACCTGTGAGGATGTTGGCATAACTTGTGACGGTTCATTGAAAACAATTTTCAAAGACTGCAGACTGCACCAATTCTGTAGGGTTTTTTTTTTTTTTTCCTGATTATAAGAAGGTTGGGGAGAAAGTGTTGAAGCATCTCGTCGTTCCCCCCCCCCCCCCCCCACCCCCACCCTATATATTTTTATGAACAAACGTTTTCGACATATTCTTACAAGTACATAGTTCAGCTTAATGTTGGTCCAGATTTGAGATTAAGAAACAGGAAATACTGGAACCAGACGTGGAAGGGTTTGTTCGGAATAAAAAAAAAAACAGAGACATGATTTCTCTCACCATATTTAGATTGGCTGGTTAGAAAATTTCGTATTCTGCTCATTTGTCCGAACAAGTAGTGTTCTTAATTGATGTCTATTTTTTCTAGCTAAATTACTGTCATTTTGAAAAGTGACCAAGTTTGTTCTGTGTTTTTTTTTAGTGTAGTGTACCATTTACTCATTAAAGGTTACCCATGTTTTCTTAAAAAGGAGAACAATTCCTTTGCATCTAAAGTACATGGCTACCGTAGATATATGAATTTATTTTTCAAAGTATGGGGATCATTGGCCTGGAGTTTGAAACAGCAATGGGTTCGCGGACTTTTGTTAATTGAGAACCACTGGTTAAAAGAGAGACGTTAAAATAGGGACTTTTTGGATAAAAAAAAATCATCACGAACAAGAATTAGGTGACTGAAGAAATTGTACATTTCTATGCTAATAGTAGGAGAAGCAGATAAGTAGGAGAAGCAGTTAAATAAAGGTCTAAGATGAAGATTACTGTCCTGTAGTCACACTACGGCTGTCCGATACTTCGATTTTCTGTGCAAGTTAACGTAGGTTAGTGAACATTAACACGCAAACATCTCTTGTACGTCTCTGATACCGAATACTGAACTTAAGTATTAAACCGAATACTAATTGGAATAGAATACTGAAAATATCTCTGTTTCTAGGAGAATATATGGGACAACAAACGGGATGCGGTTTCCTTAAAGAGGCCCAAATCTTTCTCAGCAAAATGCCCCAGATGAGTCGATACATCAAATGAAAGACCATGCTCTAATATTCTGGTCATTGGGGTATAATTGGAAGTCTCCCTTGAAGGCTTAGAAAGAATTATCGGTTAGTCAGTACTTGGAGCCAGCACCACGGCATTCAGGGGGGCCCCGGTGTCTACTTTGCTCTCCGTCCCAGCAAACCTTAAGAAGTAGTTTTGGTGTCTGTCTCAGTGATAAGCTGATTCTCTGAGTTGCACCACTCATAAGCTGATTCTAAGAAGTTGTCCTCGGTCATAAGTTGATTATCTAAGTTGTTCTCGGTCATAAGTTGATTCTCTAAGTTGTCCTCGGTCAAAAGCGGATTCTCTAAGTTGCCCCACTCGTAAGCTGATTCTCTAAGTTGTCACAGACATAAGCTGATTCTCTGTCTTATAAACCCTAGAGGCAACACGTCCTTCCCCTAAACCTTTTGTCACACTCAGCCGAGTAACAGAACACAATGTTGTATGATCAGGCCTCGAGAAAAGATCGTAGACAAAGCACTTTTAGGTGTGAGAGAATGAAAAATCACAAGAGAATTACCCGAGACTTGAACCACGGGCTCCGGTAGGACGAGCAGCCCTCTAAATACCAGAGAACAGCGTGTTAATGAACTTTGCTATCTAGCACCCCCGCTACCTATCACACAGCTCCATTATTCGCCTTACATAAGCATTCTCCTGAAACCAGATATCATCATATCAAGAGTTAGTCCTGCTGCACATCTGCCACACTCTTTAGCAAAATCTCGCACAAAAGCTATATTAACACTTGTCAAAATCTTTACTGTACTCACATCTTTGATGTCTTTGACCGATAAGATCTGAGAATTAGCGCCAATTTTCCACTCACAAACGCGTATACCGAGAAAAAGACTGATGTCAAGATTACAACGAGCAGCGCAATAATAACAGTCTACTTAATCATGTGGACATCCAGCAAATCATGTTCTGGACTACTAACCGACCGAAGAAAAGTGCGATGTGGTCCTCCTACTAACTGACGGAGGCTGCAACGAGAGCTAATATTTTTTTTCTAATGGCGGATACAGCCCGCCTTCGCCCTGGCTGGCCCCGAGCAAACGTTCTGGTTACCTGTAAAGACGGGGAACAAGTTAACTTGCGGTCAGAAAATCGTCTCTTACAAATATTGTCCACAGCCCTCTTCTATAGGTCAAGCCATCCTGCCAGTGCTGTGAACCCTTGGCGGACCGGAAACCAACACTCAGACTTCAAGATCTCATAGATCTCTCATAAAGTTTCATTACTAAAATATTACTTGTACTGCCTTGTTAAATTCCTGAAATTTATTACATGCATTATTCATTTCCAGAAAGAATATGTTATTGGTCATGCACTCCTGAAATTGACCGCTGGTTAATGAAATGTTTGAACATGCCGAAAGGATAACTGCTGTTACATTAAGTAAAGGTAATAACATCCCAGTTTACATGCCAATAAAGCATGTTGAGGATACGGTGTTAGGTCCATATTTCCACGACCCTCAGCACGTGAAAGTGTGATGAGGTCAGTATCACGCCTGGCCGCATTTACCTTCATGGATTTGTCTGGCGCCCGTTTTTAGAGACTCGGTGGACCCCGGGGGGACCTTTTTTGGTGTGGTCAGAAAAATCCCACCGCTGGGACTTGAACCGGTATCACTGGATTAGTAGACGGACGCCAAATACTCAGCCAACCAGGCTGTTACATTACGTAGATCAATATCTAGTTTAACCGGAGGGAAAAAAAAGAATTATTTAAGAATAATTGTTAAGTTTACATAGAATCAGTCATTTGTTTCCCTACACTGAGGGATAAATCAGGGAAGGGATCGGAACACTTAATAATTTATCTGGAATATTGTTGACGATGCTAAATAACCAATCATTAACGAAAATCAAACAAAGGAAAGCAAAACAAAGGAAAGCAAAACAAAGGAAAGCAAAACAGAGAAAAGCAAAACAAAGGAAACTTACAGCAGTGAATATCCGTCTAGGACAGAAGAGAAAGAGCGCCTTTATGTCTAGTTTGAATGAAAACAAATCCAAGAACCAGGCAACAAAATACACAAAACACCTTATTTTGGTAGCTTGTTTCAGCCTTCACAACCCAAAGAAACAGAGTCCGGAACAAATATTTACGGTAAACACTCAAGTGGTTCCGGTTTAGAGAAGTAACAAGGATTACAACATACACAATGGTGGACACTGAGGTTTGGAGTAGCGGAACAAAGAGAGAGAGAGAGAGAGAGAGAAGGAGAAGAGAGAGAAAGAGAGGGAGGTAGAGAGAAGAGAGGCACTGCCAGTCTTTCAAAAAATAGTTCCAGACATTATGATATCTAAATATAAGACCTCTATTCCAATATTTCTTCAAATCTGGATCCTCTATCTGCTAGTTTAACACAGTCTCAGCCAACAGGTAAACACATGGACGTTTACCTTGGCGGATCAGATTGTGTACAATGTTCTCTTTTTTTTTTCACAATGAAGAAAGCTTTTTTTTTGAGAAAGGTAATGTTTAGATTTAGAATGAGACATCTCGTCCGTCTGGATGATCTTCAGTTACATGGGACTTGTTCGTCTTATCTGAGAATGCAGATTTTAAACGATAGACTACAAATCAAAAGTTAATGCGTTTCATAATCTAAATGACGATATGAGTGGCTTGAGTGGAAAGAGAGTACACAGTGTAGTCTTGATAACAGAAGTCTGTGGTGCAGTCTACATAATAGAAGTATGTGGTGTAGACTAGATAACAGAAGTCTGCTTTGTAGTCTAGATAACAGAAGTCTGTAGTGCGGTCTAGATAATAGAAGTCTGTAGTGTAGTGTAGATAACAGAAGTCTTTAGTGTAGTCTAAATAATAGAAATCTGTGGTGTAATCTCGATAACAGAAGTCCGTAGTGTAGTCTAGATTATAGAAATCTGTAGTGTAGTCTAGATTATAGAAGTCCGTAGTGTAGTCTAGATTATAGACATCTGTAGTGTAGTCTAGATTATAGAAATCTGTAGTGTAGTCTAGATTATAGAAATCTGTAGTGTAGTCTAGATTATAGAAATCTGTAGTGTAGCCTAGATAATCTATAGTGTAGTCTTCTTCTTCTTCTTCTTCTTCTTCAGCTTTCCGAGCCATTAAGGCTCATTGCTGTATATAAAGTTCGCCTCCATTTCTCTCTGTTCCTAATCTTCTCTCTCCAGTTGGTGACACCAATTTCTCTTCTATGTTGTCTTTCCATCTCTATCTTGGTCTACCCCTTGGTCTTGTTTCCCTCATCTCTTGTGCATACATAATTTTCATTTGTCTGTTCTCTTCCATTCTTTCTACATGATCCAACCAGCGTAGGCTGTTCAGTTTAATGTAGTCTAGATTATAGAAATCTGTAGTGTAGTCTAGATAATAAAAATCTATAATGTAGTCTAGATCAGTGGATCCCAACTTGTGGTCCGCAGGCCGCAAGTGGTTCTCAGAGCAGCATCTAAGCTTGCATTATCGATTTGGTGCTAAATGCTGTTTGTTGAATAAAAACAATTAACAGGTCTTGGCATTGCTAAATTACATATAAGATAGTGGTCGGCAACTTACATGTAGTTAGAAAAGTGGTTCCTGGATATAAAAAGAAAACTGAGAACCATTGGTATAGATAATAATAGTCAGAAGCGTACCAGTACATGAACTCAAGTTATCCTGGTTAAAAGAATTATACAGTCTTTCACTCTCTCTCTCTCTCTCTCTTTCTTCCTCGCTCTCTCTCTCTCTCTCTCTTTCTTTCTTCCTCTCTCTCTCTCTCTCTTTCTTCCTCTCTCTCTCTCTCTTTCTTCCTCTCTCTCTCTCTCTTTCTTCCTCGCTCTCTCTCTCTCTCTTTCTTTCTTCCTCGCTCTCTCTCTTTCTTTCTTCCTCGCGCTCTCTCTCTCTTTCTTTCTTCCTCGCTCTCTCTCTCTCTTTCTTCCTCACTCTCTCTATCTCTCTTTCTTCCTCGCTCTCTCTCTCTTTCTTTCTTCCTCGCTCTCTCTCTTTCTTTCTTCCTCGCTCTCTCTCTCTTTCTTTCTTCCTCTCTCTCTCTCTCTCTCTCTGACATTTCATATTATATATTCTTAGGCATATTTATATATATTATACTGGTATGTGTTACAAGACATATTTTTGAATATGTAATGATGAGACAAATGTTAGACAACTTTAAATTGGGGGGGGGGGGTAAAATAGATGACGGGAGAGAGAGAGAGAGAGAGAGAAATATCTCAACAGACTGACCAAATGGCAGCAGAAAAGGAATACAAATTCTGCATTTTCCACAAATTATGTAAAATTTGTATTGGTCATGACCCACGTAAGGTACCCGGGACTAATGTTCCCTCTATGGGTTTGAGGTCTGTGTGCAAAATGTTCAGCTCATGTGCAAAAAAAAATATTGTGTCTGCAAATGTGCGTATATATACATATATATATATATATATATATATATATATATATATATATATATATATATATATATATATATATATATGCGCACTTTAAAGGTCTGTACATTTAATAACAGGATAGACCTGCTGTACTTTCAACAGTGGAAATTCATATGGCCGTTTATTTTAATTACCCTCTATTCTCTGTGTGCCCGCTTGCCTCGTCAAGATTCTGCTACATTACTACCGAAACTACGCGATAAAAGACCAGTTGAAACATCCGATCCGAAAGTCATATCTCAACAAGAAAGAAACAGTAAAGGAAAAGCATGTGCCATCGTATTTTTCTTGATCGCAATTATAGCACGGCTGGAAACTGGTCAATAAAAGCAGCAGTTTCATTCTTCTTTGTTTTTGCGCGGCTTCAAAAATGTGCGGTATATGATTTTTTTTTTCTGTGCGCGGCCGCGCAGGCGCGCAGCTTAGAGGAAACAGTGCCCGGGACCTGGGCACATGCCTGAGAAGCAAAGAACAGGACCATTGTACCCTACCACGCATGATCGTAAAAGGTGACTAAGGAGAGCTCGGCATAGGACCAGCAACCATATCCGGTACAAAGAAATCAGTCAGACTGCTACAGAAACAGAAACAAGGGAAAAGACGCTGGCGATGGTTGGGACACGTGCTCCGGATGACTGATGACTCACTATCAAAAACAGCATTAACAGGGGAACAGAAGTAAGGGTAGACCAAAAGAGACATGGATAAGAACAACAGAGAGGATACTGAGCAATAGAGGGCTTACGTGGGCAAGAGCGGAAAAAAAGGCAAAGGACAGGCATTTGTGAAAAACCCTTGCGGGAAGCCCCACGTGCCTTGGGCACTTAAGGTTCAGATAGATAGATAGATAGATAGATAGATAGATAGATAGATAGATAGATAGATAGATAGATAGATAGATAGATAGATAGATAGATACGCTCCCTGAAATTGAAATGCCTGTATATGTCCCCACAGACAACGAGCCGTAAGGACAACACCGATTACTTTAGATGGACAGATCAAGATGTAGTTTAGCTAGAATCAGTGCCAAAATAACTGAATCCCTTGCAGACTAAATGTTTATGTAGGATTAGACGAATATTTTGGCCAAATACCGTAAGAAATAGCACCTTGCTGGCAGAAATGCTGATGAAGCCACTGACTTCGATTATTGATGAAAGATTTTGGCGAAGGGTGGGGCGTGTATTCTGGATGACTGGTGACTCATTGCCATAAATAGTCCTCAGATAGACACCTCAGGGGAACAGGAGTAAAGATAGACCAAAGGAGACACGGAGAAGAACAACAGAGAGGATGTTGAACAATAGAGCTCTAATCTGGCAAGAAGGGGGGGGGGGGTGGAGGCGAAGGATGGGCGTTTGTGGGAAAACCCTTGCGGAAGCTGTACTTAAAGGTTGAGAGAGAGAGAGATTGACTGATTGATTGATCTTTATTTCAAAAGGGTTAAGAATTGGGCACGCAGGCCCGTCTAACATTCTGCCCTTTATCATACATCTTTCACTCTATTCCAGACAGTCTACAAATATGCTGTTCATGTAACAAACATAATTAACATTGAAGCTGAGAGACATAAAATAAAATATAACATTTACATTTCGCTCTTAAACATTCACTCAGTACAGAAGTAACTACATACATTATAAATGACTATCTACTAAACAAAATTTTCGGGACTATTCAGAAAACAATTAATTGTATTCGGTGTCTGTAAGAGCAGTTTAAGATAACTTTTAAGTTTTATAATTCATGGAGGCATGCAGTCGACATCAAATAGATATTGGGAAAGCTTATAGTTGTAGGAAGGAGTATAATTTATATTTTTTATATAGGGTGGGAGGGTATTCTAAAGATGAGCAGCAGAATAACTAAAGCTTTTCTTGTAAAGATCAAGTCTAGGTTTTGGAAGACTGTTGTCCAAGCGTTGGCTGCACTTTGGGGTAAATTTAAACAGACAGTGAAAGAGAGTGAGAGAGAGAGAGAGTGAAAGTGAGAGATGGAGAGAGAGAGAGAGAGAAAGAGAGATAGAGAGAGATCAGAAATAAGAAATGTACAAGATTAATTGTTAACTGTACATAAAGCCACCAGTCTCTATATAATCGCCATATTTTATGCCTGTTGTATAAAACTTTTTTTTTTCTACACACTACCACTGTCGTGAGTCCAGATGTTACATAAGCGCTTTATTCAACGCTTAGTACAAAATGTTGTACTTTGCACACATTTGTTATTCATTACTAAAGTTACATGAAACTTTGCAGTCTGTATTTTTATCAACAGTGAATTACGACCATTGAATTTCATTTTTTTCTGCACTAGAATTTAAAAAAAAAAGTAAACCAATGGTTTAGTGTTTACATTTTGCTTCTGTCTCAAACTTATAAGTTAAGAAATCTTAAATTAAAAAAAAAAAATTGCATACCTAACAAGTCACTGCAGCCTTCTGAGTCACACAAGAAATATGAATTGTTCTGCGATACACATGAAATATAGACTGTTTTGTGTCACGTAAGAAATATAAACTTTTCTGCGTCATATAAGAAATATAAACTGTTCTGTCACATAAGAAATATAAACTGCTCTGCGTCACACAAGAAATATAAATTCTTCTGCATCACACAAGAAATATAAATTCCTCTGCATCACACAAGAAATACTCAAGAAATATAATCTAATTATCAGCACAGAATAAATGGCAGAAGCACACCACAGGCATCCAACAGAAAACATCAATAGCTCCCGGGTATGAAATAGCTGATGACCTCTGGATGACCTTGCGTTTAAGTTTAGGTTCCTGTATTCGCTGCCCGCTTTGTATCATTTCTGGTCACGAACTGATGACAATAGTTGCCATTTTGCACACGCTGTAGAAAAAAAATGTTAACTGAAAGGGTCTTGTCTCCTTCCTCATAGTTTTTTAGACAGGACAAATAGACGTCTTGAGAGGGTTCGGACAGGACAAATAGACGTCTTGACAGGGTTCAGACAGGACAAATAGACGTCTTGATAGGGCTCTACGATTTGCTTCATATAATGAGATATTTAAGGTTTCTGTAAATTTCCTGTCTCCATCTCTTGCAGTGGCGGCCACTTCTTCTGTTACCTACAAATCTTAGAGTGAATGCTTCGGTTTGTTTTGTTTTTTTTTGGGGGGAGGGGTTTGCAGTATACTGTCTGGTAGTAGCTGTGTAACATGACCAAACCATTTGACTTGCTGTTTCTGGATATAGTGCAGTACCGGTGTTACTCCAACCTTTGCCCTGACTGGTCATTTCTTATTTGATCTCTTCTTGTCACTTTCAGTATTGCCCTTAAAGAGCTCATTTCTATTATGATGATTTTCCTTTTGTGTTTGGCTGTTAGTGTCCATGTTAGACATTGACAGAATTGGAAATAAAATTGTGTTACACGTTGGTCTTTCTGCCCCTTCATTTGTAATGTACTTGTTTTTCAGTAAAGATGCCATTTGTCCAATTGCTTGATTCACTTTACTGCATCTTTTCTCGGCTTCAGCGCCAAATTTCCATGAGGGTGATATTGTGTTACATAGGTATTTGGATTGCTCACTTGTTTCAATGGTTGGTTGTCTAGGAAGATCTTTGTTGGGATATCTTCTCTCGCTATGGTTGTGATTTCCTCTTTCTCAGCACTGATCTTCACGTTGTGGCTTTTACATGGCTTCGCTAAGTTATCCATTTTCTGCTGTAGATCTTTGTTGGGATATCTTCTCTCGCTATGACTGTGATTTCCTCTTTCTCAGTATTGATCTTCATGTTATGGCTTTTACATGGCTTCGCTAAGTTATCCATTTTCTGCTGTAGATCTTTCTCAGGTGTGGCTGTAAGTGACTGGTCGCCAGTATACGGGAATTCATTTATGCCCCACCTGTTGGTTATATTTCTGTGCGTCTGTCGGCAATGTTTCTGGAGATGTTCTGGTGGGCAGTTCTGTGGTGGAACGCGAGATGTTAAAATTAGATCTGTCTGTTTGGTTTAATCACGACATACACTGCTAGCCTAAACTTAATGTGGGTACCTTTATTATTTACCCCAGCCCGCAAGCCCACCCCCCTTTTTCTACTTGTATCCTAGATCTCCTGACATGTGGCCTGGTGCCCCTCTACTTGTGATGTCTGCTATCACTATGTTCTGTAACTTGTGATGTCTGCTATCACTATCTTCTGTAACTTGTGATGTCTGCTATCACTATGTTCTGTAACTTGTGATGTCTGCTATCACTATGTTCTGTAACTTGTAATGTCTGCTATCACTATGTTCTGTAACTTGTGATGTCTGCTATCACTATGTTCTGTAACTTGTGATGTCTGCTATCACTATGTTCTGTAACTTGTGATGTCTGCTATCACTATGTTCTGTAACTTGTGATGTCTGCTATCACTATGTTCTGTAACTTGTGATGTCTGCTATCACTATGTTCTGTAACTTGTGATGTCTGCTTTCACTTTGTTCTGTAACTTGTGATGTCTGCTATCACTATGTTCTGTAACTTGTGATGTCTGCTATCACTATGTTCTGTAACTTGTGATGTCTGCTATCACTATGTTCTGTAACTTGTGATGTCTGCTATCACTATGTTCTGTAACTTGTGATGTCTGCTATCACTATGTTCTGTAACTTGTGATGTCTGCTATCACTATGTTCTGTAACTTGTGATGTCTGCTATCACTATGTTCTGTAACTTGTGATGTCTGCTATCACTATGTTCTGTAACTTGTGATGTCTGCTATCACTATGTGACTCTGTAATATACGAACCAAACAGAAGGATTGGGTCGTTGTCAGCTTAAACTTTTCAGCAAAATGTATCGCTAAGTTTAAGCCGTATTTGCAGAGTTCTTACACCCCTTCCCCACCCACCCTCCAACTCCCTTGACAGGTGTGGTTGGAAACTACAGGTTGTAAGTAAGTACGGACCTGCAAAGGTTTCCTCGGAGATCGTGAATGAAATAAACCCTCATAGACCCTTCAGGCGGAACCCTAGGTCTTAGCTACATGCTTTTGTTTTTGTCCGCTTTAGTTTGTGTCCAAGACAGCTGGGTTAAAAGGTTTAGCTCTACACCAGCGAAAAAAAAAAAAAACCTAGTCTTGCACATATAAGAACGGGGGGGGGGGGGGGTGTGAGAAAGGCTGTTTTTTTATGGTACGTGATCTCTCTTGATATCTTTACTGAAAAGATTTATAATGTGGTTATGTGCCCTTGCCGCTGTTTCTTGGGTCTCAAACGCAATAAAAGACAATCCCGTACTTGCCAAAGAGCGAGGATACCTTTAACTCTTTTATTCCAAAACAACACTGGCAGGGTTGGTAGATTTTGCAGGCCTATACATATCAATGCGCAGAGCGACATTTGGGCGAAGATTATATAAAATAAAAAAGCACATTTCTAACCCATTTAAAACAAAAATTATACAGAGTACTTTTCTTCCAGTTTCTTTGTACCGACATTTCTCAATAAAATTTATTCTGGCACAGAAAGAAAATTAAGTCAGGAGTGAAAGAGTTAATGATCCTAAAAATATGTCCTGTCTTTAATCTCAAATCTGGACCAATATCAAGCGGATTACTGGGCTTGTTCTTCATGTAACATATCCTAAACGTTTCTTCATAAAAATATGTGGGAACGAGATGCTTCAAAGCTTTCTCATCAACCTTCTTATGATCCGAAAACGAATCTTCATACATAGTTGACCCAGTCACACCCCCAAGCTGTGTGTTGTTTCTCTCTATCCGCGCTGCCCTTTCTCGCTCACTGGAATTTTTAATCTCTTCTGAAAATTGAAAACTAACCCAAAATATCAACTTTATTATTGAGTTTTAAAAGTGCTCCAGGAGTTAATTAACATTTTGTTCATTCAAACAGTGTTAAGAAAGTTTTGTACATGTTAGATTAACTTTATCTTAATTTTCTTATTTCTATAAAATATCTGAGTATCCGAAAAAGATTCTTGGTCCGAATATGACCGGAGGTGCCTGGGCTAACCAATTATAGAAATAGGTACCTGACTCTTTATTAAGCTTGAAAAGAAAAGGGGGCTAGCCACACCATCCTCGAGCGTGTCAACAAGTCAGAGGAAAATATAAGATCTATATAAGGGAACGAATATCCCTTATAAAAAATGTGAAGGAGGAAACTGAAGATGATTACGGAAAGGTGAGTGGCGCATTATAAAAGACCAAGTGGCCATAGAAACGAGGGAGAGAACGAAAGGGAAGAGCTAGTGAAGGTAGGGCAGAAATAAGCAAGACAGTGATCGTGAGTATAACAGTAGCATAATCGGATATCTTTCACGTGAATCGTTAGGTTGATCAAGTCAGGAACTTTGAACATTGGGGCCCACACATCTATAGGCCTTTCGGGGACCACAGGAGGACCACGGGACCCATCGAGGACCGCAGGAGTAAATTCAGCAGGATCACAGGGCGATCTTGGTGGTGGAAGCGAACGAAGAAGAAGAAGATTTCCTCAGAAATAAAATCTCCTCCTTAAACACACTGATTCCCTTTTCAAAACAGCGTGATCTTCTCCTCATAGCTAAACATTATCTCCTACTTAAAAGAAAGTAATCTTCTCCTCATAACTAAACATTATCTCCTACTTAAAACAAAGTAATCTTCTCCTCATAACTAAACATTATCTCCTACTTAAAACAAAGTAATCTTCTCCTCATAACTAAACATTATCTCCTACTTAAAACAAAGTAATCTTCTCCTCATAACTAAACATTATCTCCTACTTAAAACAAAGTAATCTTCTCCTCATAACTAAACATTATCTCCTACTTAAAACAAAGTAATCGTCTCCTCATAAAGCCAAACATGATGATTTCCTCACGGAACTAAATTTAACCTTCTCATAAAGCTATACACCCAGGACAATCTGCAAGCAATGTCCTGTTAGTGGAAAATGGCCACACAGACATAAAGCCTGGAAATAGTGACAGCTGGCCCATGCCTAGCTCTTCCCCAAGCTGTCTCTTTACCAGCCTTTAGCCGAATCTTCTTCTTCGTTCGCTTCTGCCACCAAGACCGCCCCGTGATCCTACTGAATTTACTCCTGTGGTCCTCGATAGGTTCTCCCTGTGGTCCCCGAAAGGACCACACGAGATCCACGAGAGGACCACAACAGGTTCAGAGTATCGCAGGGCGTGAGACTGTATTCTTGGTGGGTCGCAGAAAGGTAATGCGTGACAGTGTGGTTTTCATTGCACCAGTGTATCCTCGGCGGGTGGGAGGTGGTTGCCCATCCAGCCTAGAGTTGGACTTTCTCACTGGAAAACCTCGACGTGATTAAGATACGCATACATCCCCGCCGAGTGAGAGGTGGTTGCTTATCTAGACTGCACTGGTCCAGTGTCTCCGACTTCAGCATTTTGTGTTTCGTGGCCGCTACCCTTCCTAGTTGTGACCAGGACGGAGCTTTTGTCCAGGAGGACGAATCCTCGCCACTAGTAAGTTTCACCCCTGGGTTGAGCCGGTTTAGGCATATTATCCCAGTATGGGCGTGTTTAGGACGTGGTGGACCTCTAGAGCGGAGGTACCGTGACATGCTTAGCCATCAAGTTTCACCCCTGGTTTAAGCATATTTCACCAGTATGGGTGTATTTCAGACGTGGCCGGCCTCTAGAGTATTTCTTGCCGCGAGACCACTGGACTTACCGACTAAGCTTCACTTTATCCTTTCTATCACCTTTTCACATCGGCACCGCACTGCAACCCTAATTTCTTTTTCGCACTAATTGGCCGGGAGGAGTAACTCCACGCGCGGCATCCGAAGACTCTCGCCAGCAGTGTTTTTGCCGAATCAATTTGAATCTTCTGCTCAGGTAAAATCACGTGATCTCACATGCACGGAGGTGACGCCACGTCCCATCGCGTCTTAATTTAATTTGACTGTACTTCATCATCATCATCATCAGGTGCCGTGCCGACTGGCTATTATGCTTCTCCAGAGTACCCGATCCTTCATGCAGGCCATCAGTTCAGTTGGTGATCTCCTCTCACACCATCCCGTCATTTCTCTTGGTCTTCCTCTTGATATTCTTCCTTCTATTTTTCCTGTTGTTATAATATTTTCTCATTGCATGTCCTATGAAAGTACATTGTCTCTCTCTTATCTTTCTGACAAGGTTTTTTGTCTCTCCAGCTCTTCTCATACATTCTTCATTAGTTATTTTTCTGTACTTAACACTACAATTTAGACAGGAATTTCCTATTTATGAGCACACTGAAGAAGGTCGCTTTCACAAACTGTCTCATTTGCTTCAGAGTAGGGGGATCATAGTCAGCCAAGACCCTACTCTACCTCCAAGAACTGCCCGGAAACAGACAGTAGTCTGGCCAAATGAACAGGGAATAGCAGTTGAAAGAGGAACCGGTTTTAAAAAAAATGCGCCTAGTCAAATTTGAATGTGGTGGAGCCAAAAGGCGCCAAAGAGCGACACGAGTCAGGCAAAATCTCTGAGAGCAAACATCGAAGAAGATTGATATGATGGAGCATCTGAAAAAATACAAGTTAGTCACAATATTTATATTCCCGGGACGTTTGGCATCATCATCATCATCAGCATGTGTCCTGTACATATGCACTGACGGCCATGCTTCTCCGCAGGCTACGAACTTGGATTACTTTCCGTCATCTCAGATAGTCACTTTTAAACCATTCCATAGCATTATACTAGGGTTTCTCAACCGGGGTTCCGCGATGAAGCTGCAGAGATTCCCCAAGAGATCGTGTCTGACCAAAAAAAAAATCCCTTATGGGTACTTCTCGTGGAACCATAGGTCTTAGCTACGTGCTTCTGTTTTTGTCCGAGACAGGTTGGTTCAGAAGTTATTTTTAGTTCTACACAAGGAAAAAACAAAATCTGTTCTTACAATTACAATTTTTTCAAGGGTTCCAAGGGGTAAAAAAGTAGAGAAAGGCTTCGATAGATGGTACAGGACCTTCTCTGTTGACATCGTTACTGAAAAAGTTTTACAGTCCGGTTAGAAGTTTATGTATCCTTACAGTTGCCTCTTTGCCCTCGAACGAAAAAAAAAGAAATGTATTTGTCAGACAGCGAGGATTGGTTTAGCTCTTTTACTCTCGTATTAACTTCCACGCTCTGTCAGAATACATTTTGATGAGAAATTTTGGCTGACAGAAACTGACAGGAAGTTACTTAATAATGTAAAAAATATGGGTTAGGTTAGAAATGTGCTACTTTTCAGGTTATATAGATTTTGGCCAAATATCGCAAAGAACATTGATTTGCACACGTGGGCAAGATCTGCCAACCCTGTCAGTGCTGTCTGGGAGTTCAAACTCTTTTGCTCCAAAACAACACTGGCAGGGTCTAGTAAATTTTGCAGGCCTGTGCGTATCAACGTTCAGAGCTTTATCAACGCTCAGAGCGACATTTGGGAGAAGTCTAAATAAAATGAAAAGTAGCACATTTCTAACCCAGTTTAAAAAAAAATGATAGAGTACACTTTCCTTTCAGTTTCTTTCTAATAAAATTTCTCAACAGAATTCAGTGAGGCACAGGAAGGAACTTAATTCAGGGCAGAGAGTTAGTAACTGTAAAATTATGCAAATACAGAAGATAATAAGGCACAAGAACACAAAACACGTATGATAACTGTAAGGAGAGAGAGAGAAAGAGATAGAAGCCATGGCAGGTAAATGTAGCAGAGAAAGGAGAATGACAGTAATCTTAGAGATCTTAGGTTTTGTTGTACAAGGTTTTATTGCAGTAAATTTAGTGTCAGGGTGAGGTTGAAAACATTCTTTTTCTACAGAACTCGTATTTGATTTAAAGCAATACCACGCCCCGCTCAATTCTCTCAGGAGGAAGAGTGGAGAGAGAGAAAGAGAGAGAGAGAGAGAGCACTGTATGTGTGTGTGTGTGTGAATGTTAGAGTGGGATGGATGAGGGAGAAAATGGGATGAGGGGAAGAGAGAGAAAGTGAGAGGGAGGTTGAGGGAGAGAGAGGGGGAGGGAGGAAAAAAAAGGTGAAAAGAGAGAGAGAGAGGGAAGAAGGAGACTGAGAGGTAGTGAGAAACAGGGAGAGAGAGGGAAGGAGACAGTGTTAATGAAAGAGAGATGGAGGGAATAACAGAGGAAGGAGGAGACAGGAAATGAGGGTGAGAGAGGGAAGAAGGAGACTGAGAGGTAGTGAGAAACAGGGAGAGAGAGGGAAGGAGACAGTGTTAATGAAAGAGAGATGGAAGGAATAACAGAGGAAGGAGGAGACAGGAAATGAGGGTGAGGGAGGGAGGGAGGAGGGGGAGATCTGTTGTGCTCTCTGCTCACATGTTCATATCTTAGGTTAATTAAACCTGACCAGTTCAAATACAGGACACTCAAGATAGTGGAGGAGTATTTATGTGCATGTATGCATGCGTGCATGTGTGTGCGTGCGCAAAGGTTAAATTTAAATTTAATCCAAATTAAACATTAAACTTTTTACTTACAAATACAGTATACCAATCAGACCTACTTGCTGTACTCTCTACAGAGTGAATTTTCTTCAAGTTGGCAAGATTTCCACTAAAATAATTATAAAGATTCTGGGTATATCCGAACACGCAGCCACCAAAGGTGAGAATAGGACGTGTTTTAAAATAAGAGACATTTAGGCATCTCAACTGAAGTAATATGACTCCTGGAACAAATACTTAAAATATGGTATTGTCTTGTATAATACGGGAGGTTAATCATTTTAGTTAGTGCCACTAGTTATAAGAACTTTCGTTACTGCCACTTTGTATACCTCATAGAAACCGAGACCTGACAGGGCACAAACAGGTTTGTTAGGTTATGCAGGAACATAAGGCAAACATAGGTCTTTCTAATTCACTCTGGCCAGTAGCATCTTTTGAGCTGGCAGACATTATTTTTCCACTCTCATTTCACTTTCAAAACCACTGTAATGTGAAACGTTTCATTTCCTTGAACGTTTCCTTCTCGTACAATGTTTACCAATACTAAAGTTCATTTACAAAAATGTCTCTGTAGAAGTCTTGTGTTGTACATCAAAAGTAAAGGTTACTAAATGTCTCTGTAGAAGTCTTGTGCTGTACATCAAAAGTAAAGGTTACTAAATGTCTCTGTAGAAGTCTTGTGTTGTACATCAAAAGTAAAGGTTACTAAATGTCTCTGTAGAAGTCTTGTGCTGTACATCAAAAGTAAAGGTTACTAAATGTCTCTGTAAAAGTCTTGTGTTTCATATCTTTTTCCCTCAGTCAACTGACCTTGAAGTAAACAAAACGTTAATTACGACGTCTTTATCAACTTTAAGATCACGTATGAAACTAGACTGTTTGTAGTATCAGACACAGAACTGTTTCATAATGGGTTGTAGCCTTCCAACATAAATAATGCAACAAGATTTGTATGATTCACTAAGAAAGCGTTTTAAAAAAAAAAAAACAACTGGTACTGTACATTATTTTCCAGATTTTGGTGACTGAACTTTAAAATTACAATATAAGCTAAACATGGCTGAATTCAGCAAGCAGTAATAACAACAACAACCTGGCTACTTCATGCTGAATTCAGCAAGCAGTAACAACAACAACCACCTGGCTACTTCATGCTGAATTCAGCAAGCAGTAACAACAACAACAACCTGGCTACTTCATGCTGAATTCAGCAAGCAGTAACAACAACAACCACCTGGCTACTTCATGCTGAATTCAGCAAACAGTAACAACAACAACAACCTGGCTACTTCATGCTGAATTCAGCAAGCAGTAACAACAACCAGGCTACTTCAAGGGATATCAAAGTTATAAATAAAAAAACAAAGTGATAAAGAATTTGCAACTGCCCTTCATGTCAATGGGCTATCTCTTTTTCTGCTCAAATCCGATTATTACAAAAACTAAAAGCAATGATGTTTAATAAAGAAAACAACCCCAATCTTTAGTAATGAGGCCAAGTCTTGATCAGGTTGTACAGGACGTCACCGGGACACTCTGTTGACCCCATATCCCTGTGACCCCTAAGGGTGTAGGTGGAACTCAGTTTGCCCAAAGAAACACCGCAGGCAATCAGCTGTTTAGCTCTGGAGATCTGAATGTCTGTTGGTGCATGGGTCATAAAGTTGCCGATGAAGCAGAATCCTTTAAAGAAGGAAAAAAAATCACTATCCTCTGATAGAAAGTACAAATAATGTTTTAAAGAGTGTTACATTTATGTATGTTTTGTTATGTTATAGTCTGAATATTTTTAAAATCACGTAGGAACTGCTCAAACATAAAACAAACAAGTTCTGAGTGGCTTTTTAACAAATGAGACACGTTACATGCTGATGATTAAATGGGATTTTAAAATTAGTACAGCATCTTAAACAGACAGGGGAGAGAATGTAATACAGCCAGCGGGTGTTGACATTGAAGAGAACAAGGACAATCATGGAAATGATTACGTATGTTATCTCCCTTCTACTAGTAGTTGCAGTAAGCTATATGGGCATGCCCGTTTGTATTCTTCGCTAATAAACGCTGTCCAGGAGTAGATGTACAGATCATATCAGTATGTCAGTTGAGAAATGGGTTACTAATTTTTTCCCGAGTTCTAGAATTGATTTAAGAATTCGGCTTTTCGGATGACCACAACCTGGTAAAGTAAGAGAACAAATTTGTTCTCTTACTTTACCGTACCAAATCTCGTAGTTTCCTATTTATACAAAATTGTTCCTTAAGACAACCTGGATGTTTTACTGATCCCACTCCGTTTGTCTGAAGGGAAACAACCCAGTAATATAAGAACGATGATGGAAGATCTGACAGAGGCACAAAATACGAGGAAAATTATAACGATGATCAAAAAATAACAATCTAAATTTGTGGGGCATGTCTGGAGCAGACAACGGGTTGGAGCATCTGATAGCAACAGGAAAGATTTCAGTAAAAGAGGCAAAGGTAGACACTGAGAAATGCTGTTGATGGTTTGGCATTCTGGCACAGCACATACTCAGTGACAAGCCTGTTGTGATGCACAAAGGACTAGGGTTGTGGAAGGACATGATATCCTATGTTTTTTGGCACCAGGGACCTTGAGAGAGAGAGAGAGAGAGAGGATAACTATATTATCATGGAAGAATAACTACCAGAGTTGGAAAACTACAGCTAAGTGGGAGCCTGTCTCACCTCTCCAGTGGTGCTCTGTGTACAAGGCTAAACCTGAGCAATGAGACAAAGATCTCTATACTTCCCTATGGTGGTGGACTCTATAGAGAAGCATTACATCTTTCCTTTTTCCACTTCTTTTTTTTTTTTAGCTTCAATTCTCTCATCCACAAGCCCTTCCTACCTGATGCTTGTCCTGATAACATCACTGCACCAATTGCAAGGAAAATTCTACACGCAGTTCCAGGAAGCCATAGCAAGAGCTATATGCACCATGCACCTTGTTTTACAAGAGCATAGTTCAATAGGTAGTAGTTTTTTCTTTAAGTAATTATCTTACTGAATGTGGAAGAACGTGATGTGACAAGAACTGCAAGACGTGTATTTTTAAAAATAAAAATTATATTAGTTACCTCCCTTGTATCAAATTATATTTTTTGTGAAAACTAATATATTCTTAGATGTATAAGATAGTGTGTGTGTCTCTCTCAAGTGTCTGTGTCTCTTTCAATGTTTCATTTTATTTTATGTCTCCCTGCTTCAATGTTAATTATGTTTGTTATATGAGCAGCATATTTGTAGAATGTCTGGAACAGAGTGAAAGTTGTATGATAAAGGGCCTGTGTGCCCAATTCTTAACCCTTTGGAAATAAAGATCAATCAATCTCTCACTCTCTCCCTATTCCTCCTATCTTAATCGAATGTGGTGCGAATCCTTGTAAGAATGAAAGTAGAGCGAACAGGGGCAGAATGTTATGATGAGGCTGAATGCCAAATTCTTCATCCCTTCAAAAGTATTATTCATTCATTCCTTTGTTCAATGTGTTTTGCAAGATCCAATAACTGCACCATCCTTTAACCACACTTGTCTATGCTCCGCTACAGCTGCTAATCATGAAATGTTTATGTTTGAGTCATTCCATATTACATCACATAGTGAGTTTTACTTCTCACCTCCAATTCCTAATTTTCAATCCACTCTCCATTTTACTTCTTGCTTATAACCACAGAAAGAAAACATACCAAACCCAACAGAGTTGTAGTTTGCTGTGTGGGCCCCAATGTGATCCCAGCCTCGACCTTCAAACACACTCCCATCGCCACCAATCAGGAAACTGTAACCAATATCTCCCCATCCTGTGTGACAGAGACACAGATGTAAAATAATACAACTATCTCCTATATCTTGTTCATAATTTAGAGAACTGGCAAAGACTGAACTTTAGACATTGTTAGCAAGAAAAGAAAATCCCCTCATCTATTCATTCAGGTGCATTTTTCTTTTTGTGAGTCCTTCATGTCTTCCTTTTACTAATTATCTATAGGATTCCTTAAAATTCCCTGCTTATTTAAAAAAAAACTAGCTTCAGTTCATGCCTGACATTCTCCTAAAAAAAAGAAATCATCCAAAGAGGCATAAAATTGGTGAAAGTAAAGTAACTCCATCATGCTGTACAGTCAACCGGGGCATTAGTGCCCATTTTTTCCTTGACCTGTCACCACACCAGAAGGTGATGTGGCTGCCTTTCCTTCCCAATAACCAGAAGACTTATGCCCTTTTCTACATCTGGGGGTGACTGGGACACTTCCGCACAGATTCAAAACACCGACCATGCCATAAAAAATGAATGCACTAATTTGCCTCTCTGCTGCTCAATTTAAGAGAAAAGGGGGACAGACAGACAGATAATTTTACTCTACCATGAGTGTCCATGTGATAGTTCTGGAAACTCTTGACCAAACTGGCACACGCTGATTCAGTATGACAGTCTGCACTGGCAGCGTGATGTATGAATGCATACTTGGCTGGGTGGCTCTGGTAGGAGATAGAGGTAGGAGCTCTAGCCCCCCACGCACTTCGAGAGACAATAGGAGGGCACGCAGCCGTTGTTGCTGGGTTATACCAAAGAAAAAAAATTTAAAAGGTGATCATTAACTCTTAGGTCACCAAACAACAAACTCGATATGTAAAAATTTGTTTCACTATCACTCACTGTGACTGCCATTAACTTTTTCTTTAAGTTTTTCTTAACATTTGGTGTTCTTTAATGTCACTAATTCCCAACTACAAAATGAAGCCATGCCCTCCTGAGAATGACAATATGATTACATGATGAAATTTTTTTTTATTCTTATATCTTATATCTTATATCCTTCCCGTGCCATTAGACGTCACATAGGGCTCGCAAAGTAGTTCGCCAATATTTCCTGTCTTCGGCGAGTCTTTCAACCTCAACAAAGGATTTTATGCCTGTTAACTTGGCCTCTCTTAATAATGTTCTCTTCAGAGTTTCACGCGGTCTGCCCCTTTTTCTTCGGCCTGTTATGTTCCACTTGATAGCTTGTTTTGGGATTCTCTGCTCATTTCTTCTCATCAAGTGGCCAACATATGTCCATCTCCTTTTCCTGATCACCCGTGAGACTGGTTGTTGTTCAGTCATCTGTCTTATCTCTGCATTGTTCTTGAATTCATTCCACTTGATGCCGAGTATTTTCCTTAGGCATTTGTTTTCAAAAGAGTCTAATTTTTTTTCTATTTCTTTAGTTGTTTTCCAGCTTTTTTTTATTGCTCGACAAATATGTTTAGGACTTTGTAAATGTCGTCTTTAAATCAGTTTTTTTAAAAAGTGTAATAGTACCGCTAGGACTTGGTGTCCTTGTTTGAGGACAGTAGTTCAATTCCACAAAAATAAATGAAAACCAGTAGATACTGCAAATGAATAGAACATAAGAACTCGCATTTCATTCTTTATTTATTGTTTGAATTACAGGAAATAACAAAATGTATACACTTTTCAGTTTATTTTACATTTGAAAATAACAGCAAAATTTACTGAATGTACACAATTTTCACTTCAATTGACATTTGAAGTAAGTCAGCCAGTCAGTCATCTGCATGTCCCTTGCGGAACTTTGCCTCCCTAACAGCTCTCCTGTAAGCCTCTCTGCTGTAATCAAGATGCCCTGCTGCTAATGCATCCATTTGCAGATTATCAACGATGTCTTGCAGCCATCTTCGCCTTGGTCTTCCTCTCTTTCTTTTTCCCATTATGTACCCTTCCAAGATGGTCTACTCTAAACTCTCATGACGTTTAATATGACCAAAATATTTAAGTTTTCTCTGTGTAATCCTCTTTACTAGCCAACTTTCTTCAATGTATGGGTATATTTGTTCTTTTCTGTGTCCATGATATTTGAAAGACTCTTCTGCAGCATTTACATTCAAAGGCATTTATATGTTTCTCAGCTATTTTGTTAAGTGTCCAAGTCTCACAGGCATATGTTGCAATGGGAAAAATGCATGCCCTTAAAAATCTTATTTTTGTACTTCTTTGAAATAAGTACAAAACAGAATTATGACAAATTTTAGTTTACAGTGAAAAGCTGCAAAACATTCTGGCACTCTGCAGACACAAAAAAGATATCACAGTATGTGCACTTAACTCTTAATTTACCAAAGCACCCTCTTACAGACTTTTTAAAGCTAACATTTCAGGCAGCTGCTTTGCAGTTGTTGAGCAGACAAATGAGGTACTGGTGTTACTTTGCTGCATTCTCTGGGTGGGTCTTCCTCAATGTCTTCCACAGATGTACAGTGGAAGTGAATCTTCAGCCTTGCCATTGCTCATAAAACTGGCCAACATCTAGTCAAAAGTCCAAAAACTGGAGTATTTTTACTTTCTGCCTTGTTCTTTCAATATGGTCAGAATGAAAAAGAATCCATGAGCTGACCAGTGTAATGTCTATAAAATGCATTAACGTCTACTTCTCAGTTCTAACATTTAGTCTGTAGAAGAGCATCATTCTATTCGCTAAGTCAACTCCACCCATTTTTTGAGTTGTACAGAAGGACACTTGACATACTTTTTGTCCTTTTTTGGACCACCAGTGGCTTGTGTCCTTCGAAGTATCAGTATGTACCAGTTATTGCCATGTATGTAAAATTGGTGCAGTGAACTATATGCTGCATCAGACCTCCATCAATACATTTTTCTACATAACTCCAAGACTGCCACTCATCACAATCTGTCTGTCAATGCTTGAGACAAGAGCTTATCTGCTGCAGAATACTACGAGGCCATAGCTCTGCGCGACTGTCATCTTGGTCATTCTTACTTGAACCTGATGACCTAGATGACGGCAAATAATCAATGACTTCATCACCGTCATTATTATAATCTGGTCCTTCTTCACCATCTGACTGATCCTCGAAATCGCACAAAATACTTGGTTATTTTGTGAGCTGTGGAGCAAATTTTTTAAAAAGAACATTTAATACGATGCTATATAGTTTATTACTTTACAGGAAATAAAAAAGAAACGTGAAACAACCCTAGATAATTATCCAAAAAAAAAAAAAATTAAAATACATGGAACTAAAATCGTACTGGAAGTTATCGAAAATATGTCACTGAAATGTTTGTGTGTTATCACTGAACCACTTTCCTCCCAAAAGTACATCGCAACATTTTCCTTTATATTACCTCATTTATAGTTTTAAATAAATCATTAAAAAAATTAAACTACAGTCTCTGATGGCAAATAAGAAGTTATAAAACTATGTTCCTAGAGGATTTTTTTAAATAATAAAATTCCAACTTACCAGGTCGAGTGTCGTAGAAAGTTTTCACTGGACTTGCCGCCACCCTGACCGTGTGTATCACCCAGCGTTACTCGAAAGCGGAAACTGCGTGTATATATAGAAAGTACTGGACGCACTCGTTTGAGCACAGCGGTCAAAAGATCGGAATTTTTTGTTCTAGAGGGGAAATATGAAAGACAATGTCCTCGTGTGATGACGCGAGCACTCTGGGAGAATACAACAGCATTTTTTTTAAAGAAGCCAATTAAACGACTCACGGTAGCCACGCCCCCTTCAAGGAGATGGGAGATCAAAGATCACTACGCTAGATAACTCCGTCGTGCCTGGTCTCATGCCCGTGCTGGGAAAGGGGGGTAATGGACTGACTGGACCTGAATGTACATTGCACCATAGGATCAAGCGGCAAATCCGAGAACCAGCCAGGAACAACCTGGTCTACCGAAGACAGAGTGTGGCAGCTGCTAGGCCTCAATCTGTGAAACTTTGGGACGCGCATTGACAGGTCATGGTGTCGTTCCTATCAGCTACTACGGGGATGAACGGCTCCGGGCCCCAGGCCTCTAGGGGGACCCACCCAAGCTGGGGAAACTGTGAGGCTGCCAGGAGGACCTGGAGAGGACAGCGGACTTCGTCCTGACGACCAGGTTTCTGATTTAGTATAACCAAGAACTTGAACGCTGGAGAACTACGCTAGATGGATCCATGGGTGTCAAGGTCTGAAAACTAGCGTAGCCTTGACCTTCATACTTTTCACGATATTCCGTGAAAGACGATCTGTTGCTGCTGCAGCCTAGCTATGAGGTGAGCTCGACGTATTCCCCTTGATGGTGCAACCTTAGGAGAAGTCTGTTTATTCGGTTTACTCAGGAGATTAAAGTGCGCCATCGTTCAAGTCGATTTGTGTCTCATCTGACATTAATTCGGTCGCATTCGATTCGGTTCCAATGCTTGAAGATATTTAGTGTGGCGAAACGAAAACGAACATAAAAACGATATCTTTTCACAAATAAGTAACTCGAGGGGAAATTTAGGTTCAGAGGCGGGGAAGTGTCTTTGTTGCTTAAATATTCTTTGAGTAGTGTATTAAGAGAGTCGCACTGCATTCCAGGTCTTTTAAAATAACCAAAGTAAAGACTACGTGTAGTCTCTGAGAATATTGGAAGTCCATAAACTTGATATCACAAATTAAATTTTTTAAAAAGTTAATTAATATAAACATTAACACGGGAACAAAATAACGAGCTAAAAAGTTTTTTTTTCAAATAAATGAACAGAAAAGAAAAAAAAAGTTTGAAAAAAGAAAGAAGCAGCGGAACAATGTTCCCTCTAAGCTGCACATACATCCACGCACACACACGCACACAAATCACAACATACACGAAATTCTATACACCGCGCGGTAAATAAATAAATAAAAAAAAATCACTATTTTTATTTTTTCAACTTCTTGATGTTATTTCGTGCTATAGTAGCACTGAAGAAAAATATGACAGCTCTACACAAGTTTGTTGTCCAGATTTCTTGTGATTTTAGTTGGTTTTTTGTTTTTAATGACAACTTTAAATTATGCTTAGTAATTATAATTTGATCTTACCACCTATATTTCTACATAAAATGCTCTCTCTTTTGGAGAATATATTTGTACATAGGTTGTACATTTTGCGCACGACCTGCAGAACATATAAACGCGTACACATAATGAGACCTACCAGTACAAGAAGATGCCGCAGCTGCGTTCAGATAATTTCCTGCAACCCAGACTCTCTGTTAAAGAGAAAAAAACATACACATACACACATATTGTTGTATACTGCGTTACAGCCAGTGATGTACTGTAAGAATAGTGTGTCAGTAAAATGTCATAGACTCCAGATGGGAAAAAAAGATATCGTTATGGAAACTCGCAGAGAAACCAACCGAGCATCAGGGATGCCAACTCCGAGAAGAAATGATCAGAGAATCTCAAAACAAGCTATCAAATGGAACACAACAGGCCGAAGAAAAAGAGGCAGACCTCGTGAAACTCTGAAGAGGACATTATTAAGAGAGGTCAAATTAACAGTCATGGGGTCCTTTGATGAGGTTGAAAGACTCGCCGAAGACAGGAAAAATTGGCGAACTACTTTGCGAGCCCTATGTGACGTTTAACGGCACGGGAAGGATATAAGATATAAGATAAGAAAATGTCATCTCTCTCTCTCTGAACCTTAAGTGCCCAGGGCACATGGGGCTTCCGCAAGGGTTTTCCACAAATGCCTGTCCTTCGCCTTTTTTTCTGCTCTTGCCCAGGTGAGCCCTCTATTGCTCAACATCCTTTCTGTTGTTCTTCTCCATGTCTCTTTTGGTCTACCCTTACTTCTGCTCCCCTGTGGTGTCCATCTTAGTGCTATTTTTGGTAGTGAGTTGTCAGAAAATGTCATAGTCTTATAAAAACGACCTCAAGTGCTGTATGTTTTTACATACAAACTAATGCTGCCGGTAAATTGTCTTTATAAGAGCGGCCATCGTAAAAATAAATAAATAAAATGTACAGAAACTTGAGCATGGTAAGGACATGACACGAGAATCTGTATCATTAGTGTAAGCTCAGAGATGGAAATACATAAAGTACTAACGTACTCTCAGTCTGACAGTTTCAAACTTTCATTAGCTGCTGTATGAAAACACTTGGACTACAAATGCACAACATTTTTTTTTTTTTTTAGTAAAATATCTCAAATGTTGGTTTCTCAACTCTTATGCTCATGTTTTTTAAGAGTCACGTTTGGGCTCATCAAATCTCAGATTGTTTGCCTGGTTCTAGCATTAACAAGAACACGCTAAAGAGAGGAACTTCTTCTTCAATCTCCCTGGAATTGCCAGCTGGTGTTCTTTGCAGTCGATGCTGTGGAGATGTTGAGGCACAGCTGCGTGTCGGATTGGGAACGGGTCATGGCAGCTATTTTTTCAGTACCTGAATGCAGCTAAAAAGCAGGGAGTGTGCAATACTTCTTTAGCAGACTCCACTACTATGGAGACTGTGGCGATCCCTACTGGTTAGCCACGAACGGCCTGTTATTGGGAGGTACCGAGGGAGAGGTCTAGCACGAGAATGGCTGAATGTGAGAGATCAAATGCTGAAAGAGAACCTATATTTAGTCAAGTATTTAAAGCTGTTCTAATTCTATGTCCATCGTTAGTTGGAGCTAGCTATAAGAGATTCTAGAGATGGAAGTCATACCGCTCACTAGATGAATGGAAGGAAAAAAGACAAAAAAGAAAACTAAAATATAATCATAAGGAAAAAAACAAAACAAAACAAAACAACAAGTAATGGGGACAAAAAAAGATGGACATGGGGTGTTGCCGGGTCTTGAATATCAAAGTACAGGTAGTCTCGAGTCCGGAACAAGTAAAGTTCGTATTTCGAATGTGTGCGTAAGTCGGAACAGTAAAGTATGATTCGCGTCTAACGTCAGGTATATAGTATACAAGTGTATATACGAGGGGCGTTCAGAAAGTAATGCACCACATAGTTCTTTTTTCAGCTAATAAGGAAAATAGAAGCATGACATTTTGCACACTTTAAATATAGCATGTGCCGATTGTGTGAACCAAATTGCACCGCAATCAACCAAAGAATGTGGCTGCCGTAACCGTTGAAATGGAGCGTTAGCAACTTGCGATATACGCAGCGAATTGTGATAGAAGTTCTCGTTGCAGAGAAGGAAACTGCTGTGAACATTCACAAACGTCTATGTGATGTGTATGGAAGTTTTCCAGTCGACAGGAGTACATTCAGTCGCTGGGTTCAGAGAATCAAAGAATCAATAAGTGGAGAGAAGAAGTTGCATGATCGGCCGCGCTGTGGACGTCCTGCCACACCCACCAAAGCAGAAATGTTGAAATGCACTGAGGGCATATTCTTACTTATAGGCGTATCACTACTCAACAATTGGCCTTAAACCTATCAGTCAGCAATGGTAGTGCAAATGCAGTTATAAACGTTCTCGGATTTTCTAAGGTTTGCGCAAGATGGGTTCCTCGAAATCTCACAAATGACCATCGATTGCAAAGGAAAGCAATTTCTTCTTAATTGTTGGAGCGTTTCATTGCTGAGGGAGAGACTTTTTGGCTAAGATCGTAACAGATGACAAAACCTGGGCACATCATTTTGAACATGGGACAAAAAGACAGTCAATGGAGTGGCATAATCCGCAGTCACCACAAAGAAAGAAATTCGAGACAACTCCTTCAGCTGGAAAGGTCATGATCACTGTCGTTTGAGACAATGAAGGGGTGATTCTTGTGGATGTTATGCCAAGAGGAGAGACAGTCAATTCCCAAGCTTAGATTAAGACATTGAAAAAAACTCAAGCAAAGTTTTCGCAGAGTCTGGCTGCACAAGGATCCAGCAGACCTGCTTCTCCTTCACGACAATGCGCGCTCTCACACAAGTCTGGCAACACGGGAAGCAATCACCAAATTGGGTTGGACTGAACTACCCCATCCACCCTATAGTCCCGATTTGGCACCCTCTGAATTCCACCTGTTTGGTGCACTTAAAGATGCACTCCGAGGGATAAGATTTGAAGATGATGAAGGAGTGATTCATGGAGCGAAGAAATGCTACATAATCAAGAGAAAATCTGGTACAGGATAGGAATACATGCACTTGTTTCGCGCTGGCCTAAAGTCGTATAAGTTGATGGGGATTATATTGAATAATACCAGTGTTTACACGACATATCCATGTATATTGTATATAAATTTCATGCTTGTTAAATAAACAGCTCGTGAGAAAAACGATGTGGCACATTACTTTCTGAACGCCCCTCGTAGTGTACACTTGATATAGCATATAACTGACGAACCGTTGTAGTCGCGGAATGTTTAGATGTGCGCCGCAAAGTATTGCCCCCTTGTTATTACAAACTATTGTAGTATGTAACACGAATTGTTAATATAATAGACTTTACAGTGGGGAGGAGAGAGGGGGGGGGGGGGTGTCGTTAATAATTGAGGGTTGTACGTAAGTCTTTCGAATCCGGCCGGCGGCACCTCAGTCACCCAGCTGTAGAAATGGGTACCCGACTTCGTCTGGATTTGGGGAAGGAAAAGGCACCAAGGCGTGATACTGACCATATCACCCTCTAGTGTGCTGACAGGTCAAGGAAAATATGGGCACTAACACCATATCCCTATGTGCCTCTAAGGCATGACAGGGTTACCTTTACTTCTTTTTTTTTACGTAAGTCTGGCATTCGTAACTCGTGGACTGCCTGTAATTAAAAAAAATACTAGCTACAAATTTCATAATTCGGAAATAACAAGGCAGCAGAGTAGTACAGTGTTGTATTGTTAGCCCAGAACATAGTAGACAGAGCAATTTAGACATGAGATAAAAATAGTGAAGAGAAAGACGACGCTGGGGAAAAGCGATGATGATGATAAAGTTGGTAGATACAAATACGAGGGCCATACTGAAAGTCGATAGCAAAATGTTTTTAAAAAATCAGAATTTATAGGTAGAGAAAATATAAGTGTATCACCTTACTTTGCATCCTTTTCTTCACTTTTCAACATAATCTCCATTTCTCTGCACACATTTTTCCTACTGGTCTGCAAGTTTGAAAATACCCTCCCGGCAGAATTCCGTTCCATCTGACCGAAGGCACAGACGCACTGCTTTCTGGACGTTCTCTCCTGTGTCATAGTGATGGCCTCGCATTTGTTCTTTCACAAAAACTAAAAGATGGTAATCACTGGGTGCCAGGTCGGGGCTATAGTCAGGGTGTGGAAGAACTTCACAATATATTTTCTGAATCTCCTCAGTCGTCCGGCGAGCAGAGTGAGGCCAAGCGTTATCGTGGTGCAAGATGATGTTCTTTCCAGGGCGTTTATCGCGCAATGCACGACTGAGCTTCCACATAACGAGCAGCATTTACGCTTCATTACGTTCGAGAAATTCAACCAGAATGCTCTCCTCTAAATCCCCCCAAAAATGGTTCCCATAACCTTCACAGCAGAATGCACTGTCTTTGTTTTCTTCTTGGTTGGGAGAACTGAAGTGGTGCCATTCCATACTCTGCCGTTTTGTTTCAGGGGCACAATGATGGAACCAGCTTTCATCACCTGTCACAATGCTCATCAAAACTTCACTGCCTTCGTTTCGATATTTCTGAAGAAGATCTTGAGTGATGGTTTTCCTCACAGCTTTGTGATCTTCAGTCAACAAACGTGGGGCCCAGCGGGCGCACACTTTTCTATAGCCTAGGGTTACAATCATTTCCTGCACTGCATTGTGTCCTATTCCAAGATTTACAGCGATTTCAGATACCATCACTTCTGTCTTGTTTAATGGTGTTGTCAACCCTTTCCTCGTTGCGTTCAGTGGAGGCAGTTCGAGGGCGACCGTTCCGAGGCATATCTTGGATGCTCGTGTTTTTCCATCATTGAAATGTTTCACCCATCTCCTAACACTGCTAGCACCCATACACACACTTCAATAAGGAAGTTTAAGTCTTTGGCGAATTTAAGCAGCAGGGATTTCCTCTTTACAGAGGAAATCAATAACAGCACGTTAACGAAACGAAACTTCAACACCCGCCACTTTGTTTCTGCTACGCGCGGTCACTTCTACATGAAGTACAAAGGATGCAGAATAAGGTGATACACTTCTCAATCTATAAATTCTGATTGTTAAACAATTTTTACTCACGACTTTCGGTATGACCCTCATAAAAGGTCCAACAATTAAGTAACGAGACTAATTCCATAACAAAATAAAATAAAGAACAGTTGAAGATATATTTTATTCAAAGTAAGCCCCTTGTGCATTGATACAGCGAGTGGCACGATCTAAAAAACTCTGGAAAGACCTCTGCAGTTCTTCTGTTGGTATGGCCCTTAAACTCGATGTTACGGCCTTTTGGATGTCATCAGTATGGTGAAAGAAGCGTCCTTTCAATGTTAACTTTAATGTTGGAAATAGAAAATAATCGCAGGGAGACAAATCTGGGGGAATAAGGTGTATGGTTGAAAACACACACTTGTTTTGGGCCAAAAATTCCTATACAACTACTGCCCGATGAGCTGATGGCATTATCATGAAGAAAGAAAAAACTGCGAAGTGATGAATACTTGGGGCGGACTCGGAGAATCCTTTTCAGTAGGCGTTTCAAAATACTTAAATAAACTTTGGCAATGACAGTCTGTCCCTCTGGAATAAATTCTTTATGAATAACTCCTTTCCTGTCGTAGAAACACACCAACATTGCCTTCACTTTCGACTTTTGAAGATGAATTTTTTTGCCTTTTGGTGGTGATGATGATGACTTCCATTGAGCACTTTGGCGTTTAGTTGTGGAATCATAGCGGAATATTCATGTTTCATCCTCTGCAACAATCAAATTTAAGAAATGTTTATTTCTGTGACATGTTTTGATGATCTCTTTTGCATACTCAACACGCTGATGTTTTCTGGTCATCAGATAACGAATGTGGTACAACCCAACAAGCAACCTTTTTCTGGCCCAAATCTTCGACTAAAATTTTACGAATGGTCTATCGGTTAACACCAAATTCATCTGCCACAATCCTCACAGTCAAAGAACGATCTTCTTGTATCCGTTCTCTGACTTTTGCAATGAGTTCCTCATTAAGAACAGAAATTGGGCGTCCATGTCTATTTGCATTTGTAATCGTTTCTACACCATTTTTGAATCGTGAATACCACCTGAACATCTGTGCACGAGATAAATAATTATCTCCATAAACTTGTCGCATCAATTCAACTGTCTAAATGGCACTTTTTCCGAGTTTTAAACAGAATTTAATGTTGGCTTTTTGTTCCATGCAGATTACGTGACAATGCACCTCTAACTAGGTCATAAAAACGGCAGCTTGTTTGTCGTCTGCTTGTCGGGCGGCGATGAAAAGTTGCCAGATCATAAATGAAGATTGTCTCATTGGATTCCATGCTTTGCTTTATAGATGGCACTTTTGTCTTGGCCATAATAAAATCAGTCTCATTATTTAATTGTCGGACCTTATATATCAAAGAGGAAACAACGAAGTTTGCATAACTTAAAGGTATGGAGAACTTTATATGGTTAGTCTTGGAAAAACACAAAACAAGACGTAAAAGTTGGGGGAAGGAGGGGGGAGAGAGAGAGAGAGAGAGAGAGAAAATGACCGTGATTTGGAGTTGATATCGCGTTTTTCTTCCCAAAGCTACGCGGTTACCGGTCCTAACAGGGGTCTGTTCTTCGGGTGAAGGTCTTTCCTGTTCTCTGTATCTCTTTCTCTGTGAACCTTTTAGGTGGCCGATGCATATGGAGCTTCCGCAACTGTCTTCCACAAACCCCTGTCTTTCGCATTTTCTCCTCTCTTGTCCAGGTGAACAACCTATTGTTCAACATCC
This sequence comes from Achatina immaculata, assembly GCA_009760885.1. Classification (NCBI taxonomy): domain Eukaryota; kingdom Metazoa; phylum Mollusca; class Gastropoda; order Stylommatophora; family Achatinidae; genus Lissachatina; species Lissachatina immaculata. Next base: position 37,687,709 of record CM019704.1, on the reverse strand, counting down.
TCCCTGTTGTTCTGGTCTCCTTTTGTCTTCCCTTACTCCTGTTACCCTGCGGTGTCCATCTCAGTGCTGTTTTCGGCAACTAGTCACCAGTCATCTGGGATACATGCCCCAACAGTCACCATCGTCTTTCCTCAGTTATCGAAGTTAATGGCTTCATCTACACTTCTGCCAGCAAGGTGTTATTTCTTAATTTGGCCAAAATATTAGTCTAATCTACGTAAACATTTAGTCTGGAATTCATTCTCTTGCCATTTTTTTTCTCACGTCTAAAGTTCTTTGTTTACTTTTCTTGAGACTGATCAGACACACATCCCTGTCTAAAACTGCAAGAAGGATGCAGTCATTTTGTACAGAAATCTTTACACAAAGAGTTTATTAAATAAATATTTTATTTATGTTTCAAGACGTACGTGTCCTCCATAGTCAAGTTCAATCCAGTGGTAACCGTCAGCGGTCACAACTCCTCCATGAGCCTTGCCACACTGGCCATTGGTCAGCTGGAGAACAACAGTGCCTGATAGAGAACCTGAACAGAGAAAATGTAGAGGAGATAAACAACTAATGTTACAGTTCGCTCCCCTTATTGATACTAACACGTATTTTAGGTCATAACGATGAATTAATTCAGTAACCAAATGTTTGAACTATAGGTTATCTAAACTTGGAACAATCCATGTGCAACGGAGAACGGGAGACATTTTGACGAGGGACAGAATAGTTTTAAAAAATTATAAGTTTTTTTTTTTAAAAATTCACCTTTTCACAACTGAAGCCAGTATTATATTCTAAGGAGTTTCATACACAGCAAGGATATAAACAGAACTAAGTGCTTACTTTTTCATCCATTTTTCATGTTTTTATCTGTTGTGTGTCTTTTTTTATGTGGTCCCTGAAAAATCCATTTGCTGAAATATTGAATGTAGATGGAGGCGTATGGTTCAGCTTTAAAAAGATAGAAAGAGTGACGAAAGTTGGCAGAAACAAGAATGTCAGAAAGAAAGATGAGTACATAAAAATAAAGAACATTCTCTCTCTCGCTCTCTCTCTCTCTCTCTCTCTCTCTCTCTCTCTCTCTCTGAACCTTAAGTGAAAGAACATACAACAATCCAATATTTCAGCAAAAGCCGTTATTTTCTAAGATCACGTAAACAACACAACAGATAAAAGCGTGAAAAATAGATGAAAAATATAGACAGCTTTTTAAAAGTCTTTTCCTAGTAAAAAAAAAGGCAGGCACAAAATGCGCACAAAATAGACGTAGGAGAGCACACAGTAGAAATATGCCGAAACATTGGACTGTTGTATTTTCTTCGTTTTTGTACACATTCCATTTCTTTTCTACAACTCTCGTTCCTGGTCACTTTCCACACTCTTTCTATCTTTTTGTAAAACTGAACCATGCACCTCTGTCTACCTTTATTCCAGGGAGTCGGGGTGTTAAAGGACAGGCAAAAAGCTAATGAGTGTCTCTGTAGGCATTTGTCTTTTATAGACAAACATTACTTCAAAAAGAAAGGAATTGTCAGTCTATATAATTTTCTTTGTCACAAACTCAGTGCGCTATGTGCTTTCGTTCTGGTGTAAGGAAACATGACTGCAAAATTTCTGCAAGAAAGATTTTCAGGAGCTCTCACAGTTTTGAGTATAAATTAATATTTTCATTTCTTTCATTGTAATTTCTTAACTGGTTTCTTCGAGTACAGTGGTTCTTACCATTTTTGGCCATGGACCTCTTTCTTGTTTAGAACAACCGTGAACCCCTCATTACAAATAAAACAATAAATAGAATCCAGATGATGCTCGGATATTTTTTTTAATCGAGTCAGTTCATTTACGGGTCCTATGGACCCCTAAAAACCATTTCGTGGACCGTTGGGGGATTCATGGATCCCAGATGTATATTCGGTGTCATAGTTAGTTTCTTTACAACTGAAGGAGAGGATAACAATCATCGAAGCGGATTTAATTAAGACCTACTCAAATTGTGTCTTTTAGTTGATTTTGTTACACAAAACTTTCTAATTTCACCTAGTAAGAAACGCTAAAGAGAAAATGGATAAGAAGAACAATGAATCACTTTTGTTAAATTCTTCTTCTTCTTTCTTCTTCTTCTTCTTCTTCGTTTCTATCACCAAGACCGCCCCGTAATCCTACGGAATTTACTCCCGTGGTCCTTGATAAGTCCCGTGGTCCCCCTGTGGTCCCTGTGGTCGAGATCCTCGAGAGGACAACAAGAGGTTCAGAGTATCGCGGAGCTTGAGCCTGCATTCTCGGTGGGTCTCAGAAGCGGGATTGTGTGACACCGTGGTTTTCGTTGCACCAGTTTAATCTAGAGTTGAACTCTCTCACCGTAAAACCTCGACGTGTTTTGGCATACCCGTGTATCCCCGCTGGGTGAGAGGTGGTTGCTCATCCAGTCCAGAGTTGGACTTTCTCACTGGAAAACCTCAGCGTGATTAGGATACGCATACATCGCCGCCGGGTGAGAGGTGGTTGCCTATCTAGACTGCACTGGTCCAGTGTCTACGACTTTAGCATTTTGTGGTCGTGGCCGCTACCCTTCCTAGTTGTGACCAGGATGGGGCTTTTGTCCAGGAGGACGAATCCTTGCCACTAGTAAGTTTTACCCGTGGGTTAAGCTGGTTTAGGCGTATTATCCCAGTATGGGCGTGTTTAGGACGTGACCGACCTCTAGAGCGGAGGTACCGTGACATGAGTAGCCATCAAGTTTCACCCCTGGTTTAAGCCGGTTTAGGCATATTTCACCAGTATCGGTGTACATCGGACGTGGCCGATCTCTAGAGCAGAGGAGCTATGGTATGAGTAGCTCTCGCCACAAGACTACTGGACATACCGATTAAACTTCACTTTATACTTTCCATCACCTTTTCACATCGGCGCCGCACGCCAACCCTAATTACTTTTTCGCATTTTCTTTATAGGCCGGGAAGAGTTTCATTCCACTAGTGGCATCCGAAGAATCTCGCCAGCAGTGTTTTAACTTAACCCCTGGGTTAAGCCGGTTCAGTCAATTCGCCCGGTATGAGTGCACATATGACGTGGCCACCTCCAGAGCAGAGGTGCCGTGATTTGAGCAGTCCTGACCTCGAGACTACTGATTATTTCACTTAATCCTTTCTTTCACCTTTTCCACAGTGGCGCAGCGCGGAAACCCCATTCGCACCTTTCTTCACTGGCCGGGAGGAGCCTCACTCCACGCACGACAGCTGAAGAATCTCGCCAGCAGCGGTAGATGAGTTACCAAACACGACTCTCATCTACCGGAAGCACCTGGTTTTCAGGTGCCAGATATTCGCCTTCGCCCCTTCTCCTATCAGTTTGAACAGTTCCGCCACGAGAAGGCCAGGAGCTAGACTTGACTATCAGAGGCTATTTTAGACGCACGCCTTGGAGACATATCAGTGGAGTGGAGAGCATATAATCTGCATTTCTCTAATAATTAACCTTTTTTTTCCAGAAACTTTGAAAACATTATGTGGAGTTTTTTGTTTTGCGGATCCAAATAAATTAGTTTCTAGTAATTCATTACTTTTTAAATATAAAAGAAAGTAATAACATTAGTTACTACACAATACCGAGATTTGGAAACGCAAGGGGAAGCCTTCGTTTATCTTCAAAAGGGCATTAGTTGCATTATGGCAGTTTACAGCAAAGTCGTGGTATTTTCGCCTTTCGACCCGACACAATGGAATTCCAACTGACTTACTTTTAGGATCGAGTTTGCCGTTCAGTTTCGAACCCCGTTCTTATCGGCTGTAACGTGATCTACTATCAACGGCAGTTTGTGGTGGTAGAATATGACCTTGTTCAGCTGTGGTTAGCTACCTTACCGAAAACAGTCATTTATGAGTCGTAGACCACTATCTCATGCAACTTGAACCATGTGTTCTCGGTCTTTGAAAAAAATCTATTCTTATTCAGTCCAGTGTCTTTTTTGTTTTGTTTTGTTTTGTTTTGTTTTTTTCTCTTAAGTTCTCATTTGTAAATTGCCAACATTCAATACATCAGTTTTAAGCATAGGAAATATACCTTGACTTCTGCCATTGACTGTAGTTGTCGCACAAAGACACTGTCCCGCCGTGGCTGTTGTCACTGCACCTTCAACAGTTCCATGAAGGATGAGACTGTACACCAAAAACTGCAGACAAACCGCGGCTAGAATCATCATCGGATACTGCTTCGCTTATGTAATAGAGAAACTAATCTGTAATAAAACACAAACAGTTGCTACTTTTAAATGATTACTGATAAGCTAATAATAATTTCCCAGAGATAAGTGAAGGAAAGATAACTGAAACTATGGTCACATTATGCACTTATTCTTTCTTGCTCTGGTCACGAACACTGAGTTTTAAGCCGGAAAAGTTGTGCCTGTGAAACAAACAAATGTCACGACAAGACAGATAACCTACACTAGACTGTCAGCTGACAGAAGTTATTTCTTAATTATGTGAAAAAAATTAATCAAATTTTGACGTTATAGAAAAAGAAATCCAGAGATTATAAATGAGAAGGCACAGAATGTGGGCAAGAAAGTTTATAGGATTTGAAAAAAAAAACATGAAAAAACAATTATGAAAGGGAAAAAAATGTGAAAAAAAATGATGAAAAAAATGCGAAGAATGTAAAAAAAAAATGTGAAGACCATCATAGTCAGAAAATGTTAGCATAAATAAATAAAAACGATAGAAATGGCATAAAATCTGGGAGAAGTATCTTGAATAAACTCCACAAGATGTACATCAGAAGTAGGATGTTTATGCTCCTTTCACATCACGACCTTGATGAAACCAGAGAAAATAAATTGTTTCGCTTTCTAACCAACAGGAAGTCCTGGGGGAAAAATAATGAAAGAGAAAGCGAAAAAAAAGGAAAACACAAGACCTAGCAAAAAAAAGTGTCTTCCTCATATCTGGATGCGTAATCTAACAATATAATTTACCTGGTGACGCTGTCAGTACTTCCACGACTATGGTTTTGTAGTAAGGTTAAAATAACTACTAATAATTTTTCGAAATTCACTAAGTGCCTTTCTTAGACAGCATATACTGTATTTATTAACTACAGATTTGTGCATTTGTTCTTCAACTTGGTGGTCGTTTAATGACTCTATTTTTCTTCTTAAACTCCCTGTTTCAGCACTCTTCTGTGAACTATACTGTTAAAAAAAAAAAAAAGAAATGCAACAAATACGATGTTGCGATTTAAACTGAAGTTTGCTGATCAGACAAGGGCAAATTGCCTGAAACGTTCACTTAGACATCAACTTCACGTGCTGACCTGAATTTTACTCAGCAGATGATTCATGAGCACAGAAAAGCGACACTAGTCAAAACAGCATTTTTGACAATAACTCATGACAGGTTCCCGAGAATCTCGTGAAACCTACTGAACACAAAACTCATTGGCCATGTTTTTGAATGCCTATAAAAGATTGACGCTACTCAAATCAATTCATTTGAAAATCAATGCGCAAGTATGGCTCATCTCACTACAGAACAACGACTCATCATCATTGGACGTTTACAGACTGGACAGTCGCAAAGTGTAGTGGCCAGACAATTTAATGTGGTTAGAAGCACCATTAGTCGCCTTTGGAAACGATTTTAAAATACTGACTCAGTTGCAGACCGCCCGCGCAGTGGAAGACACATAGTCACAACTCCTGCTGAAGATCGCTTCATACAGCTGCTGATTTACATCTGCGTCCACAACAGTCCAGTCAATGACAACAGTTCATCGAATTTCAGATCAAACGATAAGGAAGCGGTTGCACGACGCTGGTCCTTGGCTAGAAGACCCTACAGATGTCCTGTTCTTACGGACCGGCATCGCCAGAAGTGACTGCTGTGGGGGTAACCTGACGTTCAATGGACCGATGTGAATGATTGGAGAAGGGTTGGGATTAGTGATAAATCATTCTTTCTGCTCCAGCGACAGGATAGACGGAGAAGAGTTTACCTCAGAGTCCATGAGTGCTACATTTGGACCTGCGGAGATGAGGCGCATGATGGTGGAGGTGTACTGGTGTAGGGGAAATCAACTTCATGGGAAGAAGTGACCTGGTGCAAATTGAAGGACGCCTGAATGCCCAATGATACGCCGCTGATATTCTTCATCCTCACATCCTTCCACTTCTGGCTGCACCAGGGTAGATTTTTCAGCAAGATAACGTCGACCTCATGTGGCACAACTCACCACCAACGTCCAGGCCATTTCGTGGCTATCCATGTCATCAGACATGAACTTAATAGAGCACTTATGGGATGAACTCAACAGACAAGTCCGCCAGCGAGACTTGACGCCAATCAATCTCCGACAGTTGTCTCTTGCACTGCGGGAAGAGTGGGTAGCCACCCCACAACAACAGATCCAACGTCTAATCGGATCCATGTCAAGGAGATGTCGTTCTCTGATACAGGCGAGAGGAGGCCATACACCTTACTGAAACGGAGGCCTCGGTCGCAAAGAATAAAAGTCCAAACCAAATTTAATAAACAATCATTTCATTGTTAAAGTCTTAAAGTTTCTTTATGCCAAGACTGAAACATTAGTTCCGTAAAATAAAATTTTCATACAAGTTTGAAATGTGGTGCCCATTACGACTACAGTAGTGTTGCGTTTTGTTTTTTTTTAGAATAGCATATAAGCGGTATATTATCTGTATTATTTTAATATTACATTAATGATGTATATTATCTCCCTTGCTTTTTGGAATTGACATGGACTTTATAATGAAAAGATGCTGTACAAGTAAAACCGGCATTGATTGGGTACATGGAACCCAAATAGAAGATCTTGATTTTGCAGATGACATAACTCTTATCAGTGGCAATGTGAAATCGATGCAGGAAAAAAACAGATTCCTGTCTTCCTTGGCTAACAAAATAGGTCTTGAAATTAACAACGACAAAACAAAAATTGTGAAACTTCTAATTAATCAGGAAGGAAAAATATTCGTAGAAGGAACAGTTGCTGATGAAGTAAACCAGTTTGCATACCTTGGCAGCTACATAGACCAGGATGATGACACCAGGAAAGAAATTAGAATTCGAATTGCAAAAGCAGCATTGTCCTTCAAAAAATCTTGAGAACATATGGAATTCAAAAGTTATAAGCACAAAAACCAAGTTAAGATTATTCAATTGAAATGTGATATCCACCTTCATTTATGCATGTGAAAGCTGGAAATAAACTAAAGAAATAGATAAGAAATTAGACTCTTTTGAAAACAAATGCCTCAGGAAAATACTTGGTATAAAGTGGAACGAATTTAAGAACAACACAGAGATAAGACAAATGAGCAGACAACAACCTGTCTCATAGGTGATCATAAAAAGAAGATGGACATATGTAGCCCATGGGATGAGAAGAAACAATCAGAGAATACTAAAACAAGCTATCGAGTGGAGCACAACAGCCATAAGAAAAAGAGGTCGACCACGTGAAACTCTAAAGAGGACATTGTTAAGAGAAGCCAGTTTAATAGCATAACATACCTCTATGAAGTTGAAAGACTCGCTGAGAATAGGAAAACTTGGCAAACAACTATTCGAGCTCTATGTGACGTTTAACGGCACGGGAAAGATTAAGATGTAAGATACAAACAGTGCTAAGCACTGGGTAACTGGTAAAATTTGTAGCTAGAGAGCAAAAAACTGAACTTTCAGCCGTAGATACTGGTTTTCTGTTTTCTTTTCCTCATAGTTTTCAGTTTAAAAAAATATTTTCAATTTTTTCTCGCCTTTTTTCTGGCGGGTTAGACTCGAAAATATCAACACAGCACTCAGCAGAATGGCTGACGAGAAAAGAGCAATAGGGTTACTAAGATAGATATGGGTAGACAACGGTGCACCAGATTTATAGCTGCTTTATGAAGCACACTATGAGTGCGTGAGGCAGACTTAAGTAGATATCCATTGTACAGAATCCTTTGGGAGAGATGAGGAAATATGGGCCCCGTTAGAGCAATGTGGCAGCAGTTGTCGCTAACCGAATGGAGAACTGGAATAATCCAGATCCTCACTCTCTGAGTAACTCACTATATAATGCTTAGGTTCTATGACAGGGTCTTTGGAGTCTCCCTGAGCGAGGGGTTAGACCCGTTACAGAATACCAGTCTAGGCAAGTAAAGGTAACCCTGCCATTCCCTAGAGGCACATAAGGATATGATATTAGTGACCATAGTTCCCTTGATCTGTCAGCACACTAAAGGGTGACGTGGTTAGCATCCTGCCTCCAGAATAAGTCAGGTGCCCATTTCTACAGCTGAGTGACCGGGACACCTCCAGCCGGACTCAAACCCCCGAACAGAGAGAGACTAGTGTACTAACCACTTGACCACTCAGACTCACAACAGCTTTAGTGTGTGAACACAAAAGGCCTGGATTCACATAAGTTCACGTAAGTCACTCTGTTCCTCTGATTTACGTGACTTTGTTCCTCTGATTTACGTGACTCTGTTCCTCTGATTTACGTGACTCTGTTCCTCTGACTGACTTGCTCTTTAGGCTCCACGCACCCGCACAGCCTCGTCTCTCTTTCTCCTTTGAACGTTGGGGTTCCCGATCACCCTGTAACCAAAACTTGCTCGTAACTTGCTCTCTCACTCTTTCTCTCTAACATCCCCTACCTCTGACCCTGGAGTCTATAACCAGCTCACTATATTTACTACAGTAATTCTCTCCATTTATAAAGGTCAGTCTAGGATAGTGGTTCGAAATTAACAAAAGTCCGCGGAGACCCTGTTGTTTCAAAATGCAGGTCAAGGACCTCCCATACTTTGAATGGTAGCTTTGCGATTTAAATGCAAAACTTTTTTTTTCTTCAGAAAATGCGTGTGACCTTTAATGAGTAAACTCTTTAGTATACTAAAAACACGATACTTCTCCTTTTTCTTCGTTCGCTTCTACCATTAAGATCGCACCGTGATCCTACTGAATTTACTCCTGTGGTCTTCCTGTGGTCCTCGAGAGGGCCACAAGAGATCCCCGAGAGGACTACATGAGGTTCAGAGTATCGCGGGGCTTGGGCCTGTATTCTCGGTGGGTCTCAGAAGCGGGAGTGCGTGACACCGTGGTTTTCTTGCACCAGTTTAGTCTAGAGTTGGACTTTCTCACCTCAAAACCTCGACGTGTTTTGGATATCAGTATATCCCCGCTGGGCGAGAGGTGGCAGCCCATCCAGCCCAGAGTTGGACATTCTCACTGGAAAACCTCAGCATGACTAGGATACGCTTATATCCCCGTCTGGTGAGAGATGGTTGCCTATCTAGACTGCACTGGTCCAGTGTCTACGACTTTAGCATTTTGTGGTCGTGGCCGCTACCCTTCCTAGTTGTGACCAGGACGGAGCTTTTGTCCAGGAGGACGAATCCTTGCCACTAGTAGGTTTCACCCTTGTGTTAAGCTAGTTTATGCGTGTTATCCCACTATGGGCGTGTTTAGGACGTGACCGACCTCTAGACCGGAGGTACCGTGACATTAGTAGCCATCAAGTTTCACCCCTGGTTTAAGCCGGTTTAGGCATATTTCACCAGTATGGGTGTATATCGGACGTGGTGGCCTCTACAGCAGAGATGCCGTGGTATGAGTAGCTCTCGTCGCGAGACTACTGGACATACCGATTAATCTTTACTTTATCCTTTCCATCACCTTTTCACATAGGCCCTGCTCGGCAACCCTAATTGCATTTTATTCATTGGCAGGGAGGATTTTCACCCCACGCGCGGCAGACGAAGAATCTCGCCAGTATTGTTTCAGTTTAACTACTGGGTTAAGTCGGTTCAGGCAATCCGCCCGGTATGGGTGCACATAGGACGTGGCCGACCTCCAAAGCAGAGGTGCTGTGATTTGAGCAGTCCTAACCTCGAGACTACTGATTACTTCACTTCATCCTTTCTTTCACCTTTTCCACAGTGGCGCAGCGCGGCAACCCCATTCACACCTTTCTTTTTCTTCACTGGCCGGGAGGAGCCCCACTTCACGCACGGCAGCTGAAGAATCTTCCCAGCAGCAGGTTTTAAATCAGAGTTTTCCTTCTCTCAGATGAGCTACCAAACAAGACTCTCATCTACCCGAAGCGTCTGGTTTTTCAGGGGCCAGATATTCACCTTCGCCCCTTCTCTTGTCAGTTTGAACAGTTCCGCCACGATAAGGCCAGGAACTGGACTTAGCTTCAGAGGGTATTTGAGACGCAAGCCTTGGAAACATTTAATTGGAGTGGAGAACGTATTCTCCACCCCACCTCTGGTTATAACAGTCCTTAGAACAAACAAACAAACAAACAAAAAATACAAATTTGATGAATTTTCAAAATGACAATAATGTAGTTAAGAAAAAAAAATAGACAGCAGTTAACAGTGTTACTTGTTCTGGCAAATGAAAAGAATATGAAATGCGCGACAGCTAACCAACCTACATAAACATGGTGAGAGAAATCATGTATTCTTTTATTCCGAACAATCGAAAGTTCTTTCCTCTACGCAGGATTCACGGAAACGTCAGGTGTTAAATGTTTCACTGTGACAAAAGAAAAAAAAAAGATACTTTGAGTTTTTGTCACGGACCCCCACGGTAAGTTCCGCGGAACACAAGTTGAGAACCTCTGATCTAGGGTATTTATCGTTACACGCCCCCCTCTCATCTCCCCCCCCCCCCAACTCCCGAGTTGTGTGTTGTTTCTCTCTTCCTGCCCCAGTTTCTCATCTAGTGGAATTTCTAAGCGAGAAGATTTCTTGAGAAATCTAACAAAGCTATTTATTTACAAGCCCCCGCACCACTCCCTATCCTATTTCATCGTGCATCCTAGTACTGTTCCGTATAGCTAGATTTATCCCTGATGTATCTACTGTAAGTACTTACATCTAGACTCAACACGCTTGCTCTTTGAATGTATGACCTCTTCTTCTAGCTCGCCTAGAATGACGTCACCCTTCTATTTTTGGATTCTCCACGTTTCCGTCTTGTTACAACTGCAACTGACTTTCCCTGGAATATGACGCGTGATGAAGATTAATATAAAAAATTTCCAGAAATCTCATAACTGGAAATGTTTAAATTATTTGTATATAGGACCTGGTTTGTGCTTATCAATATTTAGTCACAAGTTTTTGTTGATTAATTTAGTTGGACTACTTCACTTAATCCTTAAAACAGATCCAGTTTTCCAGTATGGCTTCTGTCTGCTTACAGTTTTTGACATACGTTCTGATTTTGTACAGAAATGCCGAAGGTGCCGTGACAACAGCTGCAGCAGGAGACTGTCTCTGTGCGACAACTACAGTCAACGGTAGAAACACAGGTAATCATTCCTGGTTGTATGTTTCTAAACTCAAGTGAAAGTATGATAAAAGTTCATCAAGTAAATCTTCTTAACTTTCGCCTTGATTCTACTAGTAATTAAATAAATAATGGCTGCTGGCTTCGTGCTTGAATATTCTGTTACTTTGTTTTAACAGCTAGACATAAGTGAATTCTAACGGAAAATTCAGGCCTTAAAATACTCAAAAAATTCTTTAACTGAAGTTAATTATTGATTTTTAACATTTGCTTCATGAGTTAATTAACACTTTGTTTACTGAAACAATGTAAGAAAGTGCTGCAGAAGTTAGATTTACTTTATCTTAATGTTGTTATTTCCATAACATATCTGAGCAACCGAGAAAATCCCGGCCTGAATGCTAGCAGAGGTGCCTGGGCTAACTAGTTGTAGAAACAGGCACCTGACCCTTTCTTAAGCTTGGGTAGGGAAAGGCGGCCGGGCGCGGTGCTGACTACATCATCCTCTAATGCAGTGTTTCCCTGGCTTGCTGTCGCCCCCTTTTCTTCTAGGTCACACCCTCAACGCTCCCCCCCCCCCGTACTATTCATATAAAGACTTACTAAACTATGATATGCATTACAGTTAAAAACGTCAGACAGCAAACCAGTTTATTTAACAATATGAAAGAGTGCGTTTATAACTCACCTACTGCATTACTTTCTCAACTTTTAATGTGATGGATGAGTTTCATGCAGGGGACATAAGTTTCTCAATATCAGGTTGAAAAGTACTAAGAAGAAGGTATAACTGCCCCTGTCTGCTGCTTCGTTTTCCCTCAGTCTTCCTGCTGTCTCTCCCCCCCCCCCCCCTTCTCTTTCACTGCCCCCTACTGACCCTTTTTCTTTCACGGCCCCTGGTCCTTTTAAACGCCCGCAGGGCGGGCGGAAGGGGGGGGGGGCGTCATAGCCCAATTTGGAAAACACTTATACTGTGTCAACGTGTCAGGGAAAATAAGAAATCTATTTTAAGAGAAATAATATCTGTTATAAAAAGAAGTATGGAAGATAAAACTGAAAATGATTTCGAGAGCGCGAGATGCTCACTATAAAAGGCCATGTAGCCATGAAAACGGAGAGAAAACAAGAGGGATGAGCTAGTCAAAGGAAGTGCAGAAATAAGCAGGACAATGAGCGTGATCAGAAATAAGCAAGACAATGAACGTGATCAGAAATAAGCAAGACAATGAACGTGATCAGAAATAAGCAAGACAATGAACGTGATCAGAAATAAGCAAGAAAGTGAGCGTGATAAGAAATAAATAAAACAGTGAGCGTGATCAGAAATAAGAAAGAAAGTGAGCGTGATAAGAAATAAACAAGAAAGTGAGCGTGATCAGAAATAAGCAAGACAATGAACGTGATCAGAAATAAGCAAGAAAGTGAGCGTAATCAGAAATAAGCAAAACATTGAACGTGAGCAGAAATAAGCAAGACAGTGAGCGTGAGCAGAAATAAGCAAAACATTGAGCGTGAGTATAACAGTAGCGTATTGTGATATGTTTCATGTGAAACCTTAAGGTAATCAAGTCACGAAGTTTGAAGATTCCACACAGCTCAAGTAAGTTGGGGTTTGTTTTTTTTAAATTATTGTTTCACCAAAGGCTTTGTTTTGACTTCTTCTTCTTCTTCTTTTTTCTTCTTCTTCTTCTTTTTATCTTCTTCTTCTTCTTCAATCATCATCGTCATCATCTTCTTCTTCTTTTTCTTTGTCGCCCTGACAAAGTCAGCCGTCTTCTCAAGACTTAAGTGGAAGCCCCCTAGCATTTCTTTCAGTTTTTCTGGACAGCAAAGCCGCAGGGACATTCTTTTGTATGTGACATTTTAAGATGGTAGATGGTAGAGGTGACCCAGGAGTCTACAGTGCCCCGCTCTTTGATGGAAAATTGTAGTTTACTGGTATCTCTGTAGTTTAAGATTTTGTTTTGTTTCTGTTTTCATTTTTGTTTTCAAACTGATGTTTATTTTGTTATGGATGATGGTTTTTGCTTTTTTTTTGTTGTGGTATTGGTTGTTTAATTTGTTCCATTTTGTTCCTACTTTGGAGAGGACATCTGTTTTTTCATTTGCCATTTAACTCGCAGTCTGAAGGGAGCCATTGCAGAGCTACAGTTGAGTTTTGGAGTTCTTGTTTTTACTGTATGTGAAGAAACTGACTGAGACCTCGCGTACTGTTGTATCTCCCTTGTATGATCATACATTATCTATAATAACCGAAGATACTGTTATACTAACACCGTGTCTCATAAGTGCCCTTATGGCATAATAGAGATGCATTTACCTTTACCTTATGTCTGCTTGCTGGAATTTAAAAACCTAGTAATGTTGCCAAATGAATTCTTTGATTTCCCCTGAAACGCTGGCAGTTATCACTAGGCAGTACGCACGGTGAACTAGTCTTCACTACCTCTCTCTTACATCATTCTCTTTTCAGGTTCTCTATCAGGCACTGTTGTTCTCCAGCTGACCAATGGCCAGTGTGGCAAGGCTCATGGAGGAGTTGTGACCGCTGACGGTTACCACTGGATTGAACTTGACTACGGGGGTCACGTAAGTTTCTTGTGGGGAGATAAGAAAACAGGTAATACAAAATAACATAATAAGTACTGAAATACAAAAAGGAACTGACGAAAATAGGCACTATGAAACAACTTATGAATATAGATTTAGCGGAGTAATTATTTCTATAATTAGTCCGCTTTGATGAAAGTCCTGGTGGGCTGTAACCGATCAAGACCCTTGGCTTTCTTCCTGCCAAGGAAAAGAGACAAGAGTTCATACTATCTCCGTCGTTATGGAGGTTGCTTAGGAGCATAGTGCTGTAGCTCGATAACATTCCTCTTCCTGTCTTCTTGTTCTGCATTCTGGGACATACAATTTTTTTTTCTAAATATGACATACAGTTACCTACACCGCCATCAATACTGAACATAAAAGCCTATACCGCCATCAATACTGGACATAAAAGCCTACACCGCCATCAATATTGAACATAAAAGCCTACACCACCATCAATACTGGACATAAAAGTCTACACCACCATCAATTCTGGGCATAAAAGCCTAAACCGCCATCAATATTGGACATAAAAGCCTACTCCACCATCAGTTCTGGGCATAAAAGCATACATCATCATCAATATTCAGCATAAAAGCCTACATCACCATCAATACTGGACATAAAAGCATATACCATCATCAATACTGGGCATAAAAGCAAAGACCTTCATAGCGTATCATTGGGGACTTGTATACAAGTTTATAGTTCCTAAACGAAACCGCTAAATTATTATTATTATTAGTGTTATATTCATTTCCCAACTTTTTTTTTGCACTTGACAAAGGTGTTTCGGAGAAATATTGGGTCGCAATTGCTGCTTTCCGTTAGCGTTCTGTTTCTTATAGCTCCTGATGTTATTTCTTATTGTCATTTCTCCTCTTCTCTTCATTTCTGTGTATTTTACTAACTCCGCCCTCCTCTGCTTCTCTATCGCTTGGAATCAGCTACCCATTTTCATCACGACTAACCCAAACACAGGCCATAGTCGGAACCAAAACCCCAGTCTCCTCTACAGAGGAGTCAAAATCCGAAGATATTTTTTTTTTAAATCCACTAACTGCACCTGGAATTTTCTGCAAGAAGGTTTTAATATTTCATCTATATTTACATCTGATAAATTGTTAAATAATTTTAATTACAGATGTATTTAAAGCCAAAGATAATGCACATTTTCCTGGTGCACTTTAATTCTGGGCAGCTAGCGCGTTTCTACATCTTAATAAAGAGGATAGGGATCGATGCATTATCAAGATGGCGGACCGTATTGAAATGTTTAGCATTCAGTTTTGCTTTGACAAGTTTGAAAAAAATTCACTAAATTTGATTTTCATTCGAAATAGTGCTTTTACTACAATTTTCCACCGCAACATTAGCTGCCAAGATTATCTAAGTCGTAAATGCAGAGGAGGCTCTAATAATAACAGCAGGAGTATAACAATAGAAACAGTGAGAACAATAACAATATAAGCAGTAAACTTTTCTCCGGCAGAGGGTCTGGATCGCAGGAAATTACCTGAATGCAGCTTCAGCATCATCCTGTAGTGGTAGGTCTTATGATGTGTTTTTGTGTCACAAACCCCTTCCCAGTGTGTTATTACACATTGCTAAGCGTGCTGCTAAGTGTTGCCAATATTTTACTAAGTGTTGCTAAGCGTGTTACTAAGGGTTGCCAATGTATAAGTGTTGCTAAATGTGTTACGAAGTATTTCTAAGCCCGTTGCTAAGTGTTTCTAAGCGTGTTACTAAGCACTACTAAGTGTGCTATTAAGTGCAGCTAAGTGTGCTATTAAGCGTTGCTAAAAGTGTTACTTAAATGGTGATAAGTTGTTATTAAGTGTTGCTAATTTTGCTACTAAGTGTTGCTAATCTGTTACTAAGTGTTGTTAAGTGTGTTGCTAAGTGTTGCTAAACATGTTTCTAAGTTTTGCTAAGTGTCTTACTAAGTGTTGTTTTGCGTGTTACTAAGCATATTATAAAGTGTTGCTAAGTTTTCTAAGTGTGCTACTGTTAATGTGTTACTAAGTGTTGCTAAATGTGTTACCAAGTGTTGCTAAATGTGCTATTAAGTTTTGCTAATTGTGTTACAAAGTGTTGCTATGTGTATTACTGTTTTTGCTCATTTCTGTTCTCCGATAATTCCAATTGTTCTGAAACTTCGTTTATGATGTTTTCACCCGACAAAGTTTTACCTTTCTCGTGTCCTTCCTGGAGACAATACTGCATCATTTACTTGTTGCGTGTGCCAACTCTTAGTCCTACATCTGTCACGTCTGACAGGTTCGCATCCTTCAGCTCACGTGAACACAACGTGTGTGTGTGTGTATGTGTGTGCGTTTTTTTTTTCTTTTAACCTTCATTTTTCTCCCTTTCCTCGTCATATCTTTTCTCATGCTCTTTCAGCAATGATCTTGTTTCGACAATCTGTGCTAGTCTAGTTAGAGAAATAATAATAATCCTTCTTCTTCTTCTACTGCTGCTGCTACTACTACTACTACTACTACTACTACTACTACTACTACTACTACTACTACTACTACTACTACTACTAATTACTCCAGTTGGGGGAGGGGGAGAGGGACGGTCGAGCCAGTGCATCTCTCCAGGATTCCCTTGTTTTAAGGAAGGGCCCGAATAACTTTAAGGGACTCATCAGTGGACGAAGACACAGTGACTAATCAAAAGCTTGGAGGTGGGGGTAGTTTTGATCCACCTTACAAAATCCCTCTCGGTGGTCCAGACTGCTACTACTACTACTACTACTACTACTACTACTACTATTACTACTACTACTACTAATACTACTACTGTTACTTCTACTACTACTACTGCAACTACTACTAGTACTTCTACCACCAACACCACCACCACTACTACTACTACTACTACTACTATTACTACTACTACTACTACTACTACTACTACTACTACTACTACAGCTACTACTAATACTACAATTACTACTACTAAACTGCTACTAAACTACTGTCACAGCTTTTAGCCCATTATCATACAAAACCGCTAAGCAGTGTCACCAGGGAATCAAGTCATAGTTTTCTTCTAAGCTTTTTAGCGCAGCCAAGTATCTGGGCCCCACAGAATACTAACAGGGCTTGGCTGAGCAGATCCACTCACGCTGAACACGTTTGGAGTGTTAATGTACTGAAGTGCTTACTCTATTCCTGTATTGTCTATTAATACGTGTAATGAAATGATATTCTAAACATTTTCCACTTCCCCAGCAACGACAGCCGCTTGCCCTCCTATCATCTCTCGAAGCGCATGGGGGGCTAGAGCTCCAACCTCTATCTCCTACCAGAGCCACCCAGCCAAGTATGCATTCATACATCACGCAGAAAGTCCGGATTGTCATACCGAATCAGCCTGCGCCAGTTTAGTCAGAAGTTTCCAGAACTATCACATGGACACTCATGGTAATTTGTTTATCTTAGACGTTCCAGCATCCCCGCTCCTCTTTCAGCAACTGTGTTTTGGACTTCTTCATTTTGGCCCAGGATCATTTTTCTGTATTTTTTTGGGTCTTCTCCGGTTCTTCTTCTTCTTCTTCGAGCTGGTGTTGTTTGCAGCCGATGCAATGAGGATGTTCAGGCGCAGCATCATATCGGATTGGGAGCGGGTTATTTTTTTTAGACCCTGAGTGGTGCTAAAAAGCACGGAGTGCGCAGTATTTCTTAGCAGACTCCACCACCATGAGGACTATGGCGATCTCTGCTGTCTTAACTAGGCTAGGTTTGTTACCTATGGGTACCAACGGAGAGGTGGGACAGGATCTCGGTCGACTATAGTTCGCCAACCCTGACACTGGCATGTCATTATAGGTAGCTAGGATTGACGGCGTCTTCATCCACGATATATCTGGAAACAGATGATGCAGATTATGATTGATAGCTTGACAACTGATCGTCGGATAGTTGATTGTTGTTCTGATAACTGATTGACCGTCCAACAGTTGACCGATATTCTGACAACTGCCTGACAGTTGATTACCAGTCTGACAACTGACTGACAGTACGATAATTGACTGGCATTCTAACTGTTGATTGACGGTCTAATTTTGTATTGACAAACTGACAACTTACTCCCAATCTGACAAATGGTTTTCAGTGATGAAGAAATACTGCAGACAACACTACAAGTGTATCTGTTAACATTTTATCTGAGCTGGTTTTATGTTTTTCTTCTGGAATTAGATACAGTTTTTTAAAATAGCAAGGTTAGTGATTTTCCCATGCTGACAAAAGAATATTTACTTGGCAGAAACTCTTGGAAAATAACTTTATACAAATTTTATCATTCAAAATAAAGAAAAAAAAACCCGACCTTCTAACCACAGAAGGCGCTGCCATGTGTCGGAAACTAGTTCGACGAAAAGCTTACATTTAGAGAAGTTTTGTACCGACTTATACAAATTTGCCTCGGAGACCATAATCATTATCACCAGCGTCGCCGTCATTATTGTTGTAATTATCATCGTGAATATCGTCGTCGTGATCATCATCATCATTGTATTAAAAATCAAAGATTTTGTCTTTCTTAATTTTTTTAAAAATTAGGAACAGCGACACAAGAAAGAAAAAAAAAAGAAGAAATCTGTCTTGGTCTGTGGTAAGAAAAAGCTAAAATTTATATTCGAATCCAAATATTTATCATATTTAACTTCTCTCTCATTCTGTCTCTCTGACACAGGATGGGGAGATATTGGTTACAGTTTCCTGATTGGCGGTGATGGGAGTGTGTTTGAAGGTCGAGGCTGGGATCACATTGGGGCCCACACAGCAAACTACAACTCTGTTGGGTTTGGTATGTTTTCTTTCTGTGGTCATAAGTAAGAAATAAAACGGAGAATGGACTGACAGCGGTGACTCGAGATGAAGCAGAACTCTCCAAAAGATGTAGAATGCAGTGTCGTTAATAGAAACACTACATAGATAATGCAATTACTACAAGATGGAAAATAATTTATATATCTGTAAGCGCGTTTAGTTTAATACGCGTCAATGTTCACCTATGACGGTTACATTATCCCAATCCTCCTTTTTCTAGCGGTATTCTTCCGCGTCTACATTTTCACGTGATTTAATTAACTAAATAATCCCTAACTGGTTTACTTGGATTGTACTTCTTCTTTTTTTTATTTAATCAATACACATTATATTTACAATGTCAAGTATAGCGTTCAAGTGCAAAGTGCGCCTTTAAAAAAACATTTTGACAATAATGCGTATTTCCCTATTAAGTGAGAACCTACCTAATATAATGTAGTTTATTTTCCAAAACAAGACGAACTGTATCTTCTAAATATATATTTTAAAAAAAGGTAAAACCCCCGTTTCCATGCCATTTAAGGCATACTGGGGAATACGGTGTTAGACTCGTATTTTCCTTGACCTTCGGCACATGAAAGTGTGATGTGGTCGGTATCACGCCTGGCCGCTTTACCCTCCCAGATTTCTCCCTCAATTTTAGAGGCTGGGTGAACCCCATGGGCCTTTTTTTGATGTGTGTCAGAAAAAAATCCACCTCTGGGACTGAACCTGGTACTGCCGGATTAGTAACCTGAGCGATCTTCTAAATATGCGATACTGAAATAAAAGACCCACACTGCAACGGTGTAGAATATTTTCATGCCACTAAAATGCCTTGCTGTGTCCACGAGGATGCATACTTTTAAAACAAGACCGAAAGGATGTTTAGTTTACAAGAATCTTATTTCTTATTTTTAAGGTTTCTGTTTCATTGGCAACTTCATGACGCATGCGCCGACGGACATTCAAATCTCCAGAGCTAAACAGCTGATCGCCTGCGGTGTTTCTTTGGGCAAGCTTAGCTCCAGCTACACCCTCAGGGGTCACAGGGACATGGGGTCAACAGATTGTCCAGGTGATACCTTGTACGCCTTAATCAAGACGTGGCCTCATTATTAAGACCAAGATGTGATAATACTGCGACTTAAACATAATAAAAAAAAGTGATGACGGAAAGACAAGATCCTAACTTCTATGTGCACCAGAATATACGTGTTTTGTTGTTGTTGATTTGGTTCTTTTTTCTATATTAAATATGTGACACTCATCTGAAATCGTCTAAAACATATTCACGGCTTCTCGGACTGAAGATTCTGCCCGACTCGTTGCCGCTTTCATTTTACAACAACAGCGATGTTTTCGTAGTTGCTGTGGAGATTCTGCGCCGTGATGAGTTCCTTATTCACAGTAGAAGATTAAAGCAGTTTTTTTTAATGAACTTTATTTTTTAAAAAATCAATACGTGACAGTTTCATACATACATTTTACATAATAATTTTGATGAAATAATGTGTTATGAGGATGAAGGTGATCTGCGGTGAGTTTTACAATGTTGGGAGTGTTGGTGAAAACAAGATCTAACATATGTTATTTCCAAGTGCATTTTACAAGGAAATGGTTGACAAGGCAGGGACTGGTTGTTGTAAGGGGCTGTAGCTCTAGGTGGTTGCCACGCCAAGATTAAAGCACTTATTTTACTTATCCGAAGTGCGGTGATGATACTAATGTACATTTATTCTACGCAGACCACACTAAATACACGCACAGTTGAGAAATGGTTGAAGCAGTACAGATTTGAAATACGCATAAAAAGCTTTGTAGATCCGCCAGTTATAAATTCCTTGCTCTACGACTAATGAGTACAACTGAAGAAGCTGAGATCATCTGAGAAATGGTAAAGGCTACATGGAAAATTATCAGTGGAACATAGCAGGGTTCGATAACCCTGACGCTGGCATATCAGCTGTGGGTTGCCGATTGCCTCATCGAACAGGCGTCTTCACCCCCACCACAAATATACAAACACATGCACAGATATACAAATATACACATAAACGTATGCTGTTACATACGTACACACACACACATACAGCATTGCCCCCGGAATCCAAACGCCCCAGAACTCGAACAAGTTGGAATCCGAACGCCCCAGAACTCGAACAACTTAGAATCCGAACGCCCCAGAATTCGAACAACTTGGAATCCGAACGCCCCAGAACTCGAACAACTTGGAATCCGAACGAAAAATTATAGCAAATTTTGCCCCGGAATCCGAAGGCTGCTTTGGAATCCGAACGTTGTGTGTGTTTGTGCGTATCTCTGGGCAAGTCCATGACAATGGAAGAGCTTCAGCTCCTCAACCAGCAGCTGCACGAGAAAGAAGTCGCAGAAGACATTTCTTCAGGGGAGGAAGAGGGAGACGCTGGAAGCATTCCCACTGCTGAAATCAAGGATCTTCTCAGCACGTGGGCAAAAACCAGGCAGTCGTTGAGAAGTGGCACCCAAATAAAGCCCTTGTTAACATGTGTGTTAACTTGTTCAATGATAACATCACTGAACATTTTTAGAAAAGTTCAAAAAGGTCGCCAACATCAGACCACTTTGGAACGTTGGTTCTCAAAAGACACCACGACCCGTGATCCCATGCCCTCTACAAGTGGTACCTTAGCAAAGGGCATGAAAAGGCAAAGAATGCAGACACCAGAACCACCAGAAAAACAGTTACCTGATGTTATCATGGAGGGTGACTGATAATTATTCCAAGCAATAATCTCGTTCCTCCTCCTCCAGCTTCCACATGCGCCATCATCATTCCTTTTTAAGGTAAATACTGGTTTTTATAGTTTTAATTTGATTAATTTACGTTTTTATTCAAATATTACTATTTGTTAATATTTTTTTAACCTTAAAATCCAGTGTATTTGCTGTTAAAATCATTCTGAAAATTTGAATTCGTGGTATCCAGGAACGGATTAACCCAGTTTCTATTATTTTAAAGGGGAGCAATTGTCTTGGAACTCGAACGGGTTACTGCAACTGATTAAGTTCGGATTCCAAGGTATCACCGTATATGTAATACAAATGACGAATGTCATTACACATTTCTCCGTTTTGTTTATACTGTTTCTATGAAATACAAGGTGGCAGAGAGAGAGAGAGAGAGAGAGAGAGAGAGAGAGAGAGAGAGAGAGAGAATCTTTAGTTTTAAAGGGTAAAGAACTGGGCACGCAGGCCCGTCTTACATTCTGCCCTTCATCACTCCATCTTCCACTCTTCCCACACACTTGATTTAGTACAAATATACAAATTAAATTAGGCAAAAACATATCAAAAGAGTGTAAGATTTAACTACTACATTCACAGTAAAAGAGAAGAAGTAATTAACCTAATAAAATAGCACTCACGCACACATACACACGCAGACATATACATAAACAAAAATACATTGTAAATACAGATCTTCTAACATATGTTTTTTAACAAACATTAAAATAATTTCTAACAATATCTAACAAGTTGCTTTTCTAACTATGTCATTTTAGTACTTGATGGTTGGCGAGTCACGTGTTGAGAGAGTGCTGGTTATTTTATGGAGGCATATAATTACAAGCAAGTAAATAATGAAACAGGTTTGAGTTAAAGGATGAATTATTACCAATGGATTTTAAATGGTAGGGGATGGTGTTCCAGAGCTGCACTGCAGAGTACGCAAGGCTTTTCTTGTACAGATCAATCCTGGGTTTAGGAAGAAGACAGTTTTTTAAACGCTGGCTATGTTTAGTGTTATACGTAAACAGTGACCACAAGTAAGGCGGAGCATTGTGCGACAGAATTCTGTGAACAAACTTAACTTTGTTAAAAATGATTCTATTTTTGATGGGTAGAATTTTGAGTAGAGACAGAGAGGAAGAGAAGGGGGAGAGGGAGAGAGGAAGAGGAGGGGGAGAGAGACAGAGGGAGGGAGAGAGGCAAGAGGGGGAGACACAGAGAGAGGGAGAGACAAAGAGAGATTGACTGACTGATCTTTATTTCAAAAGGGTTAAGAATTGGGCACGTAGGCCCGTCTGACATTCTGCCCTTTATCATACATCTTTCACTCTATTCCAGACAGTCTACAAATATGCTGTTCATGTAACAAACATAATTAACATTGAAGCTGAGAGACATAAAATAAAATATAACATTTACGTTTCGCTCTTAAACATTCACTCAGTACAGAAGTAACTACATACATTATAAATGACTATCTACTAAACAAAATTTTCGGGACTATTCAGAAAACAATTAATTGTATTCGGTGTCTGTAAGAGCAGTTTAAGATAACTTTTAAGTTTTATAATTCATGGGGCATGTAGTAGACATCAAATAGATATTGAGAAAGGTTGTAGTTATAGGAAGGAGTATAATTTTTTTTTTTTTTTACAGGATGGGAGGGTATTCCAAAGATGAGCAGCAGAATAACTAAAGCTTTTCTTGTAACGATCAAGACAAAGAGGGAGACACACACACACACACACTCACACAGAGAGAGTGAGAGAGAGAGAGAGAGAGAGAGAGAGAGAGAGAGCGTAAATCAAAGTGGACTGATGCTCAAGACTAAGAACAAATGAAGGGAGTGGAAGAGGAGCTCAGTCTTGCTCCAGCCAAACCAGTTGTTAAAACAACAGACATTTGTGCCAGGGAAACTCTCTAAGAATAAATAATGATACATACCTGCATGGCAAGAAGCACCAGAATACGCCATACATTGCTGTCTGTGTTATTCATCATTCATTCATTTGCATGTCCCTTGCGGAACTTTGCCTCCCAAACAGCACTCCTGTAGGCCTCTCGGTTGTGAGCAAGATACCCTACTGCTGATGCATCCATTTGCAGATTATCAACGATCATCAACCCAAACAGCTGTCTGTGTATTATTGAAAAAACAGCAGGATATTTGTGAAAAAAAAATCATCTCCTGTCTAGATCTAAAGCGAAAAGAGAAATTCGACACAAGGGGTAATAACGTAAAACATCACGCGAGAATAAAATATTTCAAGAGTAATGACCCTTCCTGTCACCCCTATGTTTGTGACAAGTGTGTGACACAGACCACGGGTACACTTTAACAGACCAGGGTTGACTGACCTACTTTCTCCTGTGCAGTACAGCAAGCAGTTACCGGCCATTGAGACCAGGTTCGCCTGTGGTTGGGAAGTTTACTGTTGGTAGTTACGGTCAGCGTTTCGAGCTGCTGCCAAGAAGTGTTTAATGTGAGTAATAAAATCAACGACTAAACATCTGCCGTGTGAAGTTATTACTTTAGCTGTCATTACACGTTTCCTCCTTTTGTTTATACTGTTCATCCTGGTTCTTTAAAATGTGCAACTAGAGGTTCTATTTTGTAAACGAAGTTTTCACTATAAGAACACGCAATAATATGCATACCTTCTTTATCCAGGGTAGAAATATGTTAATGAAAACAGGACATTTCTGTCTCAAAAGCAGTCAATCCGTTCCCAGACAAAGAAGTTGAGCTGGGCCGCATGTGTCATGGCTTCTCACAAGCGACTTTCATCATGTTGGTAGATAAGATGCTCGTTAGTTTTATATAAAATGTTACTGAAATTTACATTAAAAATGTTGTTGAGTAAATTTAAGTGGTAAATGTTGAGGAGGTTGAGATTGTTATTATTTAATAATGGTTTGATGTGTAAAGAAGACAGACATTCTCAGCGAGGGATTCAGATAGTGTTGACTATAGAGATTTCTGCTGCAGATCTTCCAGTCAAGGCAAATGAGCAGCAGGGAAGAGTAGGTGGATGTGTGTGATCAAAGTAAGGATCGGTAAACAATATCTGATTAGTTATTTAATGAAAGAATGGCCACGACAGAGGTTCAAGGTGTGCAGCAGCCTTGAACAATAAAAATTCTTCCTCACGTGAATGAAGTGAACTAAAAAAAATGGTCACTTTGAATAAAGAAATGGAGCTTTCCTACTTTAAACTATAAATATAGCCTCACCCCCCCCCCCCAAAAAAAAAAAAAAATTGAAAACCTTGCAGATCATAGGTTAGATACTAGTGTAACTACCTATTTATACTTTCACCAGTTTTTTTTTTTTAATATTCTCTCCTTCAGTAGCACTTTCATCATTATTGTTCACCTGAGGGTGTTTTGCTGTTCAAATCCCACGTTCAGTATGTACTTTTGTGAGAACTGTCTCAGGCCTTTTCATGATCAGTACAGTCTTCTTCTTCCTCTTCTTCAATTCTGGGAACAAGGAGGCAGGAAAATGTTGCTTATAACAGTCTTTGGAGTATTCTATCACATCTAGTGAAGGTTTCCTTGTGTTAAAAAAAAAGTGAATAATTATTGCCCCCTCATATTAGACTGCCTTTTCCCTCAACGACACATATGGAGCTTTTGTTTTTGCAGTTGATTAACAGGAACAGTTTTAAGAGTCAGGTACAAGCCAAAGTCACCTTGCTGTGAAGTATCTGCGTTGTAGCCATCGTTCTTTTCCAGTGTTTAAACTTTTTTTCATTACATCCAAAAAAGTTGTTTTTTTCTTTTAATTTGATCATGAATATTATTTTGAGAGACAGATAGCAAATTGGATGAATTCAAAGACAAAAGTTCAAGATAAATATTCTGTATAAATACTCTGTTCCCTTTGGAACAAATTCGAGACTAAGGCAGGGATAAGAGAAATGAGCATGCAACAAACAGTCTCATCAGTGACCAAGAAAAGAAGGCAGGCAGATATGGGCCAAGTGATGAGGAGAAGCAGTCAGAGAATCACAAAGCAAGCCATCAAATGGGAAGCATCTGGGAAGAAGAAAGAGAGACCAAACTTGAGGGACCCTAAAGAGTCACTGACAAGAGAATCACTGACAGGAGAATCAATGACAAGAGAGTAAATGACAAAGGGGTCACTGACAAGAGAGTCACTGACAGCAGAGGCTAAAATAACTGGCATTAAATCTGTTGATGAGACTGAGAAGCTTGATAAGAGTAGAGACTCATGATGCGATGCTCTGCAAGCCCTGTGTGATGCATGACAGCACAGGAAGGACAGGTAAAAGTATAGGTATTATTTTGAGAAGCAGTAACAATGTAGTCTGCTATACTCTTCATTTTGTACATTCTTTTCATTGATATGTATGCATTTAACCATGCAATTCAGTTATCTCTAAGAATTGTTATTAACAAGTTTATAATAAACCATAGATTTTTATTTTAAACAATACATCACTTGCTCAGAACACTCAGTTCTTAACATTGTTGGTGGAGAAGAGTACACATGTATTTATCATAATGTCTAAATAAGTAGGCTTTTATTATTGCTCCTAAATGTATGGACTTTTGTATTACCATTTTCTAAGCGGGTTTTATCATAATCTCTGAGTAAATGGACTTTAATTTTTTTATCAAAGCCTCTGTCCAAAATGAATATTTATTTATTTTTGTTAATTGTACCCTCAGATTAAGTACATTTTTATGTTTATCATGACCTAAGTGGACTTTTATCATTACTTCTAAATGGGCTTTTGTCATCACCTATGT
The DNA here is from genome assembly GCA_009760885.1 of Achatina immaculata. Classification (NCBI taxonomy): domain Eukaryota; kingdom Metazoa; phylum Mollusca; class Gastropoda; order Stylommatophora; family Achatinidae; genus Lissachatina; species Lissachatina immaculata. Next base: position 37,661,440 of record CM019704.1, on the reverse strand, counting down.
CTCAGTGGACTTTCATCTTCACCTGTGTCTAAGTGGGCTTTTATCATCACCTGTACCTGAGTTAACTTTTATCATTACCTGTAAATGAGTTTTTATTATCACCATGTCTAAGTGTGTTTTTATCATTACCTATGTCTAAGTGGGCTTTTATCATTACCTATGTCTAAGTGGGCTTTTATCATCATCTATGTCTAAGTGGGCTCTTATTATCACCTATATCTAAGTGGGCTTTTATCATTACCTATGTGTAAGTGGGCTTTTGTCACCACCTATGTCTAAGTGGGCTTTTATTATCTTAAGTGGGCTTTTATTATCTATGTCTAAGTGCTAAGTGGGTTTTTATCATCCATGTCTAAGTACCAAGTGGGTTTTTATTGTCTGTGTCTAAGTGGAATATTATCATCACTTCTGAATTAACAAGTAAATACATCAGCCTTCATGTTTTAAAGATTCATTTGACTTTAATACGGCAGCAAGTGTATATTTTTTTTTTGGGTGGGGGGATGACACCATTTACCCATCCTTGCTGTTTAGAGTGGCTACTTTTCATGTTCTCTTAACTGATTTCAGTTTAAAAACCCCCAAAAAAACCGAAGGATTCTATATTATTGACCATTCATCCCTGTATCTCTGATTTTTTTAAAAATGCATTTATGCAGGAATGTTTCCAAATCTTTTTTTTTTTTATCATAGAATTCTTACATTTTAACCTTTGGCTATAAATGGGGTTTTTAAATGGAAAAGCCAAACAAAAAAAAAAAAGTTTGGAAACTTTTGAATCAAATAATATGTATATGTTGTGAGTTGAGGGATATGTTCCTCCTGATTTTGTTTTTTGGTGGTACCACCATTGTATCTCTCTTTGTCTGTCTGTCTTTCTCTCTCTCTCTCTTTCTCCCAGTGTCCAAACCTGTAAGAGTTACTGCTGGAGAAACAACCTGTCTCCAATCATCTCTCTTCCTGGTTTTCTGTCTTAGATTTCCTTCAACATATGAAATTTAAAAAATGATGATGATGATGATGGTGGTGATAAAAAATTGGAGCAAGTTCTAAATTTCATATATATTGAGCACATTAGAACAGATTGTGGAAAATATTAAATATGAATAGAAACCATCAAGAAAATAGTGATGATTATAAAATGCATGTTCATCTGAATGAAATAGATTTTTATCATGAAAGATTTGGGGGGGGGGGGGGGAATGTTTAAAAAGAGTCACCAAGTTATGTGTAAGTCACCTCAGCTCTAGGGTGTAGAAACATGGACGTAGGGCAAGTTATGTGTAAGTCACCTCAGCTCTAGGGTGTAGAAGCATGGACGTAGGGCAAGTTATGTGTAAGTCACCTCAGCTCTAGGGTGTAGAAACATGGACGTAGGGCAAGTTATGTGTAAGTCACCTCAGCTCTAGGGTGTAGAAGCATGGACGTAGGGCAAGTTATGTGTAAGTCACCTCAGCTCTAGGGTGTAGAAGCATGGACGTAGGGCAAGTTATGTGTAAGTCACCTCAGCTCTAGGGTGTAGAAGCATGGACGTAGGGCAAGTTATGTGTAAGTCACCTCAGCTCTAGGGTGTAGAAGCATGGACGTAGGGCAAGTTATGTGTAAGTCACCTCAGCTCTAGGGTGTAGAAGCATGGACGTAGGGCAAGTTATGTGTAAGCCACCTCAGCTCTAGGGTGTAGAAGCATGGACATAGGGCAAGTGAACTGAAAAGAAAAGTGAGGATGTAGAAATGTAGCACGCAGGAAAATGAGTTTTATTTCCTGGAATGAAGGGATAATAAATAGTGTTTAAAATAAAAATCTTCTCCTCCCTTCATCATCCTTCTTCTTCTTCTTTTTCTCCCCCTGCACTGTTCATCATCTTTTCTTCTTCATCATCATCTTTTCTTCTTCTTCGTCTTCTTCTTCTTCCTTATTTCTCCTCTCCTCCACATCCTTCTTTCTCCTCTCCTCCTCATCCTTCATCTTCTTCTTCTTCTTTTTCTCCCCCTGCACTGTTCATCATCTTTTCTTCTTCATCATCATCTTTTCTTCTTTTTCTTCTTCTTCGTCTTCTTCTTCTTCCTTATTTCTCCTCTCCTCCACATCCTTCTTTCTCCTCTCCTCCACATCCTTCTTTCTCCTCCTCCTCCTCCTCCTCCTCCTCCTTCTTCTTCTTCGATCATATATCAAATGTACGAAATGAATGTTCGTGACAGGAGTGAATATTCAGAGATGAAGGGCAAAATATCAAACCGGCCTGGGTACCTAATTTGTTTATTCTTCTGTTAGTTCTCAAGTCCTACCCTTACATTCATAAGTTGTGTCTCTTCTATATTCTTAGCTCTTATTTTCAAGCACACCCTAATAGACATGAGAAAGTATACATTACGTACGTGGAATTAATCTGAAAATCAAACCAGACGAAAATGCTCAAAGCTAAAACACTGATTTGGGGGGGGGGGGGGGAGAGGACGAAGGCTCTGCCAGTTTGGCAGTCAGCGCGACCCATAGTTGACATGTCAGGGTTGACAAACCATAGCCTGTCTCACCTATCCGTTGGTACCCTCTAGCAAGTCCTAGCATGACTAACAGGGCAGGGATCGCCGTAGTCCAGAGGGCTATGGAGTTTGTTAAAGAAGTATTGCACTCTCCCTACTTTTTGTTTTCTTAGCTCCGCATAGTAAATTTTTTAAAAAAAGCAGTTGGCTAACCTGCTTCTAATGTTTTGCCTCAACAACTTTATCGCATGGACTGCAGAAAACACCAGCTCGTAGTCCCATTGAGGTAGAAGTAGAAAGCAGTGAAAAGATCTGAGAGTAGTGTAGGCTGGAAACTGAGAGGAGGAGCACAAGTACGAGTGTAGGAATACGTCACAAAGATTAACATATTAGAAGAAGAAGAAGGAGACTAACAACTCTACAATCAGTGTAGCATAACTGTATTTTCTTTTGTAACAATCCATTCACGAACTGACTTGCTAGGACTTCAGCGAAAGGTAGAGGAGAATAGATCAGAAGATATAACAGAACCCTGCCATAGCCAGCGCTTTATCTCCTCAAAACACAGCGCTGTATTTCTCTTCATGGGCAATTGCCAGATTCGGTACACACGGACCCCGATTTACGTAGCTCCGATAAGCACGGATCTGAACTTACAAACAAAAAAAAAAAAGTTCCAACGTGGACATAAATGCATATGAATTTTACAGAATATCACAGTAAGGATAGTAAACTACCATCACTGTGTATGTAAGAAAACATCGCTCCTAGTAACGTAAAAATCGACTTAAACATAAAGACTGCAGAACAATCCGCTGACGTAAGTCGGGAACTTGGTGAACTTTCTTATTTTTTCTGAGACCTGTATAGTTAAGACGGGATGCAATGTTTATAGTTTCACTATAAAGTCTCATTACCTGATGATTTAGTTTAATCCTTTAGTGCGCAAGCATTGAACTTGGACTGTTAGATTCACTTCGTTTTACATCATCATCATCATCATCATGTGCCGTCTTCAGCACTAAGGTTGGAGGTAATGAATCTCCAGTTCCCTCGCTCGCTCGCCTTGATGGTGTACTCAGCCAGTCCGTATCCTGTCCACTGTTGCATGTTATCTTCCCATCTGCAACTCTTTTCATCTCTCGCTTTTTTTCTTCTTCCGCGTTTCCTTCTTTTGATTATGTTGATTATATTATGTATACATAAATATTTAGAACTGATTGAGTAATTATGTGCGCTACCGGAAGATGTTGTCGGCCATGTTGCTTCTTATTTATATTCATCCTCTGGTGGTTTTCACTAGGCCACATCTTTTCTGTGCCACCTGGTCAGGCCATGTCAGGTATTTTTTTCCCCTTCTTGGCCTTCTTCTCTTTCTTTTTTTACCTTGATGTTTTCCAGTGGATCTAATTTTCTCAGGTGTATATTATGTTTGTTATATGCGCAGCATATTTGTAGAATGTCTGGAACAGAGAGAAACTTGTGTGATAAAGGGCGTGTGAAACTGAAGGAAGGAAGGAAAAAAAAAAACAGAAGAAGAAGAAGTATTCTAGATCAGTGGTTCCCAAACCTTTTCAGATTGCGACATACTTGGTAACATAAAATTTCTGTCTCAGCTCGCCTGTGTTCTTAATGCTGGGCTCTTGTGTAGTTAGCCATATTCTTTTTAGTATTTTCAAAATGTACACGCTACACTGCTCTTATATGGCGGGTATTTATCATATAAATAAGCAAAAATGCTCTGCATTTGGTCAAAAAAAGTTTTTTTCTCTAAAACTTTGGCAGCACACCTCTAGCTCTCGCGTGGCACATCACTGTGCTGCGGCACACTATTTGAGAAACTGTGTCCTTGATGTCAGTTATATTCATGTTCTTTATATCCGGCGCTTGTTTTCCCTCCTTTGTTTTGGCCGGAGTTGGCCATCAGTTGCTAATTTATGTTGGATCTCTGTTGCGCGGTTAATTTATGATAATTATTATAAACATTGAACAGCTTGTGTCATGCCTGATCGTGCAAGTCTTGGATTTGCATAGTCGGCCATATTAAAGCCAAACAGTGTTTTCGTTATGTTATTAAGCTGTGCCACTGTAACCTGCTCCCAGTTCGACAAGATGTTGTGCCTTATCACCTTCACCGCATCGGTTGTAAAGAACGTCGTCCTCGCAGTTCAAGGGAGATAGAAGAAGAAGAAGATATGTTAAAGTGATAGTGCAAATATGTTAGAACATTTTTATATAATAACAGTGATCGCGTAAATACGTTATGAAGCTTTTATGTTACTGTGATAGCGCAGATATATTATAAAGTGTTTTTTTAATGTAACAATGATAGTCTTATATAGTTAGTATATTGTTACAGTGATCGTGTAAATACATTATGAAGCTTTTATGTTGTAGTGGTAATGTAAATGCAGTAATTTTTAATGCGCAGATATAGATGAAAAGTGCTGTGTTCCGCTTATCGGCGGAAGTTCATAATAAACAACTGCCCAGCGTATGAGCGGGAGAACGCCAGGTATCAGCCTTCCCTCTCCCCCCTCCCTTTTAATCTGTTCTTTTATGAGTAATTCCTCCCGAATATTACATTCATCACCCGTTTGTGTTTTATTAGGCGAAATCTAAGAGGCAGAGAAAACACATGTCTGGGGCATACTAGGACCCCAGGGGGAGGGGGTGGGGCCGGTATGATTAGCAGGAGTCTGGTTCTCATATGCGGGAAGAGAAACCAGGATTGTGTTTTAAGTCAGAGGCTAGCCAAGAGATGGCGTACGTCTGGGGAATGGCGAAGACAGGTAGAATAATGATTACGTTGGGTTTTGGTGGTAATCGGAAGCTGTTGTGAGGTGCTAAGTGCTACAGAAGGGGGAAGTGCAGGAAACAAAAGGTGTAGGCCAGGAAATGCGAGATGTTGAGTGCTGAGATAGTGTTTGGAAGGATGTACTTCAAAAGTGATGGGTGTATATAGATATATCACTGGGGTATGGGTGTAACGGATGGAAAACATTAGGCTTGCCCTTTCTTTTTTTTTTTTTACAGTGAAGCCACGCAGTTGTGCTAGCGGAATATATCTTTACTTGAAATTGACACCGTAAAAATGTTAATTTTTCCACTATTTTATTATATTTTTTGTCCGGGTTTGCTTTTGGTTAATGGGTTTTTAAAAATCTTTGTACTCAGAGTCTTTCATATATGTCTCGGCGTTTCTGCAATCTTCTGTCCATCATAGCTAACCATCAGTGCTTGTGTATTATTCAGTTTGTCGTAAATATCTCACGCCCTTCTGTATAGCCACCATGTAGTCCTTTATTTTGTCCCATTTTTCTCGTTCTTACTTGACTCTCTCTCTCCCTCCCTCCCTCCCCCCTCTCTCTCTCTTTCTGAAAAAGGGCAGAATGTCAGACGGGCCTCCATGCCTAATTCTTAACCCTTTTGAAAGAAAGATCAATCTGTCAGTCTCTCTCTCTCTCTCTCTCTCTCTCTCTCTCTCTCTCTCTCTCTCTCTCTTCCACATTACTTGCTTGACGTTCTAACTGTGAGAATCTCTAGCTATGTGCCCTTTTCGTGTTTATTTGCTGTTTCGTTATTTTCATCATCCTTGATAAAGGCGTATCGGCGAAATATTGGTTTGTAACTGTTTGTTTTATATTTCTAAGGGCTAATATCATTCACAAATGCATAAAAATTGGAGGATACAATATTAACAACCTTCGGTATGCTGACGACACAGTACTGATAGCTGAGAACCAACAAGACCTGCAAAATCTCTTGGATAAAGTCGCCAAAGAAAGTGAACAGAAAGGCCTTACTTTGAACATCAAAAAGACAGAGACTATGGTTATATCTAAGAAACAGAATCCACCAGCATGCAGTATTAAATTAAACGGAACTATTCTAAAGCAGGTGCAGAAATTCAAATACCTTGGAGCAGTAATAACTTCAGATGGGAAATGCAGAACAGAAATTAGGAACAGAATAGGCCAAGCAAAGACTGCATGTCAGAGAATGAGAAACATATTAACCAACACATCTTTATCAATGAATGTTAGAAAACGAGTCCTAAAATGCTATATTGAACCTATCTTGTTATATGGAAGTGAATCATGGACAATAGGCAAGTCTGCAGAAAAATCATTGGAAGCAGCAGAAATGTGGTTTATTAGAAGAATGTTGCGAATCTCCTGGACAGCAAAAATAACTAATGAAGAATGTATGAGAAGAGCTGGAGAGACAAAAAACCTCGTGAAAAAGATAAGAGAGAGACAATGTACTTTCATAGGACATGCAATGAGAAGAGGGGCATTGAAAATATTATAACAACAGGAAAAATAGAAGGAAGAAGATCAAGAGGAAGACCAAGAGAAATGATACTGGACAGTCTGACGGGATGGTGTGGGAGGAGATCACCAACTGAACTGATGGCCTGCATGAAGATCGTGTACTCTGGAGAAGCATAATAGCCAACGCCAGTCGGCACGGCACATGATGATGATGATGAATATCATTGCTTCTTTTTACCATTTTTATCACCTTTACTTCATTCTGCCCTTCTGTTTGTTTTTTAAAAAACTTCTTCGAACACCTCTGACTGTCTACTATGCAAGAGTCAGTTTTACCACAGTCCTCAGTTCATGTACAACTCCTCCTTACGTCGTTCGATATATCTGTCGTACATGCACTGTTTAATCTTCAGTGTTCTATCACAACAAAACACAGCAGTCAACCGTAGAGACTTGAATAATATAATCTTCACCCAACCGTAAAGGTCTTGTAGCTCTTCCTGCTATCACCAGCTTCATGAAAGGTTCTTCGCTGTTCTCCAAAACATCGGTTTTCAATAGCTTCCATATCTGCTCTTAACACTGTTAAATCTTTCACATCGGTGGTCAACGGATCTACAGTCTTCAGTTGTTATAACTAACGCACTGAGATCAAGAGAGTCCCTAATCTTCCTTTGTCGTATCTACAGCACCGAGATCGAGAGAGTCCCTAATCTTCCTTTGACGTATCTACAGCACCGAGATCGAGAGAGTCCCTAATCTTCCTTTGTCGTATCTACAGCACCGAGATCGAGAGAGTCCCTAATCTTCCTTTGACGTATCTATAGCACCGAGATCAGTATCATCTACGATCGTAGCTACCATTCTTGCTTTCGTTCAACCGATGTGTGTCTTATCTACGTACAGTTCTGTCTCAAACTTATCTCCACCATCATTATCAGCAACATGGTTTATTTCCCTCCACTGACAGTTTACCTTATCTTGAAGCAGTTTTATCTTATCACCAGTTTAACACCCCCCGCCTCCCGTGTTCGTGGCCGTGGTCATATCAACATCGTTTACCCTTACTTACGCATGGATCGTCTGTGATCACCGGGGTAATAAACACCATTCATCATTCTTCCATGACCGCCCGATCTCGTAGAGGAAAAAAAAAATGTGAGCGGCAAATTTATCGAAACCCTCATTCTGTGTATATGTATCCGAATCAGCCTTTACCCCGAACAGCCAACCTTTGGTACCCACAAGATACTACATTAGTTGAAGGCTCGAGCTGCAGCAAGTGTATGGACGCAGATGTTTCATGAAATGAGGCTGAGGCTAGGCAGGAGCGTATTCCACTTGCTTTCTGTCAGGTTGTTTGCTGTTGCCGACAGTTAGGATTGTGAGCTAGGGGACACAATCCGCAGTATCCGACAATAGAGGGAACAAATTTGCTACTGCATGAATCTTATCTTATATCCTTCCCGTGCCGTTAAACGTCACATAGGGCTTGCAAAGTAGTTCGCCAATTTTTCCCCTGTCTTCGGCGAGTCTTTCAACCTCATCAAAGGATTTTATGCCTGTTAATTTGGCCACTCTTAACAATGTCCTCTTCAGAGTTTCACACGATCTGCCTCTTTTTCTTTGGCCTGTTGTGTTCCACTTGATAGCTTGTTTTGGGATTCTCTGATCATTTCTTCTCATCAAGTGACCAACATATGTCTATCTCCATTTCCTGATCACTCATGAGACTGGTTGTTGTTCAGTCATCTGTCTTATCTCTGTATTGTTCTTGAATTCGTTCCACTTGATGCCGAGTATTTTCGAAAGCTGGAAAACAACTAAAGAGTCCTGGTCTATTTCTTTAGTTGTTTTCCAGCTTTCGCATGCATAAATGAGGGTGGATATTACATTTGAATTGAATAGCCTTAACTTGGTTTTTGTGCTTATAACTTTTGAATTCCATATATTCTCACTGCATGAATATAGACCCCCCCCCCAAAAAAAAAACAAAAGAAAAAAAGGTTGTTAAGTGTTTTAAGCCAGTGGGTCCCAACATTTTTCAAGCCGGTGGATCTTTTACGTCAAGGATATATCGCGACCGCCGTACATCACCCCGCCACATCGTTGTAAATAAATAAAAAAAACTTTCTTAATATGACGGGTTGTGTTGTTGTTGTTGTTGTTGTTAAGAATACATAGGCTTGGACTCTGTGCGGTGTATAAAAAAATAATAATTTGAATTCTTTAATTCAATACGATGGCCCCTCGCGGACCCCTGGTTGAGAATAGATTCTTCAGCTTACATCATATAACCAGACTAAACATATAAACCATTGTTAGATGAAGTAAAAAAAAAAAAGAAACGTCATTGTAAAATAACATACATTTCCACGTGGTAATGAAGAACTATGGAAAACCCAGTAGAATTCGGTGCCTTCATCATATTGTGGAAATCTGGGTTTCCGAAACTGTTCTTAGCTGATTTTTTAAAAAATCACTGCCTTCTTGATGAGTTTCTGTATGAATAATCCAGTGTTCCTCGCTCTGCGCTATTGGAATTGAAGTTCTGCAGTGTTCTGCTGTTCTACGCCTTCCCATTACTGGATTTTTTAAACAGTTCTCCGGTGTTCGGTTTTTTTTTTTTTGGTTGGATTACATAAACAGTTTTACAGTGCTCTTTCGCTCCACATTGGATTTCCTCAGACAGTTGACCTCTGCTATTGGCTTTACGTTGCCCGCTGCATTTGGAGAACTGATTTTTCTTCTTTTCTTCTCGTGCTTTCATAATCACTTCTCCTGAAGTCCCTCTTGGATTTCTCTGTCCGATCGTTTATTGTTTCTTTGGAGTCTCCATTTCTAGACTTCTTTTGCATTGACCACACTGTATGAAACTTAAGCGTAGATATAAATTCATGTTTAAAATAAATATTAATATGGGATTGACAGGCGTATATTTTTTGTGGCGAAAACCTGGCTTGGATTTGTGATCAAGTGTCCTTTTTGATAACTGACTGTGCTTATTTATTGGTAACTTTAAACGTGGATAATATGAATCTTTCATTTTATTTTTAACAAAACCGCAAGTCACCTTATTTTTTCAGTGTTTCCTATACATCCATGTTTGTGTACAATGTTTTTTTTCCCCTACCAACTAAAGAGAATCTTATATGCGTGCAGTTCCTCCCCCCACCTCCTTTTACAGAATAATGCCTCGTCTGTACATATCACAGGACTCATGTCAGTTTGTTTTTGATGTCTTCAAACCGACCAGTCATAACGTCGGGCATGCTACCTTATCATATACACCTAGATGACCTCAGGATGTTTCTCTGTATGGCAGAAGAGTGGAAGTGAGAACAAGTGATGGTTTTCTTCAAGCAAAGAAGGAGCTGGGGCGTTATTTTATATAAATGTTTGTTGTGAATTTTTGCTAGAATGTTACAGCCCTCTATGACGCCAAAATTAGTTCAAAGCTTCTGAAATTTGAACAGTAGACAGACGAAACGGATTGCAGGCAACAGATATGCTTTTGGAGAAAGGTGCGCCATCCATCCATTCATCCATCCATCCATCCGTCCATCCATCCATCCATGATTGGCTAAACAGTCACTACCAAGTACGCCTTATGGCGTCTTGCAGGGCAGCAACAAATTCTGTTCACTTCTCACGGTATGCAACCAGCCTTTCCTTGGTGTCCCAACTGTGTTGCATGCTACTCGTTTCTGCGTCTGCAGGTCTGCCACGTAGTCTTTGATCGGCCTCCCATTCACCTTCTCTCAGGTGTCAATCATGGCTGTTTTAGCGATGTTGCCGGATCCCTTCGGAGCATATGACCAGTCCATTTTTCCCCCTTTTGTAACATACATTTCTTCTAGTTCACATATGTTTATATTATGTATTGTCTGTGAACAATAAATATTCAAAATCTTTCTGACGTTATATACCTTTGTCAGGTCTGAAATTCGTGAACAAGTTTTGGAGAAGCCGTAGAACATTAAAGACTGACTAAAACCAAAAGCAAAGACAGTTACTAGTTTGTTTTTATTTTCATGAAAGGACATAATTCACAGAGAGAGAGAGAGAGAGAGAGAGAGAGAGAGAGAGAGAGAAAACTTGGCAATCGTTGGAAAACTCAAGGAATAATAGAGGGAGATAGAAAATTATCCAAGAGGTACTGGTCGAGTGGCACAAGAAAAAATAAGCAACGTTATTTGTATGCAGCTGCCTAGGACCACAGAAATCGCAGAAGCTTGATGATCAACTCCTGTTGGCCCTGTACTCTGAGTGAGGTTCTCGGACGCTTTGAATGTCTCCTCCATGGCCTTCGTCTCTAGACCGACTGACTTCTGGTCACCCAAGAACTGCGTGCTGGTCCTTCTCTGAAGCCGGCGCTTTGGTGATCCTAAAGCAAAGACATCGAGGTCAAAGATGACTGATGGCGCAGATATCATGACCGGGGAATCAGAGCCGGCCAACATCATATCCCACGTCCTTCTTCATACTGCTGGTAAGAGACAGCCTGGTCTGGGGCTCGTTGTGATGTCTGCAGTAGTGGAGCTTGTCATGAAGCTGGCATTTGTGTGTGTGTGTCCGCTCCAGGTCTTTAAACAAGCCGCCGTAATCCAGTCCCAGTTGGACACCATGACCCATATGTTCCAGCATCCTCAAGGCGTATGCTTCTTCTTCTCATCTGTCTTAACTGGAACTGTGAGCGGATGTTCTTTGCAACCGATGCTGTGAAAGTGTCCTGGCACGGCATCGTGTACGTTATGACCGGGTTACGGCTGGTTTTTCCTTCTTTTTTCTCAGTCCCTGAGTAGAACTACAAAAGGGGGGGGGAGGGGGAGGAGAGGGGTGCGGTACTTCTTTAGTAGACTCCACAGCCCTGGGGACTGTGACGACCGTTGCCCTTTTAGCCAGACTAGGTCTTTTATTGAGGATACCGATGGAGAGGTGGGCCAGGGTCTTGGTCAGCTATGATTCGCCAACCCTGACTCTAGCATGTCAACTGCTGGTCGCTGAATCCCAAAACGGACGTCGCCTTCACTCCCTGCTTGGGCTGCTAAGAATATCCAGCCCGCGTTTCCAAGGAGAAGGAAAGAAAGAAAAAAAATACAGGCATTGTGTCGGATAGGGGGGTAAGTTACTGTGGCTTGCCCTTCAAGCTTCAGAAAGTACCCAGACTTCTGGGCCGGCCCCACCATCTCGTAGATTACTAAATGAGCTCAGCCTGTTATTAACAGCACCAGGAAAAGATGGGAGTAAGATGGGAGATGGGCCAGCACCAGGAAAAGATGGGAGTAAGATGGGAGATGGGCCAGCTCTAGTTCGCCACTCCAAGTGATCTTTGCTACCCATCTCTAGACGGAAGATATATTCCTCCGCCAGAGCTAAAGGTGCGAAATAGCGTAATTGGATTACTGCCCCGCTCCGTTCATCAGCGGCTTTCCGTAAACATTAGCGGCGGCAGCTTGGGAGGAGCCGGCCATCCGGTAATAAGGTTTCCACTGATCAGTCACGTGGCAGCGCGTGCCTCTCCCGTCACTAGCGTACATAATTCTTCAGCGTACAAGATCCCGGAGCCACTGTCGTTTGGACTCTTTGGCATATGTACCTGGGTATTATACTGAAGATGTGATGTGTTTGAGTTACGTTTTTTTTTTTCCTTCCAGTTATCACTTGTTATATTTTAATAATTGTTTATTCAGTAGAATTGGTATGCCAGTGTGCTGTAGTATTTTTTAGCATAGAAAACTTAGAACACAACGCGCGCGCGCACGCACGCACGGATGCGCACACATATACACACAAGTAAACCTCGATGTATGCAGTTTCGATCAGTGCGGTTTTCGGTTAACGTAGTCACAGACCTTTTTGCCATAAAATATGGGCCTTAAAATTTCAAATGGTTCGATTCATTTATTGAAAGAAAGAGAAAGAAAGAACGAAAGAAAGAAAAACGAAGAACTTGCTACTGAATGAGAGAAGTGTGTCTCAACGGAAATTTTGTAAAAAGGAAGTAGGGAACTTAAACAACAAATTATGATTCCCGATGCGGTAAGAACCATGCTACTCTGGCGAAACAAAGAAAGCGCATTTTGCTGCTGTAATAAATTTTTATGAAGAGAAGAACAAGGCCACAAATTTTCAAACGGTACCACACAACTATTTTTCAAGAGAGTAGGATCTCCGCTTTTTCCTTTGGAAGTTTTTTTTTTTATTTTTTCTTAGGCTATCTTCCTTTTCATTATACTTTATATTCTATTTTGTGTACGCAGATAAAATGTTTTTTAATGCCTATATTAAACCTTGTGAGGAATATTTAAAAACATCGTAAACGAATTATAGTTGGTTTTTTTTTTTTAAGCCCGGCATATGCGATTTCGTTATATGCGGTATCTATACAACACGAATTGACGGCATATATCGAGGTGTACTTGTATTTGTGTACAAAGTTTGTAGAAATTTCTGCAATAATCGCTTCGGTGCTTCTTCTTCTTCTTCTTCTTCTTTGAGCAGCTCCCATTGATGCTCATAGCTGCAGACAAGAAATGTCTCCATTCCTCTGTGTTCTTGATCTTTTCTTGCCAACCGTCGATACTAAGAGAACGTACATCTTCTTCCAGGTTGTCCCGCCATCGTTGTCTTGGTCTTTTCCGTTTCATCACCTCTGTATAAGCTGTCTTTGTTTGTCTATCCTCCTCCATTCTTTCTAAATGCCGGAGCTACCTCAGTCTGTTGTTTTTCATAATGGCTGTTCTAAGCGGAGAATTAAACAGTGTTTACCCAGGTTCAGTGCTTCAATATATGCTTTATTTTGTATGGACAGAGGTGTAACTCTAGAGCAGTGGTTCCCAACATTTTACACCCAATGACCACTTTTCAAACGACATGTAAATTGCAGTCCACCATCTTACATCTAACATGACAATGTCATGAACCCTTAATTGTTTTTATTCACTGGATACCACATCGATAACACAGCGGATCACCTGGTAATTCTTCGAGGGGGCACTTGTGATCAGCGGAGCACAGGTTGGGAACCGCGGTTCTCGTGTCATATGTCTGAGTGGCTGCGCACGGCGCTCACTTTGAATTGTACTGATTGTGCTTGAATACTGGAACTTTACATACGTGTATGATTTAAGGAGTTTCTCTGTTAAAATATATGTACTAAACTAACAGGTATGCAGGCAGAACAGATAGCCCGATCATGTCATAGAGGCACCGAGGGGTTGGCTCTTTCACTACAAAACAGCACAGGCAGTGTTGACAGGTCTTGAAGCCTACGTGAATTAAGGCTCAGATCGATTTTTTTTAAAACACAAAATCTGAATAAAATGAAAAGTAGAATACATATATTCCTAATCCTTCTTTTGCAGTTTCTTTCTATCAAGATTTCTCATCAAAATTTATTCTAGCAAAGCATGGACTAATTGAGAAATGAAAGAGTTAACGCCTTTGTTTTCCTAGTTCTGTCGGCACGCGACACGGTGATTTGGTGAGCGTAAATCCTGACCGCTTTTCCTTCCACAGCTCCAAAAGGAACCAGGTACACATTTTTATAGCTGGATGACTAGGACATCTCCAGTCGAATTCGAACCATTGACTTTCGCAGTGAGAGGCGAGTGAGCTAACCACTTCGCAACTCAGGCATTACCTATCAGAATTCAGGGCAAAAGAAATGACTCATTCTAGGGCTTTTCCTACTCAAGAAAATATCTACTTCCCAGATTTCCCCATATTCTGGAGCGCTAATTAAACAGATTAATCGACCTTTCCGTGCGAAATGCCTTGAATTTGACGCAAAATAGTATGATACCAACACGATTCTTGTTAACCTAAACGGGAATTTATACGTAGTCTGTGCGTAAATAATTCCATACTTATTATGTATAGTAACGTGCCACTTCTGTTCAAGACATAAATACTTATTAAAATGCTTAAGTTGTTTTATTTAACTTGAATTGTTTATATAACTAATTAGAAATCTTTGCAAGAAATAGAGAATTCTTAAGTATTCCAAAGAAAATTATTTTATTCATACGTGAAATGGGGGTTCGCATGTACGAGAGGCCCATCTCTGAAGGAGTAAAGACGCTGTCCGACTAGGCAAACCGTGACCCGTAGCTGATTTGCTAGCGTCAGGGTTAGAGAACCATAGCTGACCAAGACCCTGTCCCACCTCTCTGCTGGTGCGCCCAGTAACAGGCCTAGCCTGGCTAACGGGGTAGGGATCGCCGTAGCCCCAAAGGTGATGGAGTCTGATAAAGAAGCATTGCACACCCCCTGCTTTTTAGCTGCACACCGGGACTGAAAAAATAGCCACCATAACCCCTTCCCAAGCCGATACGATCTGTACCTCAACAACACCTCTACAGCATCGGCTGCAAAGAACACCAGCTCGCAGTTATAGGGTGATAGCACAGGACAGAACAAGACAAGACAAGCGCATCTGTGAAGCTAGTGAGTAAAGGTACACAAAATTAGTGACATAAAAAATTTATTTAGATGCGTATTATGAACTCCGTGGTCCTCTTTTTGTGCGCCATGTAATGTCATACACATTATTATACTATGCATATAAATTCACGTAAACGTATGTTACCCTTTATTTCTTTGGGGTTTTTTTTATTTAAAGAATGCCTTTCTGTGATTCTCGGTTTTTGTTTCACGTCTAGTCAGTTCGTTTGGTGATTTCTCTATCGTGACATCATGTCATGCTGCTCGTTATCTTCTCCTGCATCCTTCCCCAGCTTCTTCTACCCGTTTGTCTGCCTGTTGTTGTGATGTTTTCTATGGAATTCCTTTCTCATCATTTGCTCAGTTAATGTTGATTTATTTTTCCCAGTTGTTTTAAGTTAAATTCTTGATGTTTCGCTGATATCAAAGATATCTCCACGCGGAAGGTCTAACTTGATTTGTCTCTTGCCTTCGCAGGGTACACAAACAAGGTTGTTCATATCCATTTTCTTGACGTTGTCCACCCATCTGTGTAAAAAAGGTAGTTATATCATGGTATAAAAGCACGCGCACGGTGTGGTTTTACTGCATATATTTTCTTAGGGATGTCGACATATTAGCATATAATATGTTGAGATCCTTCCCCAAATCCTGCATGAGTCAGATTCTCATTGCCACACCCACGTGACTGACTGATACGCCTCCCACAGGAAAAAAAAAGAACAAAACAAAACAGACAATCATCATGAAATACGAGTGCACCAAGTACTTCGCTATCCACCCACCCACGTATATCAATGGACGCAATGAAGTTTAATTGTACGTTTCTCTGAGAAGACTCTGTGAACTACATGAAGATTCAAATTAACTACCTACCAATCTACGTATATCAATGGACGTAATGAAGTTTAATTTTACATGAAGATTCGAATTAAGGTTTAAAGTTACTGTATATCTCGATCAGCTTAACCACTGTTTTCTAATTAACCTCATTTGTATCACTTCTGACTTCCAGAGTCATACATTGGACATAAAAACCACGTGCATGCCTGTCGTTCATTTCTTTGACTTGCGGATATTAATTTCTGCATCCTTCCTGCCAAGTATCCTTCCGTTTCTGTAAAGTTGAGTGTTGCAGGAAACAGCGCATCCATCAAATCATTTCCTGCTGTTTTGTTTGGCTCAGCGCTTCTCAACCTTTGTAGTCTGGCTGACCCCTGTAAATAATTTCCCAATCTCAGTGTAAAAATTAATACTGTATGACTATAGCTCATGATACTTTAGTATGGTCATTCACTTGTAAATATCGTAATCCAATAATAATTATAAGTGCTGTTTTGAGTAAAAAAAATAATATTTAGCTGTGAATATAAACTATTTCTTATGTATTTATGCAGTTTTGAGAAAGGGACTTGCAACACAGGAATGGTTACTATAATTAAGTCAATAAAATATTGGTAAAAATTGGTCATGAGAGAATTTTCTGAACAAAACTTCCATATGGTAACCTCAACAAACATCTAACACAGTGCTTCTCAAAGGGAAGGGAAGGGGCTTCCCGGATATTTAGCAAATTGTTCACGTTTCAGTAGTTACCAGTGTAGAAGAATGTACATGTATAATGTTGAAGATTTTTGGGGGATAATGATGTAATATATAGGGGGGATTGGAAGGGGGAGCAGAGGGATGAAGAGGGAGGATTTGGACATGGGAAGTTGAGAACCACTGTTTCAAGACCCGTCCGCTAAGACGAAAAGAGACCTTATTATTATAAGTTTTGCACGCAGTGTCATTACAGGGCTATTTCTTTTCATTTGGCCATTCATCATGTCATATGTGCTACATCTGCTTTTTTTCTGGGCAAATTAATAAGTGGAAATAAAGAGGGGAGATGTATGGACGGGCTGACTGACGGGCAGGTGTGGGCAGGTGAGGTGATAATAAATACAGGAAGAGTGAGCTTAGTGTCAGTTAGATACTAAGGTAGAGTTTTATAGTTAGACAGATGGGCAACAAGGCGTTTTTTTTTTGGGCCGTTTATAGCAGTGAGCGCCAGGATGGAAATCTGTCTCTATCTCTCTCCCTCCCTTTCTCTCTCAGTCTCTCTCTCTATCTCCCTATCTCTCTCTCAATCTCTCTCAGTCTCTCTCTCTCAATCTCTCTCTATCTCCCTATCTCTCTCTCAATCTCTCTCAGTCTCTCTCTATCTCCCTATCTCTCTCAGTCCTTCTCTTTCTCCTTATCTCTCTCTCAGTCTCTCTCTCAATCTCTCTCAGTCTCTCTCTATCTCCCTGTCTCTCTCTCTCAGTCTCTCTATCTCTCTCAGTCTCCCTCAGTCCCTCTCAGTCTCTCTCTCTCTCTCTCTCAATCTCTCTCTCCTTCACAGAATACTTCGACATTCTCGCTGATTTTTTTTCCTTTTTAACACAGACAGCTGTAGGTGTGGTATACTCTGGTGTGCACCCCCTCACAGGTGGATATTCTCTGTTTTAGAAGCAACAGCCTTTATTCACAGGCTTTTATACTCTGGTATGCATCCTTTCACAGATATTTCCTGTTTCAGAAGCAACAGCCTTTATTCACAGGCTGTTTTAGTTTTTCTTTGCAATCTATTGTGTCCATATTACATTTCTAAGTCCTCTACTGTTCTCTTCTAGTTTTGCCATAAAACAATGGTCCCAGACTTGAAAAAGTTTGGGGACCCATGAAGATGATGATAATTCAACCCACCTTTCTTTCACCTTGTGATGTTAATTTAAAAGAAGACAGAAAACTTTGCATATTTCTAGTATTTTATGTAACCTAGTCCACTTTTTTAAAATTAATGTTCTACATAATCTAGCACACTTTTTTTTTCAATAGTGTTCCATCTTTTTTTCTAGTATTTTGCATAATCTAGTTCACTTCATTTTTGTAGTGATGTATGTACTGTAGTCCACCTTGTTTTAATATTTTACATTTCTTAGCCTTTTCATTTTTTTAGTATTTTACATAATATATGTGTGTATGCATGTGTGCATGTGTGTGTGATTTTTTTTTATAGTCCACTTAATTTTTTTTTAGTATTCCTCATAATCTAGACTGGTTCGTTTTATACATAATATAGTATTTTTCTAATATTGCACATAAACAGTTTTCATTATTTTAGTATTCTACATAATCTAGTTATTATGCAGAATATAGAGCATGTTTTTTTTTCTAATATAGCACATAATCAAGTCCACTTCATTTAAAAAAATATTTTACATAATCTAGTCCACCTTTTTCTTCTAGCATCCTACATAATCTAGTCCACCTTTTTTCTAGCATTTTACATAATCTAGTCCACCTTTTTTTTTCTAGCATTCTACACGACCTAGTCAACTTTTCTTTTCTTCTGGCATTCTACACAGCTTAATCGACCTTTTTTCCCCTAGCATTCTACATTATCTAGTCCACCTTTTTTTCTAGCAATCTGCATTACTTAGTTAACCTTTTTTTTTTGCATTCTACACATGAGAGAAAATATGAAGAGGTGATGAAGATGCTGGAAGACATACACATTGATGGCAAAGATCTAAGAATTATATATATATATATATATATATATATATATATATATATATATATATATATATATATATACTGGAGCCAAAAATCAGCCATCAAGATAAACAACAAAGTAGGCAAATTTCAGATCATAAAGAAAAGAGTAAGACAAGGATGTGTACTGTCCTCAGTAGTAACTCTCTACAATGAGAATATCACAAGAGCTGTTACCAAAAGCCCTAGAATAAAAGTTAGAGGACATAACATCAGTAACCTGAGATACGCTAATGACACAATCCTGATAGCAGACAATGAAAAAGATCTACAAGAGCTGCTAGATATAGTAGTAGCAGAATCATTATCATCATCATCATCAGGTTCCGTGTCGACTGGCGTTGGCTGTTATGCTTCTCCAGAGTACACTATCCTTCATGCAGGCCATCAGCTCAGTTGGTGATCTCTCACACCATTCCGTCAGACTGTCCAGTATCATTTCTCTTGGTCTTCCTCTTGATCTTCTTCCTTCTATTTTTCCTGTTGTTATAATATTTTCATTGGCCCCTCTTCTCATTGCATGTCCTATGAAAGTACATTGTCTCTCTCTTATCTTTTTTACAAGATTTTTTGTCTCTCCAGGTCTTCTCATACATTCTTCATTAGTTATTTTTGCTGTCCAGGGAATTCGCAACGTTCTTCTAATAAACAACATTTCTGCTGCTTCCAATGATTTTTGTGCAGACCTGCTTATTGTCCATGATTCACTTCCATTTAACAAGATAGGTTCAATGTAGCATTTTAGGACTCATTTTCTAACATTCATTGATAAGGATGTGTTGGCTAATATGTTTCTCATTCTCTGAAATACAGTCTTTGTTTGGCCTATTCTGTTCCTAATTTCTGTTCTGCATTTCCCATCTGAAGTTATTACTGCTCTAAGGTATTTGAATTTCTGCACCTGCTTTAGAATAGTTCTGTTTAATATTATACTGCATGTTGGTGGATTCTGTTTCTTAGATATAACCATAGTCTCTGTCTTTTTGATGTTCAGAACAAGGCCTTTCTGTTCACTTTCTTTGGCGACTTTATCCAATAAATTGTGCAGGTCTTGTTGGTCAGTACTGTGTCGTCAGCATACCGAAGGTTGTTAATATTGTATCCTCCAATTTTTATGCCTGGTTCTATAGCAGAAAGTGAATACAAAGGACTATCACTGAAAACAGAAATGATGGTCATGTCCAGAAAAAAAAAACTACCAGAATGCAATGTAAAAATCAAAGGAATAATATTAAAACAAGAATGTATAAAATAGGAAAAAAATAGGAGCAGCTTTATTACTTAACGATTACAAAGTTGTGATGTTTCGGCGTGAGCCTTAATCATACAAAAACATACAGGATGAAGAAATAGAGAGAGGAGATAAAGTATAGATTCACATGAATACTAAAAAAAAAAAAAAAATTTTTTTTTAAAAGAGTACTTAGCTGTAAATTGCAAGGTGTGGCTTGTCCGGCGGTGTGTGTCAGGAATGGATCTAGTGGGACGTGGAGACTGTTTAAATAGAGACCTGTGACATGTGGTCAGTGGGTTGTAACTGGGGGTGGTGGATGGGGAACCGGGGAGGGGAGAGAGAGTGACGCAATACTGACCTAGCTAGGAGAAATTGAAACAGATGATTGGGGAAGAGGGGTTGCAGAGAAGAGGGGTTGCAGAGAAAATAGCGGGGTTGCAGAGTGATGCTGTGAGGAAGTTTGAAAAGTAAGATGGGGTGGATTTAGTGGAGAGGTACTATAATGATTGAAGAAGATGATGTTTCGTGTAACTAAACAGCGAGTTTAACCCATGTGGTTCCAGCGTCCCATAATTTTGAATGCAGCGGTTCTCAAGTGCCAGGCGGCTTGTGTCATCTGCGTGACATTGTTTAATGGCTGTTACCAGAAAATCAGATTTGCCTCTGTGGTTGGGGCCATTGAAATGATTTGGGACTGGTTTCGAAGCATGCTGGGCGATGTCGTATAGATGTTTTTGCATGCGGTCCCCTAATCTGAGGCCAGTCTCACCAATATATGTTATCCTGCATCTTTTGCAAACGATGACATATATCACATTTCGGGACTCACATGTGAATCCCTTATGAAGAGTGAGGATAGTTCTGGGAAAGGTGATTGTTTTTGTTTCCCAAACTACGGGGCAGGTAACGCAGTGGGGGCGGTTACATTTTCTGGTGCCAACATATGTAAGGCTCTGCTTCAAGTGGCTGTGGACGAGGATGTCCTTAAGGTTTGGCTCACGTTTGTATGCCAATAGGGGTGGATCAGAGAAAATGTCGCGAGTGTCGGAGTCGAGTTGGATTATCGGCAGATGACGATAAAGAATTTTCTTAACCATCTGACCATGCGGGTGGAAAGGCAGTACTAACTTAACTCTGTCAGATGGAGTAACAGGCTTTTTCCTGAATACTTCTTTGCGGCTCACTAGTTGGATACGGTTGAAGGTTTTTGTATGATTAAGGCTCACGCCGAAATGTCACAACTTTGTAATCGTTAAGTAATAAAGCTGCTCCTACTTTTTTCCTATTTTATACATTCTGGTATCACAGCTTTACTGCAGTGCTTCGTGTATAGTTGTATACTTATACACTAATTATTGAATATTAAAACAAGTGCACAAATTCAAGTATCTTGGTACAGTGATAACATCAGATGGTAAGTGTACCACAGAGGTCAAAAACAGAATATGCCAGGCAAAGGTAGCATTTCAGAAAAGGAAATCTATTTTGTGCAGTCCAGCTTTGTCAATAGATACTAGAAAGAGTCTTGAAATGCTAAATCAAGCCAATGCTACTATATGGAAGTGAATCATGTCATGGTCACTAACAAAAACAACGAGAGCATTAGAGGCAGCTGAGATGTGGTTCCTATGAAGAATATTAAGAATACCATGGACAGCTAAAATAACAATGAAGAATGCTTAAGGAAAACCAGTGAGAAACAAACATGAATAAACACACTGCGTGGGGGGGGGGGGGGGGGAGGAGACAGTCAAGGTTTATTGTCCATATAATGAGAATAGGAGGGATTGAAAATATCTTAACAACAGGTAAAACTGGAGGCCAAAAAGGGAGAAATAGATCAAAAGAGAAAATCTTAGATTGCCTGACAAAATGCCATGAGAGAGATACAACAACAGAACTGATGAATAACATGAAAGATGAGAAACTGTGGAGAGATATGGTTGCCAAGACACCTCCAGGCATGGCACATGATGATGATTCTACACAGTCTAGTCCACCTTTTTTTTCCCTGGCATTCTACATAACATAGTCCATTTTTTTTCTATTATTCTCACCTTTTTTATATTATTCTCACCTTTTTTTCTATTATTCTCACCTTTTTTTTCTATTATTCTCACCTTTTTTTCTATTTTCTCACCTTTTTTTCTATTATTCTACATTACATCATCCACGGAACTCAGGCTGTCAGATAATAACATAAAATTGCATATGGTAGGCATATAAAAACACTTGACTATCTCAGTTTCTAATTTTTTTTGGTTGATACTTCTGAAGTACCCATGGTACTAGAATGTGCAGACAACATGACAACACTCTGCAACTATTTGTCACAACAGATTCACAATGTTTATTCTGGTTTTATACTTTCCATGCACTGTAAACTACGAGTTTTGTGTCTTTTGGTATACTCTTTTTTTTAAAAAAATTACTGTGTACTGTACTTTAGGCCAGTGGTTCTCAATCTTTTTTTTATCATGGACTCCTCTTCCAGCATGAGAACAACTGTGAACGCCTCATTAAAAATAAAGCAATAAACAGAACCTAGATGGTGCCAAAATTATTAAACCTAGACAATCCATTTGCTTGTCCATCATCATCATTGCCTTTCACTCCCTTGGGAGCATAGGTCACAGATAAAGGCTTTCAAGTCTTCCTTGTTTTTGTATTTTTTTTCTCTGCTTCCTTCCATGTGCATCCCTTATCCCTGAGCACTGTCATAATTTCCCTTTTCCAAGTATTTCTAGGTCTTCCTTGATCTCTGTTTCCCTTGAGGATTCCATGTCAGTACCTGTCTTGATATGCTTTTTGCTAGTCCATGGATCCCCAAAACTCCAGGTTAAGAAACACTGCTTTACACAAGCAATCCTATAGTATTTTTTTTTTTTTTCAGGAATACAAAAACAGTAATTTTATTTCTACCTTTTATATATATATATATATTTTTTTTTTTTTTTGCAGAAATAACACAAATTCATTTGATTTGAAGGTAACTAAGCTTAACTAAATATCTTTACTTTGAAAAAAAAAAAAGAAAACAAAAAGCTTTCCAGTAAAGGACTTTTGCTTTGATATTTCATAATAAAACATAGAAATTACATTATTAAAATCTTGTTTTTCAGAAATGCTACCATGAATTCACAGAGCAACTTCACAAGAAGTACATTGAGAAAACAGACTAACAGGATAAATGCATCAGCCTCACCTTCCATAACAAAAAGATCACCAAAGTCCAAGCAGAAATTTGTCTCGACAGACTCATCAACAGACTCTTTATTTTCAACAGATTATCATTATTACCAATCATCTGCGAGGGTTACTGCTCTTGTTGGTACATTGACAGTCCTTTTTGTTTTGCTGTACCAAAATTTTAAAGTGTTTACCAACTGGCAAGGTCCTACCACAGTACAAGGTCATGAGGGTAACACTTTAGCAGACAATGAGCCAGGGCTTTCAGGATGGAGGCTACCAGACCTGGAAGTCTTGCAGAAATATGGATCAGATCTGTGTACTATTGAAAGAGTTTCCTTATTAGATCTTTCTTCACAGAGATTTGAAGATGAGTTTAGATTTAAAAAGCCAGTACTAGTGACCTTCCCAAATGGTGCTAGAGATTGGACTGAACCCAAAAAGTGGTCCAAATCTGAGCTTATGAGGGGCTACAGCAAACAGATTATACATTCTGGCCAGTCACTTGAGATTGTTCGCAAAGGTGGTAATGCCAATCACGCTTCATCTCTGGAGAACTTTATAATGAACCTTATGGCCAGTCAGAAACAAGAAACACATGAGCCCATGTAAGTTTTTTTGTCACAATATATATTAATGACTCTTTTGTATAATTTGTATTCTTGAATCAAGAATTGACTCATATGACCTGGACAGACTTAACAGTATTAGAGAGGAAGGATCCAAGCAGTTAATCTTGACAGGTTGGCCAAGTAGCACAGGAAAAGAGAGGCAACTGAAAAATGACTAGAAATGCAAAAGTAAAGAGACATATTTGAGACACACATTGAGATACATATATAGAGGATATAATGCTAGTGCTTATATAAGGGCAAGTTTAAAAAAAAACTTCAAATCAAGGGACATAAACATTAAAAATATATGAAAATACTTTAGGGCAAGTCAGAAAGTCAATTTTCAACTATCATAAATGCTAAAAATATACATCACATAATTTCCCAGTGAAACATAGTGGTCTTAGATGTTGATTGGTGGGTAAAGAGTTAATGCTTAAACTTCGAATCTCATTGCTGGCAGTAAGTGTTTTCTCATTCTTGTTTTGCAGGCATTATGTATTTGATCGCAAGTTTTCTCAATCTTGTTTTGCAGGCATTATGTATTTGATCGCAAGTTTTATGGGCAGTCAGATTTACCAAGGACGCTAAATTTACCAAAGTATTTCAAAATTAACGTAAGTAGTTTTGGGGTAGTCTTGGAAATAGATATTTATGTTGTCTATTTACAATAATACAAATTTGCTGATGAATTTATTTTGAAGTAGCTGTTCAAAATTTAATTTTCTCATGATGAAATAAGTATAATTTATAAGTGATCAACAGTCCATTGTTATATGGGACTGTCCTGTATTTTAAGGATAAATCCTTATGATGGAAGTGAAGCAGCTGAATGTCATGGATAAATCCTATGAATCCTACTTCGATTGGGATGCCTATTTTAAAACACATGCCCCATACTTCTCAGTATTCTCATCTTTGATCGTCACATTTAAAAAAAAAAAATACTCAGAATTTAAAATTTATCTTAGTAGAAGTGTTGCTATTTTTAATAAAAATCACTTGAGCCTGTACTGCTATATGGAAGTGAATCATGGTCACTAACAAAAACAACAAGAGCATTAGAGCCAGTTGAAATATGGTTCCTATGAAGAATATTTTAAGAATACCATGGAAAGCCAAAATAACAAATGAAGAATGCCTAAGGAAAGCCATTAAGAGATAAACATTAATAAATACACTACAATGAGTACAGTAAGTAGGCCTGGTTAGGACAGTTTGTAAGTAAAATTATAAACCTAGTTTACTGATTAAAATTTTGAGTTAAAGTTTAAATTTAACATTATCTCCCCCTTTCCCTGCCTGCTTGATTGAGTGTCCCGAATTTAAACTTAGAGAAAATGGTCAGGTTATATAATTTATCAAGCTCAAAATGAAGGAAAGAAGAATCAGCCCAGGCCGCCAAGTCTTATAGAGGATATGATGTCAGTTCCCAAATTTTTCACCATTATTAAACACATCAGAGGATGATGAGATCAATGTTATACCTGGCTGCCATTCTTTCTTTGTTCCTGGGGGAACCAAGTACAAAGTTTTATAGCAATTTGGCTGGAGTGCCTCGGCCAAAAGTCACGCCCCTAACAAGTAATGTGAGAAGTATTTGTACAAAGCACTTCATTGCAATGACAATTGAAAAGGAAAAAAAAAATGCAGAAAAGATATTACTTTGGTCGCTTGGAAAATGGCTTCATCACATCAGGACATTCTTGTATCTGCTCGACTCCCCCATTCTAGTAACCACCTCAGAGTGGGTGTCACAGCAGCATAGACACGCTAATCACCTGTGCCAGTTTGTGTGGTAGATTTTTCCTAGAATTTGTCCCAAGCAGTGGCCTTCTGACCTACTCTTTTTTGTGTGTTTTTTATGATTTCCAACTGCAGAGGTATTTTTAATGTGTATTGATGTGTTTGCGATAAGTTAATAGTATAGAAAAAGAATTGAGAAGCAGGATGAGAACGGACAAGTGAAAGGATAGCACAGACAGTAAGCATGATGTAGGCAATGGTTTTTGATTATTAAATTCTGTTTTTTATATTTTTAAAAATATCACATATAGAATTGAGGTATAGCTCACATAATCAAGTTGTTAAAATGTAGACTTTTCTATTACTATATTCTACACAGTGCTGTGATGAAATGTGGTTGTCTGTAACTCACTGTGAACAGTAATCATGAAATTAGTTTAAATTTTTTAGATAAAGTATAAGTCATAGTATCGCATATTTTTGTATTAACTTATCATGCAGTGTAGCAGAATGGCATTATCTTCAGTGTATTATTTCATTGCAGAGTGAAGCAGTATTGAACAGCATAACTAAATGGCATATTTTTTTTAAAGTATCAACATTTCTACAGCTTTGATCTTAAAATAAGATTTTTAAGAGCATGCATCTTTCCCATCGCAACATATGCCTGTGAGACCTGGACACTTAACAAAACAGCTGAGAAACATATATAAATGCCTTTGAATGTAAATGCTACAGAAGAGTTCTTCAAATATCATGGATACAAAATAGAGCAAATATATCCATACTACAAGAACTTAATATTGAAGATGGCTGGCTAGTAAAGAGGATTAAACAGAGAAAACTTTAAATATTTTGGACACATTAAATGTCATGATAATGTAGAGAAAACCGTCTTGGAAGGGTACATAATGGGAAAAAGAAAGAGAGGAAGACCAAGGCGAAGATGGCTGCAAGACGTCGTTGATGGTCTGCAAATGGATGCATCAGCAGCAAGCCATCTTCCTCACAACCAGGAGGCCTACAGGAGTGTTGTTAGGGAGGCAAAGTTTCGCAAGGGACATGCAAATAAATGAATGATCAACATGTTGCACAATATAACAGAATGGCCTATTTTTCAATGTATTATTTTGTTGTATAGTGTAACAGAGTGGCATTTTTTAAATTGAGGATGAGAGAAATGATGATAATAAACAAAACATCTATAATATCCAAGTTCAGTTAATTTCCAAGTATTTCATGTTATATCAGATGTTCATATGCTCATTTACTTTTGAAATTTACTATTCTTATAGTATTATATTACTGAAATTGGTATTATCATAAAATAAAGTCATCGTTTTAAAACAGGTGTCTGAAGACGAGAGCATTTTCTTCCTGGGCTCATCGATGACTGGTGTGGTCTTTCATAAACACTCTGACACATGGAATGGAGTAGTTTATGGCAAAAAGAGGTGGTTTTTGTACCCAAACACCAAAACACCACCAGGAGGTATCATTTAGTGTATGGTTATAGTATTATTATTATTAATGAACTTGAAGAACAGCCATGCTCTGCTGCTGGCCTAGAGATGGGCTTCCTTACACTCAGGACACTCCCGTATGTGCTAAGCCTTTAACTTCAGTGTTATTATTGTTATTAGTGTTGGAGAGATATCAGATGAAATGGTAATAGCTTTTGTTGATTTTTTTTGTCTTTCAGTGCTTGAGTGCCAGTTTAGTAAAGTTGGGTACCGTTATGGTACAGAGACACATTTGGGGTATGGTGTTAGTGTCCTTATTTTCCTTAACCTGACAGAGCACTAGAAGGTGATGTGGTGAGCATCATGTCTGACTTCCTTCTTTCCTAAGCTGTCAGAGGAGTCAGGTACCAATTTCTACAGCTCTGATGACTGGGGCACCTTCAGCCAGATTCAGATTACCAACCTCCACAATGAGAAATTTTATACTATAACTTCTGTGCATGTAATGTCTCAATTTTTTTTTCTCTAAATGTCTATTTTTAGATTTTATTAATGTGTCTGTGAAATTAGGAAACAACTGTGGATGACAACTAAATACTGTTAAATTCTTAGCATGCTTTGTTTTTTTAGGTGTTCATCATGGTTTTAGTTTGCTCCAGTGGGTAGAGAAGGTCTATCCGAACCTAACGGATGTTGATAAACCAACTGAATGTGTCCAACAGCCGGGGGAAATTCTTTATGTGGTAATTTAATGTATCTTTCCTCATTCTGTTGTTTGTGCTTGTTTTTTTTGAGTGAAGTATGTTCTGCATCTTTACAGATGCTGGAAACTTTTAGATGTTTGATGTTGGAGATTGGAATTAACACATACAGCACTGCATAACAAAAAAGTTGTCACACTGTGAAGTCCCTTTCCTTCACTCTACCACGAGAGAAAAAAAAGGATGAACATTCATACCTAAATTACATATGGTGGTGAAATAGCCAAATGTCATGTATTATTAATAGCATATGGCATTTTATTACTGAATAACCTCTCTTATGACAAATTCTGCTGATGTTTGATTGACAGGGTTAACCTCGGTAAAACAAGCAACATTTGTCTCATAAGCTTCAGTCTTTTAAGGCCACAGATAGCTAAAATAATTTTAGGCTTAAAATCCAGTTACACATCAACTTAAATTGTAGGAACACTGCAGATAATTGACATCACATTTATTATTCTGCATCATGTTATAGTGCTGCAGTTCTTGTATTAAAGTGTGGTAACAAATATTTGAATTCTCCATTTTTTTCTGTCATGTTCTTTCATGAATTTGCTACTAGCTTAATAAGAATAATAAAGTTTTTACGATGTTCGTTTGTAAATAAGTCATTAATCATTTGTTTTATTGGCCAAAATCCTCATTTAAATTTTACACTTACTTTTTAATAACAAAAAGTTACTTTTTAATAACAAAAAGTTATGAATGAGATATTTTAAAGCAACATTTATTGTTGAATATTTAAGTGACACAAGAAAGCAAACTCTTTTGGGGTCCTATACAGGAGTTGCAAAATAAAAAAAAGTAGTCCAGTTTATCCAAGACACAAAAATAACTGTAATTATAGACTATAAATGCATATGAAAAAGAAAAGACATTAATAACTTTGTGAATTTATGTAAAATATTTTTTTGTTACAACTTGTGTTCATTTTTGTACTGTCTCAGCCTGAAGGGATGTACCATGCCACTCTTAATTTAGGGGACACAATTGCTGTTGGGATACAGAAGAAGGATCCTGTGACAGAGGCAGAAAAGCTTTCATATGAAGGTTTGTTATGTACTAGTTAAGTGATCACTTTCAAAGTCGGTCATTCATTGTTAGAATGCCTTGTAGGTGTTGGCAGTCGTGCGTCTTCATTTTGTGAGGCCCTTGGTAACTCTAATCAGATTAGATGCTTTTCTTTGTTGTTCTCTCTTTTTCCATGGATTTTACCAGTGACTGCTGTAATTCTCTGACCAGTTTTATCATGATGTGTCTGAATTATTTTGTTTTGCCTATAGTTTAAGTCAGTTTTCAAAGTTCAGCAACTCCTCTTGTGTCCTCGGCATAGTTCTGTATTGTTGATTAGTTTTTGGTATCATTCATGAACTGTGATTCATTTCCAACTCAATAATGGGATAAAAGCACCAAAAACTCAAAGAAAATCAATAATTCTAATATAAAGTCTTCCCTAGTGTTTAGAAATTTTGTTTTGTAAGTCTTCTTAAATGTTTAGATGTGTACTGCTTTCAGTGGTCTGAAATGCTTGTGTTAGACTGTTTCATGTATTTTCATGAGAATTTCTGTCTAGTGTTTTCTTTTGTATGGAAATTTTAATACTAGTGATTTTGTTGTTGTTGTTGCTGCTGAGATATGCTGTATAGTGAGAAAAGATGAGAGTACAGTGATGGAGCTATATGTGGTTTTGTTTTATTGAAAACTTTGCTGTTCCCAGTGTGTAGTCTGTGAGATTTCATAGACTAACCAGTTTTGCAGGTTTTAGTTTTCAATGTGTTTAGTATGTCAGGCATGCTGATGATAATGTGATGAAGTTTTAAATATAGCTGCATGGCATTTTAGATAATTTATTTAATAATGTATCTTTCTCAGCAACAAGATTGGTAAATATTCTCCAGGAGCATCGGGAGGCAGATCCTGAGAACTTCTACAATATTGGATTGCTTGAAATTTACAAAAGATTGCTAGAATTGTTGCCAGGTAATTTATGGCTTTTGTGTTAAACAGGCTAGATAATATATGAAATATTGGCCAAAGCACGTGGGACACAAAAATACATTTATATTTAACCAAAAAAAACAGCAGGTTGTAATGTTTTGAAATAGAAAAATATTTATTTTGACAGTTTTTTTTCATTTTCATTATAAGAAACAAGTGAATTCTTTTCAGAAAAAAAAAAAATTTTAATCTCATCCAAAACATTACTGCATTACTTTCTGCATTAATATCCTGTCAATATAGAATTCAGATGTTTTATACCATAGTTCAGTTACTATGGTAGCATCTTTTTTTGTGTGAATTAGACCTCAGGATTTTGATAATTTATTTTTTATTAATAAAAAAAAAAAGATTACCATCATTAATAAGACATAGTTAACATCTTAATGAAGGAATAAGATTACCAACATTAACTCTTTCCCTGCCTGGGGTGGGGGGGAATGTGGACGTTCAATTGCATGCCAGAGTAAAAGCTCAGGTCTTTATAGGGGCATATTAGTAAAAGCGAATGAAACACAGTTTTTCCATGTAAAAAAGTGTACTTATTATGTTTCAAAATAAATGTATGAATATTTCATAAATACAGAGTTTTTTAGGAAAAAAGAAGTAATGTGATGTTTTTAGACAATAATTGTGTCCTACTTACCATTGGATAGATCTAGATTGACACTAGTTATCATCTGAGATGTCTAGATCGACTTGTCGATGTCATATTGTGATTATGTGTCAAAAATCGCTAAAATAATGTCTGAAATAACTTTCTAACTACTTCTCCAATCATCTAATATGCCTAGATCTACTTAGAATACATTCAAGAACAGTGCTCTAGTCGTAGGGGGACATGTTTGCCTCTAAAGTCACACAAAAAAGCTGAAAACTTTGATCAAAAACATTGAATTTGACTCCATTTGACCCCTGTTGTTAAGAACGCTTTGCAAAAAGAACGCTGGGAAAATGTGATGTGTACACATAACATGTGATCTAAAAATTCAACCAATTTTACACTAAAACAAACCAGAGACCTATCCAAAGGCCCAAGACAGGAACATGGAAACTGGATGCAACCTGTCACAAGGCCGATGGCAAGGAAAGAGTTAACAAGACATCTTCATGGAAAACCAGAATATTTTGACGCACTGTAACAATAAATTTCTGTGGAGCTGAAAAAAAGTTGATGGAAGATTGAGGTGATGTTTAGTGCAAACATCATATAAAAGGCACAAAAAGAAATTGTAAATTGGCTGGTGTCGTGAGGAAAAGAGAAAGAGAGGCCAGTCAAAGATAGTCTGGTGAAGCAGAAATGAACAGCATGCAGTACAGTGGTGAAGCAGAGATGAACAGCATGCAATACAGTGGTGAAGCAGAAATGAACAGCATGCAATACAATGGTGAAGCAGAAATGAACAGCATGCAGTACAATTAGGACACCATACAAAAGCTGGCTGCAGACTATGGGAAGCGGAGAGAACTTGTTGTTGCCCTGTAAAGTGCCACAGGACAAACTGGGCATTAATCACTGACCTAGGACATGGATGGATGTTATCATCAGCTGCTTTACACTGAGGGATATATTAAAAAGAGATTACAGCTTTGAAACCACTAAGAATAAAAAAATCTGCTTTGATGCAGACAGTTTTGCTAGAAAAAAAGATTACATTTTCTGATGATTTTTTTCTGCACAGAATATATAATAATGCAAAGAAAAAAATCTGAAAATTTATACCATCTCATGTCCATCCTACAGAGAACTCTGAAACAGTGATGAAAATTGGAGCAGTGTTGTATGATATGGAAGAATATTCAGAATCTTTGCCATGGCACATGAGAGCAATACAAATGGATCCCTATTTTGTGGTGGCATACATTCATTTGGCCAAAACCTATTCTGCTGTGAGAATTTTTGTATTATTCATGTCAATGTCTTTACTGTTTTGGAGAAAGATCTTATGCTGTGTCCACATAAATTTACACAGTATTTTACTAAGTTACAGAATTAATAGTGTTATTTTAGGTTGAGTTGGTATTCGTTCATTATTTTAACACACATATAACAAAGTGAAGATAAGCACAGCTGATTAGTGCAGCTTTGCCACTGGACAAATGACAGCCCAGCATCTGCTGCAAGCCTGCCCTGCATATGAGGAGCACATATGGCCAACATCATTACCATTCCAGTCCAAGCTGTGTGCCGATGTCACCAACCTAAGGTGGACTGCCACATTCTTCAAAGATATCACAGTTTCTGACATTGACTTGTATACTTTTGAAGTAGTTGATGGTCATCTGGAGAGTGTGGACGTCCCCATATAGTTTGTTTTGGACTGGTGTGGTTGTTGGCCATATTTGCCTTCTCTGTTGTTTGTATATTGGGCACTTATGTAGAATGTGATCTGTTGTCATCTTATTGGTGCCACATGCACATTTGTCAGGTTATCTTATCTTGAATTTGCTGTACAGATGGTATCTTAGCTTGTTGTGCCTGGTACGTGGTCATGTTCTTCTAAGTTTAGCAGGTGATAGGTATCATTTCTTTGGTGGTCTGGATGCTCTTTCTCCCATTTGTTCTTGAAGCTGAGATTTATCAGTGTTTTGGCCTCCTCAGATGGTATTCTGGTGTCTGTCTGTGGTAGTTTATCTCCTTTTTTCTCTGGGGGTGTCTGCTGTTTCATTTCTGGGTATACCACAAAGGGATGGGATCCACTGCTTTACTGCTCTTTTGAACCGTGTACGTAACTGGTACATTTCTGTACATAGATCGTTGGTTTCTTTGTTTCTGTGACTCTTTAGTGGTATTATTACTGACTTTGCATCCGGGAGAAAAACTTTTCTTTGTAGAGGATAAAGTTCATTTTTTCCAAGTATTAAAATGTTTTTACATATTCAGGTAGCATTAATGGTGAGTTTATTACATTCTGTGAGAAGTATTGTACAACATGTTGTAATATAAATGTGTGTAAGTGTGATTATAAGAAACATTTTTCTCTTGTTTATTTTCATGATTATGATAAGCTGTCAGTTTTCACATCAGTTGTATGAAAAGCTATTTTAAATCCATTTTGAAATAATATGATAGGCTATCCTTGCTATAGAAGCATGAGGAGTTATACAGGATTGAAATGCATAAACTGGTGTGCCAGGGTGTTCCATAAGTAACTGTGCAGTAACCCAGTATCAATTCTGGTATCGTAGTGATATCTTAACGTCTGTGGTATCTAGCCACATCTTCCTGCTGTGGCTGGAGTTGCCGATTAAGCGTACTGATTAAAAAAATGTTACATATTATAAGCTAATCAGATATGGCTAGATACCGCAGTCATTAACACTTCCCGGGCCAAAGATGAGAAAATCTGTTTTCCAGTTTCCATGCATTATTGACTGAAAGGCGGATTTGCCGTTTTCTATGGTTGTCTTATTCAGACTGTTTCTGGCTTGTTATTTAAAATAATTTTTGGTTGTCTGTATTTTTACTGCAAGGTTGATATAATAAAATATTGTTTTCAATCTTCGTAACTTAAAAAAAAATAGAAATCTCGCGATTTTAGCTGTCGGGAACATGTATAACGAGATCTCGCCAAGTCGATATTTTGTGAAAATGACAGAGCATGCTTCTCTTGATGACACATGGATTGACATTGAATTATGCTCTGATTTTTTGTCAGACTGCCCCAGTGATGACTAAAAATCAATGTTTAATGATTCTAGCAATGAAACTGATGTGTTTCAAAGTGATTTATGTGACGGCAATCGGATTAAAAATACGATAACTAGGCACAGCGTTGCTGTGTCAGAAGTGAAAGTTTGAGTGACAGTGTGATTGTTATTCAATGTCAGGATATGATGCTCCAACAGTATTTCACATTTTTCATGAGATATAGTTACCAGTGATATAGTTGTGTGGTGTAACATTGATTCTACACCAGTTCTTTAAAAATTTCTAGGAAATCCTAGAATGTAAACACACCAACAGCATAGAGGAAATTTTGAGTACAATGTTTGACAATGATTTTTGTTAACTGTTAGCTCATCATGAAAATTTATACTGTGCATACACCCAACATATGAACTGCCTTTTTGTCTGAAAATATAACACATTCAAACATGAATAAATTTTTTGGATTGATCATTTTGATGGGCCAGACTAGGAAGCCATACTGGAAAGAGTACTGGACAAAATACCCTCTTTTAGAAACACCAGTATTTTCAAAAACAATGAGCAGAGCTAAATTTGAGCATCTTCTGTTATTTCTGCATTTCTCTGAATACTCTCAGACACTTCCAGAAACGGGCAGAATTAGCAAAATAAAACCTCTGTTGGATTATTTTTTTGCCTACATTTCAAGAGTTGTATAAACTGAAACAGCAGCTTTTGACTGATGAAGGAAAGACAAAAGACTTGTCCACATGATATCAACAATGCACAACAATGATTATCTGGAATAGTAAAGGATCATGTCCTGGTGAAGCCTGAGGATGAAAGCACTAAAAAAGCATCATCTAGGAAGTGCAGAGTGTGCTTGGTCAATGAGAAAAAGAGTGAAACAAAATTTATTTGTAAAAGTTGTCAAGTCCCATTGCATCCAGATAATTGTTTCACAAGATATCACACACTCAAGAAGTACTAGAGGGTCTTGGGAGTCTGTCTACCAACCTGGATTTATTTATCTCATTGGCGAGTAGAGATATGCATGTTTTTCTAAGTCCACTCAAAAAAGTTCCCTTTTTTAGAAAAATGGCTGGGAACTGGGGGTTTTTCAGGGTAAATAACTGGTCCACAAAGTGTTAAGATATCACTACTACACTGGAATCGATACTGGATTAGTGCAGTTATTTTCCGAACACACTGTATAAAGTTGTTTATTTCTTTTGTATGGTGTATGATTATAATAAAGTATCTATGCATTTTGTGTTGAAAGTTTCGCTCCATTTGTAAGTTAGGTCAGATTAGGTTGTATAGAATCATTATACTATCATTATAATATATTATATTATCGGTATACAAGGGTCATACTGAAAGTCATGATCAAACATTTTTTAAAAATCAGAATTTATAGATAGAGAAAACATAAATGTATCACCTTAATATGCGTCCTTTGCACTTCATGTAAGAGGTCACATAACATCACCATCATGTGTCACATGACCACGTGGAGTATAAACAAAATGGCGGGTGTTGAGGTTTCGTTTCGTCAACGTGCTGTTATTGAGTTCTTTGTTAAAGAGGAAATCCCTGCTGCTGAAATTCACCAAAGACTTCAACTTGCTCATGGAGATGTGTGTATGGGTGCTAGCAGTGTTAGGAGGCGGGTGAAACATTTCAAAGATGGAAACACAAGCATCTAAGATACGCCTCACAGCGGTCGCCCTTGAACTGCCTCCACTAAACACAACGTGGAAAGGGTTGGCGACATCATTAAAGAAGACAGACATGCCACAGTATCTGAAATCGCTGTAAGTCTTGGAATAGGACACAATGCAGTGCAGGAAATGATTGAAACCCTGGGCTGTAGAAAACTCTGTGTCCACTGGGGTCCCACAGGAGAGAACGCCCAGAAAGCAGCACGTCTGTGCCGTTGGTCAGCCGGAATGGAATTCTACCGGGAGGGTATTTTCAAACTTATTAGAGCGATGGGGAAAATGTGTGCAGAGAAATGAAGTTTATGTTGAAAAGTGAAGAAAGGGATGCAGGTTAAGGTGATACATTTATATTTTCTCTATCTATAAATTCTGATTTTTAAAAAGTTTTTGCTCACGACTTTTGGTATGACCCTCGTACTTCACTCTGGACAAGTTCATTGGACTCCAATTTTTTTTTTTTTTATTTATTCCTCAGCGTATAACATTTATATATCTCTTTATTTCAGTTACGTAATTATGAAAAAGCAGAGACAACTTTCAAGAAGGCCATTGAAATGTCCCCAAACCTCTGGGATAATTACAAAGAGTATGGAGAGTTCCTGTTAAAGCAAGGAAGGCACAAAAATGCTTTGCTTGTATATAAAAAGGTAAGCTTCTAGCTTTGTTAGACTAAGACTCTTCCATGTGTCTTTACATCTTGCATTTTGCATTACAGTCTTTGCATTTGTATACAGTATACAGTGAAAAGTCTTATGGTGCATATGTGTGTTTCAACTTGACATTAACTCTTTCTTGTCCTGTGTCAGAGACCACTTGGCACATCAGTTTAAGCATTTCAGTCCTGCGTTGAAATGATCTTTGACAAGTGGCTTATTTAAGCAATCCTGTGTTGAAGTGATCTGAGACAAACGGTTTATTTAAACAATTCTGTGATGAAATGAACTTTGACAAGTGGCTTATTTAAGCAATTCGATGTTGAAATGATGGACATGTGGCTTATTTAAACAGTCCTGTATTGAAATTATATATATATATATATATATATATATATATATTCTGTTCAAAAAAATAAATGCAACACTACTGTAGTCATAATGGACAATAAATTTCAAACTTGTATCAAAATTTTATTTTACTGAATTAATGTTTCAATCTTGGCATAAAGAAACTTTATGACTTTAACAATGAAATGATGTTCATTAAATTTGGTTTGGACTTTTATTCTTTGCGACTGAGGCCTCCGTTTCAATAAGGTGTATGGCCTCCTCTTGCCTGTATCAGAGAATGACATCTCCTTGACATGGATCCGATTAGCCATTGGATCTGTTGTTGTGGGTGGGATGGCTGCCCACTCTTTTGACAGTGCAAGAGACAGCTGTCAAAGATCGGTTGGTGCCACATCTTGCTGG
Organism: Achatina immaculata; assembly: GCA_009760885.1. Classification (NCBI taxonomy): domain Eukaryota; kingdom Metazoa; phylum Mollusca; class Gastropoda; order Stylommatophora; family Achatinidae; genus Lissachatina; species Lissachatina immaculata. Next base: position 37,624,880 of record CM019704.1, on the reverse strand, counting down.
CGGACTTGTCTGTTGATAAGTGTTCTATTGGGTACATGTCTGATGACATGGATGGCCACAGAATGGTCTGGACGTGAAGATGAAGAATTTCAGCGACGTATTGTTGGGCATTCAGGCGTCCTTCAGTTTGCACCAGGTCACTTCTTCCCATGAAGTTGATCGTCCCCCACACCAGTACACCTCCACCACCATGTGGAGGAGCGTCATCCATGCAGTTCTGGGCGTAGCGCTCATGGACTCTGTGGTAAACTCTTCTCCGTCTATCATGTCGCTAGAGCAGAAAGAATGATTCACCACTAAATCACATCTTTCTTCAATCATTCACAATGGTCCATTGATGATGTTGGTTCGCCCACTGCAGTCGGTTCTGGCGATGCTGGTCCGTAAGAATAGGACATCTGTAAGGTCTTCAGGCCAAAAGACCAGAGTCGTGCAGCCGGTTCCTGACCGTTTGATCTGAAATTCAATGAGTTGCTGTCATTCACTGGACTGTTGAGGACGCAGATGCAAATCAATTCCTGAGGTGACACAGCCATATGAAGCAGTCTTAGGCAGGAGTTGTGGCTATGGGTCTTCCGCTGCACAGCCAATCTGCAACTGAGCCAGCTTCTTGAAATCATCTCCAAAGGTGACTAATGGTTCTTCTAACCACATTAAATTGTCTGGCCACTACACTTTGTGACCGTCCAGTCTGTAAACGAACACTGATGATGAGTCGTTTTGTAGTGAGATGAGCCATACTTGCGCACTGAATTTTCAAATGAATTGATTCAAGGAGTGTCAGTCTTCTATAGTTTTATGTTCAGTACGTTTCACAGGATTCTTGTGAACCTGTTATGAGTTTTTGTCAAAACTGCTGTTTTGATTAGTGTCGCTTTTCTGTGCTCATGAATCATCTGCTGAGTAAAGTTCAGGTCAGCACATGAAGCTGATGTCTAAGTGAACATTTCAGGCAATTTGCCCTTGTCTGATCAGCAAACTTCGGTTTAAATCGCAACATATTTGTTGTGTTTCTTTTTTTGAACAGTGTATGTATGTGTATGTATATTGAAAATATACATAAAAGGAACAGCTGTGGAAGAAGTAAACCAATTTGCAGATCTCGGCAGCTACATAGACCAGGGTGGTGATGCCAGAAAGGAAATTAGAATTCGAATTGCAAAAGCGGCATTGACCTTCAAAAATCTTGAGAACACATGGCATTCAAAAGTTATAAACATAAAAACCAAGTTAAGATTATTCAGTTCAAATATAATATCCACCCTCATTTATGCATGTGAAAGTTGGAAAACAACTAAAGAAATAGACAAGAAATTAGACTCTTTTGAAAACAAATCTTACATCCTTCCCATGCCGTTGAACGTAACATAGGGCTCACTTATTTGTTTGCCAAGTTTTCCTGTTTTTGGCAAGTTTTTCAACTTCATCAAGGAATGTTATGCCCGCTAAACTGGCTTCTCTTAACAGTGTCCTCTTTAGAGTTTCACGTGGCTGAACTCTTTTTCTTCGGCCTGTTGTGCTCCACTTGGTAGCTTGTTTTGGTATTCTTTGATTGTTTCGTCTCATCACATGGCCTACATACGTCCATCTTCTTTTTCTGGTCACCCATGATACAGGTTGCTGTTTGCTCATCTGTCTTACCTCTGTGTTGTTCTTGAATTCGTTCTATTTTATACCAAGTATTTTCCTGAGGCATTTGTTTTCAAAAGAGTCTAATTTCTTGTCTATGTCTTTAGTTGATTTCCAGCTTTTGCATGCATAAATGAGGGCGGATATCAGATTTGAAGTGAGTAATCTTGGTTTTTATGCTTATAACTCATTGTTAATGTTCTCAAGATTCTTGAAGGTCGATGCCGCTTTTGCAGTTCAAATTCTAACTTCATTCCTGGTGTCACCATCCTGGTCTACGTTGCTGTCAAGGTATGCAGATTGGTTTACTTCATCAACAGCTGTTCCTTCTATGTATATTTTTTCCTTCTTGATTAATGAGAAATTTCATAATTTTTGTTTTGTTGTTGTTAATTTCAAGATCTGTTTCGCTAGCCAGGGAAGACAGGGAATCTGTTTTTTCCTGCACCGATTTCACATTGTCTCTGATAAGAGTTATGTCATCAGCAAAATCAAGATCTTCTATTTGGGTCCCATGTACCCAATCAATGCCGGTTTTACCTGTGCAGCATCTTTTCATTATAAAGTCTATGGCAATTCCAAAAAGCAAGGGAGATAATATACAACGGGTGATTGATAAGTTCTCAGCATAAGGTACAATGGTTTATTTATGGACAACTTTTTGGGGTTATTTCTCAGCATAGTCCCCTTGCAAGTTTATGCACTTAGTCCAGCGATCCTGGAGCAGACGGTTCCTTCTTTGTAAAAGTCAGCATCTTGTGCCAGTAGAAAGTGGTCTACATCATGAATGACATCATCATCTGAAGCAAATTTGCGACCACTGAGCTCTTTTTTGAGTTTGTAAACAGGTAATAATCAGAAGGGGCCAAATCTGGGGAATAAGGAGGATGTTCAAGAAGCTGGAAGCCTCATTCATGGATGGCAGCCATTGCCACCACCAACTTGTGAACTGGAGCATTGTCTTGCTGAAAGATGACTCCTCTTGTCAATTTCCCTCGACGCTTTTCCTTCATTTTGACTTGCAGTTGGTTCACAAGATTAGCATAATAGGTCCCGGTGACCGTTCTGCCCTTTTGAAGATAGTCTACCAATAGCACACCTCCTGAATCCCAAAAGATGGAAACCATCACTTTGCCTGTGGACAGAACCTCCCTTGCTTTCTACCAATAGCACACCTCCTGAATCCCAAAAGATGGAAGCCATCACTTTGCCTGTGGACAGAACCTCCCTTGCTTTCTTTAGAGGTGGGGACCCTGATGTTTCCACTGCTCTGACTGTTCTTTGGTTTCTGGTTGAAAATGATGAACCCAAGTCTCATCCATAGTCACAAATTGCTGAGGAAACTTTTCAGGATCTGCAGAAAAATGGCCAATATTGTCTCTTGACATGTTGAGACGCTGTCAGTTGTGATAAGCTCCAGGAAGTTTCGGGACCCATCGAGCAGAGACCTTTGTCATTTGAAGATCATTGTAAATAATGGCATGAACACATTCCTGGGACATGCCCAACTCAGTAGCAATTTACCGCTCAGTTAGTCGTCGATTCTCCATTATCATGTCATGGATTCTGCCGGTGGTGTCATCGGTGGTTACTGTTCTTGATCTTCCTGGACGGGGATCATCTTCCAGACTCTCTCTTCCATGTTTGAATTGAGCTGCCTATTTCTTCACTGTGCTATAAGGAGGGGCACTCTCCCCTAGAGTTTCTACCATATCCTCATGGATCTCCTTCGAAGATAAGCCCTTGATTCAGAGGTAGTGAATGACTGCTCGATGAGAAATTGTATCCATTTTCTCAGTTTCTGCCACCCCTTACCACTTCAGTAGCCTGTAAAAAAATTGGTTACAATTAATTTCTTGAAACTTGGTATTTAATCTTATAATAACTTGATCTACAAATGCACCTAATATCAACTGTGTTTTCAAGTATTTGTACCTTATGCAGAGAACTTATCAATCACCCCCTCATATATTATCTCCCTTGTAATGTATAATATACATTAGATAATGTATATTATCCTTTGTTTTCAAATTCAAGGATTTGAAAACAAATGCCTCAGGAAAATACTTGGTATAAAGTGTAATGAATTCAAGAACAATGCAGAGGTAAGACAGATGAGCAAACAACAATCTATCTCATGGGTGATCAGAAAAGAAGATGGACATATGTTGGTCATGTGCTGAGAAGAAATAACCAGATAATCCCAAAACAAGCTATCAGATGGAAAACAATGGCCGAATAAAATGAGGTCGACCACATGAAACTCTAAAGAGGACATTGTTAAGAGAAGCCAGTTTAGTGGGAATAACATCCCTTGATAAGGTTGAAAAGCTTTCCGAAAACAGGTAATCTTTGCAAACTACCATGCGAGCCCTGTGTGACATTTAACAGCACGGGAAGGATGTAAGATGTAAGAAGAAGAGATGTTGAAATGATCTTAGATAACTTGCTTATTTAAATGACTAATTTTTTAAAAATATTACTTTACAAGCAAAAAAAAATTAAAATATTTAATTAAATTAGTACAGAAATCAGCAAAGACAAAAAAAGTGAAACACAACTGACAAATGCAGCTGTCAGCACGACATTTCATTCATTCATCAGATGAGGACTCCAGGGGGCATTGGTGATTATAATTCTCCATTTTGTGCAGTCCTGGTCATATAAGTTATCTTTCTTTCCTGATTTTCATTTTTCTTTTTTTTTTTTTTTCAAATCAGTAAAAGAAGATAAAATGTGAAAATAAGAGAACCCTAGTTCATGGAACCTGTCCCTTGCAGAACATTGCTTTAATGATAGCCAGTCTAGCCATGTCTTGCTGTCTAGTTAGGATAACTGCTTCAGTGAGTGTAGTGTTTAGAGTGTCAGTAGGTGGCAAAGATGCTGTTCAGTTTGGCAGTCAGCAGTCTGTAGCTGATATATTAGTTTCAGGATTGGCAAACCATAGCTGATCAAGACCTTGTTCCAGCTTTCTGTTGGTACTCCTCATTAACATGGTTGGCCTGGCTAACAAGGCAGGGATTGTCATAGTCCCCATGGCAGTGGAGTTTGCTAAAACAAAAAGGTATTGCACACACTTACTGTTTAGATCCAGAGACTGAAAAAAATAGCTGCCATAGCCTGCACACGATCCATCAACAGTCATTCATTCATTCATTTGCATTTCCCTTGCAGAACTTTGCCTCCCTAACGGCACTCCTGTAGGTCTCTTGATTGTGAGTAAGATGGCCTGCTGCTGATGCATCCATTTGCAGATCATCAACGATGTCTTGCAGACATCTTCGCCTTGGTCTTCCTCTCCTTCCCTCTCCCATCATGTATCCTTCTAAGATGGTCTTCACTAGATTATCATGATATTTAATGTGTCCAAAATATTTAAATTTTCTTTCTTCAGTCCTCTTTACTAGCCAGCCTTCTTCAATATTAAATTCTTGCAGTATGAATAAATTTGTTCTTCCCTGTGTCCATGATACTTGAAGAACTCTCTTGTAGCATCCACATTCAAAAGCATTTATGTGTTCCTCAGCTGTTTTATTAAGTGTCCAGGTTTCACAGGCATATGTTGTGATGGGAAAGGTGCATGCCCTTAAAAATCTTATTTTTGTAGTTCTGTCTGCTCCTCTCCACAGATTCTCTATTTGCCCTACCTTCTGAAGAGTGACAGATGTCCTCCTTTTAATTTCCCTCATTGTATCTCCATTACAGTGTTGTGCCTTAATACATTTACTACAATTGCTGCAAAGAACACCAGCTTGAACTTCCAGAAAGAAAGAAGAAAAGTGTCAGTGATATATGAAATCTTTTTTTTTTTAAAACAAAGAAAAGAAAAGAAAATAGAGAAACTGAAGTCCTAAGAAGACTTGATCTGTATAAGACTGGGGTGTGTTACAAAGAAGTCTTGATTTGTATAAGACTGGGGTGTGTTACAAAGAAGTCTTGATCTGTATAAGACTGGGGTGTGTTACAAAGAAGTCTTGATCTGTATAAGACTGGGGTGTGTTACAAAGAAGTCTTGATCTGTATAAGACTGGGGTGTGTTACACAGAAGTCTTGATTTGTATAAGACTGGGGTGTGTTACAAAGAAGTCTTGATTTGTATAAGACTGAGGTGTATTACAAAGAAGTCTTGATCTGTATAAGACTGGGTTTTTTTTTTTTTTTTTTAGACAACGAAAACAACAGGCCGTGACCTGGTGGTACTGCAAACCGGGTCCACCCGTAACGAGATGTGGACCATACCCCCGGCATTCAATGTGCAGGGCAGGCCTTGGGCATCTCGTTTAGTTAAAAAATAACGACACTTTTGTTAACCAAAGGGCATGTTGATCAGGGTACCTGCTAAGAGGACACTTTGACCTCAGCCACTTTGATCTTAGCTTTTAGCCAAAAGGCCGAGAAGCGATATAAGACTGGGTTGTATTACAAAGAAGTCTTGATCTGTATAAGACTGGGCTGTGTTACAAAAAGTCTTTATCTGTATAAGACTGGGGTGTGTTACAATGCATAAACATTATTACATTTTTGCGGTTGTGGGCACTTTCTGACCTAATTACAAAGTCTGGAAAGAGAGAGAAGGAACATGAACAGTATATACAGTATACTCATATATTTTTTAATTATGTTGATCATCAATTGTGAAAGTCTGTAATGCAGTAGTTCTTTACCTTTTTGTGATCATAGACTCCCTTTTCAGTCTGAGAACAGCCATGAACTTGTCACTAAAAATAGACCAATAAATAATACACATCTTACATATTACATCCTTCCCGTGCCGTTAAATGTCACATAGGGCTCACATGGTAGTTTGCAAAGATTTCCTGTTTTCGGCGAGCTTTTAAACCTCATCAAGGGATGTTATTCTCTCTCAGCTGGCCTCTCTTAACAATGTCCTCTTTAGAGTATCATGTGGTCAACCTCTTTTTCTTCGGCATTTTGTGTTCCACTTGATAGCTTGTTTTGGGATTCTCTGGTTGTTTCTCCTCAGCATATGACTGACATATGTCCATCTTCTTTTTCTGATCACCCATGAGACAGATTGTTGTTTGGCCATCTGTCTTATCTCTGCGTTGTTCTTTAATTCATTCCACTTTATACCGAGTATTTAAATAAAACACACATGATGCTAAAATTTTTTAACTCAAGTCAGCTGGTCCATGGTCCCCAAGTTAAGATCTGCAGCTGTCATGTAATGTGAAGGGAAAATAAAAACAAAAATTGAAGAAATTATAAGCAGAGAAAGCACCAGAATAAGATGGATTGTGGAATAAAGAACATCTTATGGAAATTGGATATGAGAACATACCAAGCAACACATCTGACATTAGTCTGGAAACAGATCCTCATAAACTGCAATAGTTTTTTTAACAGCAGCTGTAGACAAAAGAAACAAGCAACATTTATCTAATTGAAAGAAACATTACTGGTTATCATTAATTAATTGTACAGGTTACAATAGTTGCAAATTTTCAAGACACAGCTTTATTAATTACACAGATGTATATGTATAAAGACACAGGAGTATCGTAACAATTAGAATGTTGGTTTCTCATGGTAAAGGGACTGGGTGCATGTCTTGCTGCATTTACTGCAACTGAAAAATGGGAATTTGATGAAAAGCTGAATGTAAATATGAAAAAGTCTATTAACTCCTTACACTCCAACAGTTGTATGCTGTCATGAAATTTTATTTGCACTGATATCACTATGTTTGGTGGTCCAAACATTCTGTATGTTTCATTTGCTCTGCTAATCAGTATTACTAAGTAGCATATTCTACTTCTCATAACCTTTGTTCTTTTGTCCCAGTGGTAACATACTTGTTCTAGAAATGATCAGTTTATCTTTCCTTAAAGGGCACAGAACTGATGCCAGACATGATACCATTCTGGTTCTACTACAGGCTGTGTCAGCTCCAGACGGGGGACCAAGAAGGGGCAGAGATATCACAGAAGATAATCCTTGATTTGAAGGCCAAACAAGCGTTAGAAAGAGGTTAAAACAGATTGTGGGAATGATTGTTAAACATTTTCATCACAAGTGCTATAATATCCGTGAAGTAGATTTAATTAACCCTTTAAAAATGATGAGAGAAGAAATGAAAACATGGTTTTTAACTTGTAAGTTATTTATATAAAAGAAATTAAGAAACTACCACTGGCATTTGATTTTGCAACTATGCTGTCCACACACTTTTGCTACGGCAGCAAGTGCTTCACATATCTCTTAGTCAAAGCAATAATGAAAACTTAATTACTTAAATTAAATCAAAAATGCAGAAAATACTTAAAGGCTGTGTACAGTAAATTTTAAAAATTATTTCCTTTGAATATAAAGTGATTTGCATATATGTATAGACAGGTAGTGTGATGAAGAAAAGTATATTGATTTTATACAATTCAAAATAGTTTGAATCATTGTGTCTTGTATATTTGCTAATTTTTATTTTACTTTTTTTCCATTACTGCTTTTTTTTTTCTTACGTTCTTCTTGAGATGTAAATTTCATAGATACACTTTTTACATGTTGATCTGTTTTAGTATTTATCAGTTTTGAGAACCTTGTAGGTTTTAATATTATGTGTGGTTTTTCAAATTTCTTCAAACAGCCTGATTCAAGTGTATTTTGAAATACCATTCTCAGATTTTGTATAAAAATAGTAACAACAGTTGGTGTATTTCTCTCTGAATAAAGTCATTGGATTGTAATCTGAAGTCTGGTCAGTTCCAGTTAGTCCAGATGAAATTTTGGTACCTTCTACCTGTGTTAGGGAAAAAAAGAAAGCAGACACTGACAGAAGGCACTTCACGTCTAGAATTTAGCCTTTGACAAGAGAAGTCTGCAATGCTTCACATCTCTAGACATTTAAGTACACATCCAAGTTATCTGTTGTATTTCAGATTCTAATTTGTTTAATTAATGCTTTGTTTTGAGGTTTGAAATGCTGGTATAGATGAATTATCCTACATATCTGTAGCATTCTGTATTAGCTTTACCATTACATATAGCATAGCATTTTTGTCTTCTTTTGATGTAAAAAATCCTCAGTTTCTATCAGTCTGTGCCAGTTTTATATTGTCATTTTTATTGTCTTGTAATTGTCAGTAATTATGAAGATAATTGATGAAAAGCACAAATGATAACAGGATACCAGTTAAATGATAACAGATAAAAGAAATTAATTATTAAAATTACTTTTTATTAAATATAATAAATGAATTGTATGACATAAAATATAACAGAAAAAAAAGATATAGAACAGAAGAGCACACTTCAAGAAAGAATAAATAAAAATAATGAAATATGAAACTATTTGAATAAAATGTCCTTAATCATTAATAAAAGTTTCCCTGTTTATTATCCTGTGACCTGAAGAGTTTCAGTTTATGAAATATTTCTGGAAGCCTTTTTACTTACTCGATGTGCATATAAAAAAAAAGAAACAATCACATTCCAATTATTTTCTGAAACCCAAGGAATATTTTTATTATAAGTATTTTTATAAGTATATGAAATTATTTTATGGACTGTGAACACATTAAATTTGCTAAAAAGTTATGGTAAATATAAGTAGTAATTTTTACATTTTTGATAATATATTTTAAAAAGAAAAGAGAGGTTTGTACAAATTGTATGAGTATATGACTGTGAGATAGTAAGTTCAGTGTCATTTGTCACAGTGAACTGGGGAAGTAAGTGAGAAAATTATGGCAAGTTCAGTGTCATTTGTCATTTTGAACTGGGAAGTAAGTGAGAGAAAATTTCCAAAATTTTGTGAACTGCAAAATTAAAATGGAGTTTTTCAAATTGTTTTATGACTGTGGATACATTGTTTTTTTGAAAAAAAAAAAGAAGCAATCAGAGAGAAAAAGTCCACTGTAATGTTTGTACCATTTTAAACAAAAATATTTATAAAATCTGCTTAAATTGTGACTGCAAGGTCAATTCTAGCTTACAGTCCTTGATAATTCAGTCTTTCAATCTATCCATCTGTCCTACAAAATCAATTTTAATGTATAGTATGGCAAATCTTTCAGCATGGTTGTGGTTTGAAACATGACAAAAATATGAGTTTCTGAAACTCACGATATATTTTCCTAAACTTTAATATTGTTGGGATAATTGTTCATAATTTTTAACATGTGAGTATTATGATTGCTGTAAGTATATTTACCTTTATGGTACTTTTTTTTTTTCATAAATCCAGTTTTTTAAAAACTCTTGTAAATCCACTTTTAAAAAAGAATTTTATAAAAATGATTGACAACGACTTTTCATCTCATATGTAATGTTAAATAATGTCTCAGTTTAATGTTTTTAAGAGCAGACGTAAACTTTATTTTAATGTGATTCAGTTTCTGTAAATCTTTGGATGTTAATTATACGTTCATTATGCTCATTGTCATAGTAATAGAGTTTTTCTTAGTAAATTACATATATATGCTCTGTTTAAAAAAAAAATTAACTACATTTAATAGTTTTTCAAGTTTCACAACTGTTGTAATTCATGTAGTTAGTCTCAATGTCTTCCTTTATATCTTATCTATCAAACTAATGTGTATACATTTTTACTTTATTTATCAGAGATCTGTGTCTTCCCTTATTCTTTTTGTTGTATAATGATCTCCCATTTATGACAAACTGGGATTTTATATTTTTCCCAGCCAACGCTATAGAGATCTTGAATCAAGGACATTGAGTTGGATGGGAAGTATGTTCTACTGGCTTTCTTGAAATCCCAGAGTGACCACTAGAAGCAGGCTTCTGTGTAGGTTCCAGCTTTTTGGGGGAAGCACATGCTTCTAGGAACTATCAGGGTAGCCTGGATTTGATCATGGTCAGCCCAAGTTCCCAAGTTCTAATAGTTGCATACTTGTTGTGCTCCAAGCACTGTTCTTAATACATTGAGTACTGTCCTCTTTTACTTAACTTGAACAGGGATCAAACGTGAGGGCAAATTGGGTTGCAAAAACAAGCCATGCCAAAGAAAGATGTGTCAGCCGACAGGTGCAGCCTAGCTACCAAATGTGGCACAATGCAACCAACACCCTTTTTAGGGAGAACGCAGAAGAAGGTTTACTTTGAACATCGAGCCCCAAAAATTCTCATGACACAATTTCATTTTCAAGTATAATGCCCGACTTCCATGACTGCAGTAATTTTTTTTAAGATCTGTTTTGTATAAATTACAATTACAATGGATTTTTTAAAAATGTTGTAATAATACAATGAACTAATGTATAAATATTTCTTCTGTGTGTTACAGAACATGAAATAATATATTTTCACTTGTATAAAAGTAACAATTGTACTATTTCTTTTACATCTCACTGACTTAAGAATGTTGAATACGGCATTCCAAACTTTGCTAATCAAAAAATAAAAATCATGTTGAGAAAACTGAATTCCATATTAAGAAAAAAATGGTTGTGATAAATTATTATTTTATATCTTCTGATAAAGTGTGCTGCCTTACTTAACTTAGTGTTGGCCAAATTAATCGTAGTGATGCTTACTGTGACAGCAGCAGAATATTTTTTTGGTGCCATTTCTTTTGTCCTTTTTTTTGGCCTCACTGCATGGCTTGGCAGAAAAACAGCAGCCGACTTGTTTCAAGACACTGAGGACCAAGTGAGATGGACAGAGATGCCTGCCAGTGTCTAATGGCATGGCACTATCTAATCTGATCTAATTTCTTTTGTAACTATAGAGCGAATGCTGGTTTTGTTTTAAATGTGAATCCAACATTTACGTGCTGGCAATTTTTGCTTGGAAAACTGTATTGTGTAGTTAAGACAAGAGATTTACCCAGTGAAATTAGAATAAGCAGTTTTGTAATTAAATGTCCTGGTGTGTTTTCTTTTGTAATGAAATAAGTCCTACCATCTCAATAATGTACATCATGAAATGCCACAAAACAAATGATGAAACAGAGACTGGGAACAGATGAGATGTGATATAAAAGCAATCTTTTGCTAAACAGAAAGGAACAAGTCACCATCTTCTGTCTCCGAACAGGACACAGCCGACTCCGAAGTCATATGTATACAAAGTTTAAAGTTGGTACTACTAATCTATGTACATGTGCCCAGGTGCCCCAAACTGTGGAACATATCCTCCAGAACTGCATCAACTACACTGAGAAATAATTACTGGCCCAGTGAAACCACTAAAGAAGATAAGCTCTACGGTTCCATACATGAGTTACAAAAAACAGTGAAATTTATCCAAGAGACAGGACTGCAGATATAGACAGACAGTGCGAACGAAGAAGAAGAAGAAATCTTTGAAGTGGTTAGTGCAAGTGTCTTTTATGTCAAACGCTGATGGTTGAGATCTGACCAGAATTGTCCCAGTTATCCATCTGCAGAAATGGGTTCCTGGCTGCCCTTGGAGCTGGAGGAAATTCTGCGCTGGCAGGTACAATGCTGACCACAACCTGCTCTGCTGTGCTGACAGGTCAAGAAAAACATAGAAACTAACACTGTATCACCAAAACACCTCTGTGACACTGGTTCCAACATGGCAGAAGGGCAGATGTGACTGCTGATGGTTGTGCCTTTGTCTGTGCCAGTTTTGTAGTGTTGTGGGTTTGGAGTCTGGTTTTGTGCCTTAGCTACTGAGTTAAGTGCTCGGGCCATCACTGTGAGCTGTGATTTTCAGTGGGGCATGGATTTCCCCTCCCAGGGATCAGTCAGAATGGCTGATGCATTCTGTTGTGGTCTTTGGAAGGTTGGTTAATATATAGATGTTTAGAGCTGGCTGAGAACATTTGCTGAGATGTGTGCATTCATCATTCACGGATCACTTTTTGACATTGTGCATGGACATGACATGGGGCGATTCTTGTGCATTCCAGGAGATGCCACTGGCACAGGTGGTGGAGCAGTTGTGGAATATTTTCATTTGCTTTGATGCTGAAACCGTACTGAACCTGAACCCCAGTGACTTGAAAGGGATACCTGCATCTGCCTTACTCTGGGTCGCTAAATAAAACTAATGAAGAAGTTGTCAGAAAGGCTGAGAAAATTGAAAACTATAAGGAGAAGACATTCAGAATTATTTGCTTACTGTATGAGAAGATATTGGAAACTCACTGGAAAAAAAAAAAAAGGAGGGAAGCCAAGAAAAAAATACAGATCTGACTTGGCTAGTAATATGGTACAGGAAAGTAAAAAAGCAAAAATATGCACAGTAGTTAGAAATACCACCATGCAAAAACAAAGAAAAATAACCTAAAAATCAAGATTGTTATCCGAGTACATTATATGAATTGAAATCTTAGTCCCTATTAGCACCATATATAACTTACTCGGTTTTTTTTTCTTTTTTTTCCTGTACAAACCTGTTAAAAAATATTGAGGGTTTTTTCATCGTGATCATAGCAAGACAGAAAACGAGGAAGACCTAGACTTACTTGGCAAAGAGAAATTATGACAGTGCTCAGAGATAAGGGACACACATGGAAGGAAGCAGAGAATAATTCCAAGAACAGAGATGACTGGAGACCTTTTATCCGTGGCATATGCTCTCAAGGGGCTGAAAGATGATGATGATGATGATAATGACATTGATGATGACATTGATGACGACAAGGATGATGATGATGTCATAACAAAAACAAACTCCTGCCAGCATTTAGGAGTACTGAAGTATTGGCTCACAGCAAGGTCCACATACACTGTAAAAATGAGGAGAAGAATGGCTGATATTAAATAATATTTTTCAGTTTTCCTTTCTAACTTTAAGGTACTTATGATATTATTAAACTGACAGCTTCTGTTTGATTGTAGAAAATATTGCCTGTATACATTTATGTTTAGTAATTCTTTTTTTGTGTGTGCTTTGATTTTCTGTATTCATATCTTTTAGCACTGGAGGCATTTTATTTAAAATCTGAGAACTGCTGATGGTTTATGGCAAGAGCAGAATATATGATGGTGGATATTCTGTTGTAAGAACTGTTTGTGAAAAGAAAAACTCTAATGAACAAAAGTTTGGATATAAATAAATTTCTTGGTTCTGCTTCTGTTTATATTTAATAAAATACAATATTTTAATTATATTTAACACACTTGAAATGCTCTCTCATATTTGGACTCATGACCTGCACACATTTTTAATCTATTTTTTAAAAATATATTGCACATTTTAAAAAAATTCTGTACCAAGTGAACTGGTTTATTGTGGTTTTCAAAGTTTGCAAACTGGTGAATATTGCATTTCTTGCTTAGTTTTTGCTTTCAATATCTGTAAAATACAGTTTATATTTCTTTAAAATTACACGTTTTTTTTCTGCAGTCTGTCTGTCTGTCTGTCTGCCTGCCTGTCTGCCTGCCTGTCTGTCTGTCTATCTGGGTGAGGGTAGGGTTTGGGGGGAGGGAGGGAGTATTGTTTCTGAGTATAAAAACAGTTTTAAAAAAAGGTCTATTATAAACTTGGTCAAATTTGTTACATGTTTTTGTTAATCCTGTAAACAGGCCTGATGGAAAAAAAAGCCGGGGGGGGGGGGGGGGGGGGGGTTGTTGGAGGATGGTTCAGCCTGGGCATTGATTTGGGGGCCAAAAAGCCTCTTCATATTTAGGGAGGGTCTGTAATGAGTGAAAACAGAATGGCTAATCGTTAGGGTACAAGAGTGAAGAGGAGAGAGGAGTTAAGTTTTCCAGGGGCTTGCAAGATTCCTTTTGAGAAGCCAGTAAACTTGTTTCATCCGGGAGCCATGGTGTTTTTGAAAAATCCACAGCCAAGGTATTTATTAATCCAGTAAATTTTACATCTGTCCTGCTTCACTTTTAGTATTTGTTCTCACTTTATTTTGCTAATTGTTTGTTGTTTGGAAAGTGCTAGCTTCAACAATCTGTGGAGCTGGCATTCCAGACTTTTGACTCCCAAGTCCTCTAATTTTCAACTGCCTTGACTCCAACCCCTTCATAAACAGTACATCTCCTTCATAAATGGAACATTACTACAAAGTCCACCCATAACTGCTTGCAGCTCACAAATACACAGCCCGTTACTAAACTTTGTTCCATAATATGTTATGTTCATCATGGACCAAGAACCTAATGGTGTTCTACATTTGACAGAGGAACTGTTTGGGGTGAAAGTAGGGTTACGTGAGGAGATGGCTGTCTAGATGTAATCATTAAAATGGGGTGGAAGTAGGGTTACGTGAGGAGATGGCTGTCTAGATGTAATCATTAAAATGGGGTGGAAGTAGGGTTACGTGAGGAGATGGCTGTCTAGATGTAATCATTAAAATGGGGTGGAAGTAGGGTTACGTGAGGAGATGGCTGTCTAGATGTAATCATTAAAATGGGGTGGAAGTAGGGTTACGTGAGGAGATGGCTGTCTAGATGTAATCATTAAAATGGGGTGAAAGTAGGGTTACGTGAGGAGATGGCTGGCTAGATGTAATCATTAAAATGGGGTGGAAGTAGGGTTACGTGAGGAGATGGCTGTCTAGATGTAATCATTAAAATGGGCTGGAAGTAGGGTTACGTGAGGAGATGGCTGTCTAGATGCAATCATTAAATCTAAAAACGTGTCATATATGCAGGATGCAGGTCATTATAAGAGGAGTGCATTGCTCCAGGCCCAAGAGGGTTTTCTCTATTTTAAGGGTAGACATGAATAACTTGAAGGAAGGGGGGGGGGGGGGGGGGGTCTTGCACTAGTTTACAAAATTTCTCTTGAAGGTCCTTCATACAGGCACCTGGTTGGTAAAATGTTAATGCCTATGTTTTCCAGCTCCTGATGATACGCCAGAGCAGTGTTTCCTAGTGTAGAACTGCACGTCCTTCCCCTGCCCCAGAAGGAACCAGGTACCCATTTTTACAAGTTGGTGGCTGGAGCACCTCCAGCCAGAATTGAACCACCTATTACACCATGAGAAGCAAGTTCACCAGACACTTCACTACACAGGCGCCCACAGAGAGTCAAAATGTGGATTTAATGTGTGGCTGTGGTATCTATCGTTGCTGAACAGAAGCAGCCTAGCATATGAAACATAAAATCACATGTGGCTGTCTGCAAACACCCCTACAGGATCGGTTGCATTTTGGTGTAAGCAGCTACATCTAACTTCCGCTTTCTACAGATAAGTTCACTAAGAGGAAGTAATCTGAATCCCCCCCCCCCCTTTTTTTTCCAGCGTGCCCTCTAAGGGTTTGCGGTCTGTGTGCAAAATGTTGTGTGTGCAAATGTGCGTAGTAACATATACACACACACACACACTGTAAAGGCGTGTACATTTAATAGCAAGATAAACCTGCTGTATTTTTTCAGTTACTGGTGTTTAGTTAATTGCAATGATGATTTCCTTGTTTACTTATTCAGTGACAGTAGTTATTTATTTACATAGTTGTTTACCCTATCATATTTGACTTACTACGGGTTCATTGAAACATAATCCCACCGTATGTTGAGTCTGTAAGAATTCAAATGGAATATTATGGTTCCAACAGTATGAACAGTATACTATGGAATAACTACCTCCAGAAGTTAGTGTGCAGCAAAGTGTGAACTTAGACTCTAGATTCTACTTCCACTCTTGTCTGCCAACATCTCTACTGCAAATCTGACAGCCCATTTGAACTTTGAACTCAGTTGATACTCTCATCCCTACTTTTCTCTCTCTCTCTCTCTCTCTCTCTCTCTCCTGAAATACCCATCTAGAACAAACCAAAAAAAAAACTCTTAAACAAAGAAATACTCTACGTCCTGGTTGTCTGAAGTTCGGTTAATCCTATCAGAAATAATTTATAGAGCCTATAAAAAAAAGACTTCAGTTACCAAACAATAGAAGATTAAATTAGAGTGATAGCAGGACAGACCTAATATCCCAGTCCCATACTTTGCTGTCTGGCCATCTAATTATAGATTAGAACAGTTACTTTCACTCTTAAAGGTGACATTCTCATTGAAATCTCTAGCCACCCAAAATTATGATTGAAAAGTATAGGGTACAATATGCAATAGTCTTTGTCGGTACCATTTTGAACACTACAAAAACACATATTTTACACAAAATTTTGCACATTTCCGCATCGATAGTAAACATACTGCTAAAACAGGACGCCTCTAATGTTGGTGGTCACGACGCCTGGTGTTAGTTACCAAGATCAATTTCCATACCTGAGCAGCTCAAGAGACATTCTCCTTTTCCACGACGCGGTGGAAATTCATCTGCCCGTTTATTTTAATTACCCTCTATTTTCTGTGTGCCCACTCGCCTCGTCAGGATCCTGTTTTTACAGTGCTACTGAAACTACGCGATACCAGTTGAAACATCCGATCCGAAAGTTATTTCTCAACAAGAAAGAAACAGTAAAGGAAAAACATGTGCCATCACTGTATTTTTCTTGATCGCAATTACAGCACCTAATAACATTTGGAAACTAGAAAATAAAAGTAGCAGTTTTGTTTTTTTTTTCTTTTTGTGCAGCTCCAAAAATGTTGTGCGCGGTATGATTTTTTTTCTGTGCTTAGAATAAACAAAGCAACCCACACACCCACCCCCTCCCGGTTTGCTTCAGTTATTCACACATATTCTGGTTTTTCCATTCAGTTTTTCAGATTTGTTCCCACCAGGACTTGCATGGGTCGGGCACTAAGTGAATTCTGGAGACAGAAGATGGTGGGGAGTCGGATGTTTCTGCCTGTCTCTATCTTTCTGATTGTCTCAATCCATATTTTTCTGCCCCTCTCAGTCCATATCTGTCTGCCTCTCTCAATCCATATCTGTCTATTTATCTGTGGAGGTTGTAGATACTATTTCACTTATTTTTCTTTATATCATACTTATTTTCTTTATATCACAAATATTTTTCCCTATATCATACTTATTTTTCATTACACTAATATAAAACTTGGTATTAAAACAGGGGTTATCAACCAATGGGAAATTCCCCTCCCCCACCCCCAAGAATTTTAGGGTTGGGGGGAAGGGTTGGACCATCAGTACTGACAGGGGAGAGAAGACGCCGTCCAGTCTGGCAATCGGCGACCCGTAGCTGACATCCAAGTGTCAGGGTTGGCGAAACGTAATTGACCAAGACCCTATCTCACCGTTGGATACCCTCCCCCCCCCCCCAAGTAGCAGGCGTGTCCTGGCTAATGTGGGAAGGATCGCCATAGTCCCCGTGGCAGCGGAATCTGCTGAAGAAGCATTGCACGTCCCTGCTGGTTAGCTGCACCCAGGGGTTGAGATATATACGTGTGTACCACCATAACCTGCTCCAAAATGAGTAGCATGCAGCACAGCTGGAGCACAAGGCAAAGGTTGGCCGCAGACCATGAGAGGTGGAGAGAATTTGTAGCTGGCCCGCAAGACGCCAAGGGGCGTACTGTACGGTGGTTCATTAGCCGATCATGGATGGATAATCTGCTCTCAAGACGACAACATCTTCACTGCACTGGCTGCAAAGAACACCAGCTCACAGTTGATAGAACAATTTTTGTATAAATAGGAAACTACGAGGCTTTGGTACGGTAACGTAAGAGAACACAGTTTTGTAGGATTAGACCTGGAAAAAAAATCGTCGACAAAACACTTTAGTGAGACGTGAGAGAAAGAAAAATCATAAGAGAATTATCTGGGATTCGAACACGGGTGGTGCTAGTTGGCTGTTCTCTCGTGGCTAGACGGCTGCTCATCCTACCGGAGTCCGTGTTCGAATGTTTCCCCGTAATTCCTGTCTAAGATTTTTTCGAGGTCTAATCCTACAAAAGTGTGTTCTCTTACTTTACAGTTGATAGAAGAACAAGAACAACGTTAAAGTTACATGGGAAGTCTGCTCATTTTCTTATTAAAAAAAAAAAAGTTAACCAAAGAACTGCCACCTTTTTTTTTAACAGCTGGCCTGAATTCACACCTACCTACTACCTGGATCCTGTATCAAATTGTCACTTACCTGCCCATGTCGGCCCTCAGCGCTAACGTCTCGACATCTGACGTCACTATAAAATGTGACAACCCGGAAAACCTGGTGGCATTTTTTTTTTAGGTTGCGGGGGGAAACGGGACTTCTTGTCTGCTTCCTCACTCCCCCGTATCGGCTGACCGACCAATACGAGTGCTTCTCGTCTCCAAAGCTGCTTGTTTCCTTCTTAGTTCTGAGGGCGGCGGAGCGATCACTATTTTAGGCTTATTCTACTTTTAGACTTTACATGTCCTCAAGCTTGCGAGTAACTACAAGTAGACCCAACGTTGGCTGGTGTATCTGCTGTAGCATTCTTACCTATCGCATCTGACTCCCGCTGTGCAGGAAAGGGAGACAAAAAAGACGGTGCCTGTACAATCATTATTTCCCGTGAGCATCATTATTGTATAAGTATCGGATTAATTAATTATTTCTTGTGGTATGACTAATGTGGTTCTTCATTTTACTTAACTGATGTTGATAATGATGTCCGATGAATAAATGAGAAATAGGAGGTAGAAGGTTTGCACACCCCGTTTGTTTTAAAACGCGTATAACATTTTATATGCTTACAAATGAGACTTCGAGTAGCGAGGCTGTAGTAATTTATGTGTAATTTATAGTGTTAGCTTTGTCTTTTATTTTTACGGCAAAATCATCAGCTTCTGTTGGAGAATGAATTAAGGCATGACACGTTGTAATGTGCTTTTACTACCTCTCCCGGTCCCATGGTATTTGGAGCCCTCTTGTATGTTCATGTTGGCCAGTTTCTACTGTAACACAAAGAACGCTGAATGCTGATCGATATCGAGTCTTTGACTTACTGACGAGGCCGCTAGCGTATTCAAGTAAACGTCTTCTTTGATACTTCTATACGTAACTATCGCCCCCTCCCTTATTGCTCCATCGTTGCAGCATCTCTGTGCCTTTCTTCTTTTAGAAAGAACTCTGTATAATAATCCCAGTGATATGGGGATATTTTCTGTTCTTTCTTTATCTTATACATATTTCTTTTATGCATTATTATTATTGGATAATGTCCAGGTTTGGCATTTAGTAATGTATCCACGTATTATTTTGACTAAGTTATGGATTTTAAAAAAAGACAGGTATCACAAACGTAATTAGTATGATGAATTACAAATAAACAACGCATCGAAAACTGTGCGACATCTCTAGAAGGTTTTCTTTTTTAGTGGTTTTTAATAATGAAAGAAAAATTTATAATGTTGGACACTGATGATAATTGCTCCGTGGACTGGTATTTGGACGCACAAGATACCGATGCTCTGTTGACTGGCATTTGGACGCGGTACATGCTAATGCGCAGTGGGCTGTTACCATAAGACATAGCTAACACTTTTTTTTTTCAGCTGGTATCTGGATGTAAAAATACTTAAGAAAATAATGTTAAGTGTGTGTGTACGTGTCCACGTTATCAACGTTGTTTACTCTGTTTTGCTGTTCAAGTTTTCCCGTAATTCCTGAATGGCTTTAAAACTTACGCCAACCTTGTTGTGATGTACTGAAGCGGAACGTGTTCAACGGCTTATACATCCTTACAGGTAAAACTAATCACAAAATGCAAAACCCCATTGAATTTTATGGCCAACTGCGACATAATATACAATTCGGTGCAGTAGAACAAAATGACAGTTGGGATTTATGTATCTTTCACGGTTGATGACCTCTAGAGTATAAGGGTAATTATATATGAACCAGGGGGCCGAATCTGTAATGAGTCACATTCACGTGTTAAAGGCAGGGGATTGAAGATTCCCTTTAAAATATCAACTTGTGAACTTGGGAGCATCAGAACACGCTATATGCGTGACTGTCAGTTCATGTAGGATATAAGATGGCTGCACGAAAAGCTTTGCCTTCTCTGAATATTCTGGATAAGAGCGGATGTATCCAACTGACAATAGTTGGTAGGAAATGCGTAGGGGTTTGCCATATTTCACGTTAAAATAGAACCGAAACTTACCACATCTCTTGTTCAATGGAAACGAAAGTAGTTACCACTCAGGACGCACTTTTGAAACACCGTACTGTAATTTCAGTTTCTCAATGCTGGAAAGGCTGCACCCTTTGACATTCATCGAAAACTGCGCGTGTTTGTTGAAATTAATGTTGTGCTGTGAAACTCTAAAGAGAGCTCAAATTAGTATGCATAAAATCCCTTGATGAGGTTGAAAAGCTCGCCGAGGACAGGAAAACTTGGCGAACTATCATGCGAGCCCTATGTCACGTTTAACGGCACGGGAAGGATTAAGATGTGAATATTAGGTGACGATGAGTAATGAAGTTTACAATCGAAGAAAAGCAAAATCTGAGCTATGAACCACGAAGACCTGTGATGGCAAAGCACCAAAAGCATATCAGTGAAATGATCTGTGGAAAACATTCACAGCAAACAAACAAACAAACATTCTCGACGAATTTGGCATTTTAATGAAAAAGCATGTCATATAATCAGTGTTCTTGGCTTTCGTAAAGTGTATGACAGTTGGGTACCGAGCTCAACCTGACGACGACATCAGAACCAGCAACTGGCATCTTATATCGTTGCCGCGTCCTTCAGATAGCCCAGATAACGCCCAAAGAGACCCACCTCACTTTGCTGAAGCTGTGGGGGCACTTGAAAAGCAAACACTTCACGTCAGATGAGATGGCGAAAACAGCGGTTCTCTAGTCCACTAGAGAACCGCTATATATATATATACCCAGTAGTAGCAGACTGCGCAAATTAGTTTCCAGAAACACGTCAGGAAGGAAGAATAGTGAGGTGAACAGCAATTATATAACATAAATATAAGGTTAAGCTAAATTTTAGTTTTATTCAGTTGTGTCAATGGCTCAGTTTTTTTTTTTCTCAATTTATTTTTTTTTCAACGTGCCGAATATTTTATTAGAATTTGTATTCGACTGAATAATGACGCAATTCGAATATTAGCAAACGAGAAACAAAATTTTGAATCCGAAAAGAAATCTTTCGGCTGGATTGCCGAACACTGAAGCCAGATTATTAAATATATTACCTGTGTTAGATCTAACAAGAAACTAACAAATTAGATTAGTAATTTGTAAGTAAAAAGGCTCTGGGGTCCACCCAGGCTCTAAAAATGGGTACCAGAGATATATGGGAAGGCAAATGCGGCCAGGCGTGATACTGACCCACGTCACGCTTTCATGTGCCGACGGGCTTGGAAATACGGGCGTTCTACTGTATCTGGAATATGTTTTAATGGCAGGGAAACGGGGAGTTACCCTTACATAGTGTATAAGTAATACCTCGTTTCTGCACACTTCTAAAACAGCGCAAGACTGAGCTCCTATATAAATTATGTATATAATTTCATCGCTTTCCGAATAGTCATATTACTAGTAGTTATTTAAACAAATTAGAAGCGGAAAGTAGTAGAAGTAAGGAAGATGCCTGGACAAAAGACAAACGTATTAATATTTAGAGTAAATGCCCCAAAGACTCTAAAGACACTAAAGGGTGTAAATGGAAATCAGCAGGACCAGATAGATAGATAGATAGATAGATAGATAGATAGATAGATAGATAGATAGATAGATAGATAGATAGATAGATAGATAGATAGATAGATAGATAGATAGATAGATAGATAGATAGATAGATAGATAGATAGATAGATAGGTATATAGATAGATAGATAGATAGATAGATAGATAGATAGATAGATAGATAGATAGATAGATAGATAGATAGATAGATAGATAGATAGATAGATAGATAGATAGATAGATAGATAGATAGATAGATAGATAGATAGATAGATAGATAGATAGATAGATAGATAGATAGATAGATAGATAGATAGATAGATAGATAGATAGATAGATAGATAGATAGATAGATAGATATTAAACTTTTTCCCCAAAGGGTGAAGAATCACGCATGCAGGCCTTTCTAACATTCTGCCATCTTCATCTCTCAACTTTCATTCAGCGCACCTATTCAACATCAGTACAGTAAAAATGTGTGAAAGGAAATCACCAACTGAGCTAATGGCCTACATGAAGGATCGGGTACTCTGGAGAAGCATAATAGCCAACGCCAGTCGGCACGGCACCTGATGATGATGATGGCAGTTTTTAAAAAAAATTACGTACGTTTAAAGGAATATAAGGCGTATAAAATGAACAACTTATAAATATAACCTTTTAATCATATATTTAACAATATAAAACGAAACCATACAGTAGAAACCGAGCCAGACAGAGAGAGAGAGAGAGAGAGACAGAGAGAGAGAGAGAGAAACCACTTTATTTATTACTCTGTATGTGTCTGGAATACCCGTGTGGTACCCGGGATCTGCAAAGAATAGGACCACTGTACCCTACCATGCATGATCGTAAAAGGCGACTAAGGAGGGTTCAGCATAGGGCCAGCAACCCTATCTGGTAAAAAACTATCAGACTGCTACAGAAACAGAAGCAAGGGAAAAAGCAAATGCAGGTGGAAGGAGAAATGCGTATCAGGAAACTGAGCCCATGAAGGTTGTGGATGAAAGCCAGCCACTGGAAGTCCCCAGCCCGACTGCAGACCTCCTGGAACCTAAACAAAAGATGCATATAGGCAGCTGGAATGTAAGAACACTTAACCAGACTGGAAAACTAGCACAAACCATCAAGGAAATGCACAGATACAAACTAGACATACTAGGAATACAAGAAGCAAGATGGACAGGACAAGGCAGAAGGAAATTAACAACACAGCACACAGAAGATACAATAATATGGTCAGGTAAAGAAGATCTTCATGAAGGAGGAGTAGCATTGATTATAACAAAAGAAGCATCAAGAGCATTGCTGAAATGGACCCCAATAAATGAGAGATTATTATATGCACGGTTCAACTCAAGATTCACGAAGCTGTCTATTATAGTTTGTTATGCACCAACAGAAGCAGCTGAAGAGGAATTAAAAGAAGATTTTTACAACAGCCTCCAAGCCACAGTAGAAACAATACCCAAGCATGATATGCTACTCATCTTGGGCGACTTCAATGCAAAAGTAGGTAAAGGAAATGAAGATAGAAGAAGAATCATGGGAAGAGAAGGAATCGGAGAAATAAATGAAAATGGAGAAAGACTGTGCAGTTTCTGTGAAGAAAACATGATGACCATCGGAGGGACAATTTTCCAACACAAAAATATACATAAGGTGACTTGGAGGTCACCAGATAAAACCACAGAAAACCAAATCGATCACATATTAATAAACAACAAGTGGAAACGGTCACTACAAGATGTGCGAGCAAGGAAAGGAGCAGATATAGGAAGTGATCACAACCTTCTGGTAGCAAAAATAAAACTAAAATTAAGGAAAGCCAGAATCGGAGAACACAGAAAGATACATTTTGATACAAGAAAACTGATAGACCAGCAAACAAGAAATGAATTCTCAATAATACTTAAGAACCGCTTCAGTGTCCTACAAGACGAAGCAGAAATGTCCATATTAGAGTTCAATAAAACACTACAGGAAACAGCAAAAGAGGTGCTGGGATATCGGAAAAGGAGAAAAGAGGAATGGATAAGTGAGACCACATGGGAAAAGATAGAGCAAAGAAAAGAAATCAAGAAAAAATTACTGAACACCAAATCACAACGGCTTAAAGAACGAGTTTTAAGTAATTATGCACAAAAAGACAAAGAAGTGAAGGAATCATGCCGTCAAGATAAACGTCAGTATTATGACAACTTAGCAGAGACAGCAGAGAAAGCAGCATATACAAATGACATGAAAACCATATATAAAATCACAAAGCAGATGACAGGTAACTTCAATACAAGATGTGAAAGTGCAGTAAGAACACAAAATGGACAACTGGTCAGTGGAGAAAGAGAAAAAATTGAAAGATGGAGGGAACACTTTAACACCCTACTAAACAGAACACAAGCAGCACAAGCAATAGATATACCTGAAGCAAAAGCGGAACTAAACATCAATACAGGACCAATAACAATAAATGAAGTAAAAGAGGCGATAAAGATGCTAAAATCAGACAGGGCACCAGGTGAAGATGAAGTGACTGCTGAGATGTTGAAAGCAGAAGAAACAGAAACACCAAAACAACTTTGCCGGATATTACAACAAATTTGGGATCTAGAAAAAGCCCCAGAGGAGTGGAAAACTGGTCTTATAGTAAAACTACCAAAGAAGGGTGACCTCAGAGATTGCGGGAACTGGAGAGGCATTACCCTACTGCCACTCACTAGTAAAGTATTTTGCAGAATAATCATCAACAGAATTGTACCAACACTTGAGGAAAAACTTCGGAAAGAGCAGGCAGGATTTAGGAAAGGAAGATCATGCATAGACCATATATTTGTACTTAGACAAATATTAGAACAGGCAAATGAATGGCATAGCACAACATATGCATTATTCATAGATTTTGAGAAAGCCTTTGACAGTGTCAACAGAGATGCACTGTGGAAAATCCTAAGATGGCATGGCCTCCCCCATAAAATAGTTAATGTAATCAAAGCCCTATACGAGGGTTTTCAGTGCAAAGTTATCTGTGGAGAACATACCTCCAGCAGCTTTAGGGTACAAACAGGAGTGAAACAGGGATGTGTACTATCACCAACATTATTTATCTTGGCAGTAGACTGGTTAATGAAGGAGGCAACATCAGACAAACGCAGAGGATTACAATGGACCCTTAACACAGTGCTGGAGGACCTTGACTTTGCGGACGACATTTGTCTATTATCAAGCAGTCACAAAGATATGCAAGATAAAATAAACAAGTTAACCCAGAATGCAAACAACATAGGACTAAAGATCAACGTAGGAAAGACAAAGTTAATGAAGCAAAATGTGAACAACAGAAATGTACTCAGAGTAGATAACAAGTTAGTGGAGGAGGTCAACGAATTTGTATACCTTGGCAGCAGAGTAGTAGAAAATGGAGACAGCACAGAGGACATCAACAGCAGACTTACTAAAGCAAACCAGGCTTTTGCAATGCTGCAGAATATATGGAAATCAAATAAACTAAGCATAAATATGAAAATCAGGATATTTAAGAGTAATGTTCTAAGTGTACTACTCTATGGAAGTGAATGCTGGAAAATCACCAAAACCATAGAAAACAAGTTGAATTCTTTCCAGACTAAATGTTTACGTAGAATTAAAAAAATATTTTGGCCAAACACCATAAGAAATAACATCTTATTGGCAGAAATGCAGATGAAACCACTGACAACAATTATTGAGGAAAGACGATGGCGATGGTTGG
This sequence comes from Achatina immaculata, assembly GCA_009760885.1. Taxonomy (NCBI): domain Eukaryota; kingdom Metazoa; phylum Mollusca; class Gastropoda; order Stylommatophora; family Achatinidae; genus Lissachatina; species Lissachatina immaculata. Next base: position 37,599,050 of record CM019704.1, on the reverse strand, counting down.
GACATGTGCTCCGAATGACTGACAACTCACTACCAAAAATAGCACTAAGATGGACACCACAGGGGAGCAGAAGTAAGGGTAGACCAAAAGAGACATGGAGAAGAACAACAGAAAGGATGTTGAGCAATAGAGGGCTCACCTGGGCAAGAGCAGAAAAAAAGGCGAAAGACAGGCATTTGTGGAAAACCCTTGCGGAAGCCCCATGTGCCCTGGGCACTTAAGGTTCAGAGAGAGATGTGTCTGGAAAATGGAACGCGGAAGGGGGTGGGGGTGTGGGGTTTGAAAGAGAGGTTGGTGGGGTTCAGATAGCAACTTTGAAAAGGTAAGGAAGTTCCTAAATGGCAGGTTTACTGCTTAGTGAGATTGTCCAACATCCGGGTTCAATGGTGTGGAATAAATACTGTATGTCTTTATATGTATATATATATGACTTGCTTACTGAACTGTTACGCAGAAAACAACGACAAACGTATTGCACAATATTAAAAAGTTGTTATATGTTTCATGCAGAACCTTCAGACTGAGAGCAAAACACTACGATAAATAGTTCACGTGTTCGTGTTATACTTCATCGCTGGAGATCAGCCAACCAACTGCCTCCAGTTAAGGCAAATTTTTGACAACATTTCTTAGAAGCAGGCACTTTACATAATAATAATAATAATAATAATAAGTGCTGTACTTTTTGGTCTGTTAACACTAGCGCCATATCCTGCACGATATTATAGGGATATCTTTACCTTTACTCTGGGTTTGTTAAAGCCAGTATCCTGTATTAGCGGTAGCAGCAGAAATGTGGCTTATTAGAAGAATGTTGCGAATTCCCTGGACAGCAAAAATAACTAATGGAGAATGTTTGAGAAGAGCTGGAGATATAGAAAAAGATCTTGTCAAAAAAATTAATAATAAGAAAGAGACAATGTACTTTCATAAGACATGCAATAAGAAGAGGGGGCATTGAAAATATTATAACAACAGTAAAAATAGAGGGAAGAAGAGTCAAGGGAAGACCAAGAGAAATGATACTGGACAGTCTGGCGGGATGGTGTGAGAGGAGATCACCAACTGAGCTAATGGCCTGCATGAAGGATTGTGTGCTCTGGAGAAGCATAATACCCAACGCCACACAATAATTAGTGTATAAGTATACAACTATACACTAAACACTGCAATAAAGCTGTGATACTAGAATGTATAAAATTGGAAAAAAGTAGGAGCAGCTTTATTACTTAACGATTACAAAGTTGTGACGTTTCGGCGTGAGCCTTAATCATACAAAAACATACAGGACGAAGAAATAGGGAGAGGAGATAAAGTATAGATTTACATGAATACTGTAAAAAAAAAAAGGTACTTAGCTGTAAATTGCAAGGTGTGGCTTGTCTGGCGGTGTGTGTCAGGAATGGATCTGGTAGGACGTGGAAATTGTTTAAATAGAGACCTGTGACATGTGGTCGGTGGGTTGTAACTGGGAGTGGTGGATGGGGAACCGGGGAGGGGAGAGGGAGTGACGCACTACTGGCCTAGCTAGGAGAATTTGAAACAGGTGATTGGGGAAGAGGTGTTGCAGAGAAGAGGGGTTGCAGAGAAAATAGCGGGGTTGCAGAGTGATGCTGTGAGGAAGTTTGAAAAGTAAAAAGGGGTGGATTTAGTGGAGAGGTACTATAATGATTGAAGAAGATGATGTTACGTGTAACTAAACAGCGAGTTTAACCCATGTGGTTCCAGCGTCCCATAATTTTGAATGCAGCTGTTCTCAAGTGCCAGGCGGCTTGTGTCATCTGCGTGACATTGTTTAATGGCTGTTACCAGAAAATCAGATTTGCCTCTGTGGTTGGGGCCATTGAAATGATTTGGGACTGGTTTCGAAGCATGCTGGGTGATGTCGTACAGATGTTTTCGCATGCGGTCCTCTAATCTGAGGCCAGTCTCACCGATATATGTTATCCTGCATCTTTTGCACACGATGACATATATCACATTGCGGGACTCGCATGTGAATCCCTCATGAAGAGTGAGGATAGTTTTGGGAAAGGTGATTGTTTTCGTTTCCCAAACTACAGGGCAGGTAACGCAGCGGGGGCGGTTACATTTTCTGGTGCCAACATACGTAAGGCTCTGCTTCAGGTGGCTGTGGACGAGGATGTCCTTAAGGTTTGGCTCACGTTTGTATGCCAATAGGGGTGCTTCAGAGAAAATGTTACGAGTGTCGGAGTCGAGTTGGATTATCGGCAGATGACGATAAAGGATTTTCTTAACCATCTGACCGTGTGGGTGGAAAGGCAGTACTAACTTAACTCTGTCAGATGGAGTAACAGGCTTTTTCCTGAATACTTCTTTGCGGCTCACTAGTTGTGACAGTGACCATCTGACAGAGTTAAGTTAGTGCTGCCTTTCCACCCACACGGTCAGATGGTTAAGAAAATCCTTTATCGTCATCTGCCGATAATCCAACTCGACTCCGACACTCGTAACATTTTCTCTGAAGCACCCCTATTGGCATACAAACGTGAGCCAAACCTTAAGGACATCCTCGTCCACAGCCACTTGAAGCAGAGCCTTACGTATGTTGGCACCAGAAAATGTAACCGCCCCCGCTGCGTTACCTGCCCTGTAGTTTGGGAAACGAAAACAATCACCTTTCCCAAAACTATCCTCACTCTTCATGAGGGATTCACATGCGAGTCCCGCAATGTGATATATGCCATCGTGTGCAAAAGATGCAGGATAACATATATCGGTGAGACTGGCCTCAGATTAGGGGACCGCATGCGAAAACATCTGTACGACATCACCCAGCATGCTTCGAAACCAGTCCCAAATCATTTCAATGGCCCCAACCACAGAGGCAAATCTGATTTTCTGGTAACAGCCATTAAACAATGTCACGCAGATGACACAAGCCGCCTGGCACTTGAGAACAGCTGCATTCAAAATTATGGGACGCTGGAACCACATGGGTTAAACTCGCTGTTTAGTTACACGTAACATCATCTTCTTCAATCATTATAGTACCTCTCCACTAAATCCACCCCTTTTTACTTTTCAAACTTCCTCACAGCATCACTCTGCAACCCCGCTATTTTCTCTGCAACCCCTCTTCTCTGCAACACCTCTTCCCCAATCACCTGTTTCAAATTCTCCTAGCTAGGCCAGTAGTGCGTCACTCCCTCTCCCCTCCCCGGTTCCCCATCCACCACTCCCAGTTACAACCCACCGACCACATGTCACAGGTCTCTATTTAAACAATTTCCACGTCCTACCAGATCCATTCCTGACACACACCGCCAGACAAGCCACACCTTGCAATTTACAGCTAAGTACCTTTTTTTTTTTACAGTATTCATGTAAATCTATACTTTATCTCCTCTCCCTATTTCTTCGTCCTGTATGTTTTTGTATGATTAAGGCTCACGCCGAAACGTCACAACTTTGTAATCGTTAAGTAATAAAGCTGCTCCTACTTTTTTCCAATTTTATACATTCTAATACCCAACGCCAGTCGTCAGGCACTTCAGTATGATGATGATGAATATTCCGTATGTGCCTGCATGGCACTATGGGCCTATCTTTATCTTCACCTTTGTCTGTTAAAGAGGTCTTTGCCAACGCTCTGTCATGTATTAATGATCTTCATAGTAATTCAGCTAACCCCTTCTGGTAAATGATGTAGTGCTTCATTCAGGATGTATTGTCGACACCTTTTCTCTCTCGCTCCATGCAACCTCCACCCCCACTACTCTCTCTCTCCTCTCTGCAACGCCTCCCCCCCCCATTCTCTCCATTCTCTCTCTCTCTCTCTTCCTATGTTCTTGTTGTTATTGTTACAAAATAAGATTAGTTGTTAATTAAGTTTTATTTCAAGTATGTCTATACAGTGTGCAGTGTACAAAGTTTAACGAAGTTTAAACAGTAACTTGTACCAATGATCGCGCTAGGATTTTTTTTTTTATACTGGTACACATGTACCTGTATTTCACCTTATATGAAGTACTTTCCGAAATATCGGTTTTCTCAGTACAACATTCTGTACTTTATACTTTTTCTTTTAAATATAAAATTAGATAAACTTTACAAACATCAGCGGACAGAAAATGTTCGTGTGAAATTATTTTTCTTATCTTTTTTTTCGGCTAGTTTTAATCTTTACAAAATGCTCATATGCTGAAACAAAGTGCTCTTTCTCCTCCATGCAAACTGAGTATCGTCAATCTGCTGGCCCGATTATCCTCCGACCGATTTCGCTGGCTACTTTTTACTAGTTTTTAACCCTATAAAACCATTACTTTCGGGTTTTCTCAATCGGTAATTTACAGGTAATCGCCGATTAACGAGATCGTTACTGTTAACGTCTGTATCTCTAAAAGAAACACATAACCTGATTCTTTAAAAGAAACACATAACCTGATTGTCAGTCTGAGTACTTCGAGATTTAAATAAAGGATGGATATTGACCATAAAATAAACAACTTTAATCTTTTTTGGGAAGTGAACAAGCGCCGACATTACTACACGCACGGAAGTACCAACAGCGGGTATATAAATACACTGTAGAATGGCATGTTCGAAACGCAAAATATTGTATATATGCTGTTAGGCACAACTTATATAGAGGAAGTACTGTGATGAAAGTAAATCCGTCTCTGTGGCCAGCAAAAACATTTGTTGCAATGAAAGTACAAAGTTCAGTAAACCGGATTCAACGAGGATTGTGCACAGAAGAGCACAGTATTGTATGACTAGCTTCGAAAAAATACGAAGCAATATGGACGTGAGAGAAAGAGAAATAGCGTAAGACAGTTATCGTGACTCGAATCATGTATAGTACTCTGACTGGAATAGCAACCGCTTATTTGCTAGAATCGCTACCGAGTACACGTTAAGTCGTGAATAAAATTCTAAAAACGAGATTGGGTCGCATTATAACTATGGTGTACAGACGTGGCAAAGAGGTACAGATGTCTTTGCTATAGCCCATTGATACATCCACTCAGTAATTTTTTTTGTTCAATGTATGCAGCTGCGAGAAGACAAGCCCATTCATTAGCATGTCTACGGTGCTAGCATCTAAAATGGGAGTTAGTTAAGGGTGTATGGTTCAGATTTACAGGAAGATAGAAAAAGTGAGGAAAGTGGGTAGAGGCAAAAACAGACAGAAAAGTGAGGTGAGCACATATAAAGAATGTACAAGAATCCAATATTTCGACATAAGCCTTTTTCAAGGATCACATAAAAAACATAACATATAAAAACACGAAAAATATATGAAAAATTAAATACAACGCTTTATAGTCTCTTCCTTGTAAGAAGCGCTGGCACAAAATGCCCCCAGATAGAAGTATTTAAGCAAAAAGCTTCCTTTTTTTATTTAAACCAGTTTTACCGCCGTCGTCATTTCTCTTATCTCTAGCAGTTAAAAATCGTACTTTATCTACAACCTTCATGTTCGCTTATACGTATATTAATATGAAAAGTATTGCCCAGTCGTGTCACGAAATCTTTTGTGTGTGTATGTGTGTCTCAGACTAAATGAGTGATCGTTGCTGATTTGTGTGTTTTGTGGCCGTTTCAACTATTTCTTCTTCTTCTTCTTTCTTCGATCTTCTTCTTCTTCTTCTTTCTTCTTCTTCTTCTTCTTTCTTCTTCTTCTTCTTTCTTCGTTTGCATTTGTCTGTCTATATCTGCAGTCCTGTCTCTTGGATACATTTCACTGTTTTTTGTAATTCATGTATGGAACTATAGAGCTTATCTTCATTAGTGGTTTCACTGGGCCAGTAATTATTTCTCAGTGTCTCATAGTTGGTGCAGTTTTGGAGGATATGTTCCACAGTTTAGGGCACCTGGGCACATGTACATAGATTAGTAGTACCAACCTTAAACTTTGTATACATATGACTTCGGAGTCGACTGTGTCCTGTTAGGAGACGGAAAATGGTGACTTGTTCCTTTCTGTTTAGCATGTGATAATCATCATGTGGTGGTGTTTGTGGTTTCCTGTAGGTTTTTATCATGCTTTTCTTCTGATTATAGGTGATTGTTATGCTTCTCTCTCTCTCTCTCTCTCTCTCTGAACCTTAAGTGCCCAGGGCACATGGGGCTTCCGCAAGGGTTTTCCACAAATGCCTGTCCTTTGCCTTTTTTCTGCTCTTGCCCAGGTGAGCCCTCTATTGCCCAATATCCTTTCTGTTGGTATGTCTGGTTGCTTCATTTCAGTGCCCTCTTTGGCCAGACGGTCAGCTTTCTCATTGCCTGGTATCTCACAGTGGGAGGGAATACACTGCAAAGTGACTTCGTGTTGTAAGCCAATTTTTTTTACAAAGGGATCCTTAAAGGTCTGGTAGTTTGTTGCACTGAAGAGCTTCCAGTACTGATCTTGCATATGTGAGAATTACTACGGGGCAAGTATCAATTCTGGAGTCTGATAGTTTTTCAACTGCAGCAATAATTGCCCCAACTTCTGCATCATAGCTGTTGCAGTATTTTCCAGTGGGTATGGAAATCTTGTCAATGATGTTGTTTGGATATTCAATATGTACTCCTGCCTCTCCATTCATTATGGCATTGTGTGCAGATCCGTTTGTATACACACGTATCCAGGTGTCGCATGGATATTTGTCATCTAGCAAACTAAATGTAGGTGTTGATCTTACTAGACTGCTTTGCATCTCATCATTCTGCACACCTTTCACTTCAGTCTGAATAGTTATTTTTGTACAATCTGCTTCTTTCCATAGTATATGCTCTGGTACAGATGATAATGGAGCGGCTACAGTTGGAAGGTCAGGTATCAGGTTACGCATATGCTTGGCCTGATGAATAAAGCTGCTTCTTTTAAGCCGTCTTAATGCCAAGTTATTGAATCTCTCCTTCAGGGGATGGCTTACAGAGCTGAGGAATTTCTCTACCAAAGTCATAACCTTTGTGTCTCTACGTTCCTTTAGCGCATGAACACTATTTTCTGCATTTCTACTACTGGTGTGGACCTCATGGCACATGTGATAATCCGTAGTGACTGATTTTGAACCTTGTCTAGATTATGCAGCGTAGTGTTTGATGCTGTGCACCAAGATGTTGAGCCATATTCTAAATCTGGTAGAATACTTTCTTGAGGGTTGTTTCATTAGCTCCTCGTGTGGTTCCACTCAATTTTCTTAATATGGCTGGTTTTCTTTTGGCTTTTGCTTCTGCACTGCTGATGTATTGCTTTCAGATCAGTTTTAAGTCAAGAGTCACTCCTAAGTAAGTGGGTTGGTTGTCCTTCCTTAAGGATATTTCATTTACAAAGATCTTACTTGCTTTCTGTTTAGATGAGAGAGTGAACAGAGTGGTAACTGATTTCTCTGTGTTGATACTTACACAATAACATTCTGTTACAACCATTTATGTGTCCATGATGTCAAGATGTCTGCTGCTCTTTGGAGTCTCTGTGTAGCAACTGTCGTGTATTCATCTGTACACCACATGACCAGATAATCTGCATACAGTGCCGTTTTGATTCCATAGGGAAGTTCCTTGACCAGGTCATTAATGAATACAAGGAATAGTGTAGGTGAAAGGACTCCTCCTTGTGGTACACCATGTCACAGCAGTACTTTCTGGCTTTTGTGTCCATCCATTACTACTCTAGCTCTTCTATTGTGTAAATAGGACTTTATCCAGTTGTAGTCTTCCATGCACATTGCAGTTTCTTAGTTTCCACAGCACACCTTTTTTCCATACTTTATCAAAGGCTTTCTTCAGGTCTATCCACGCTGCTAGTACAAGGTTTTTCTCTTGGAATGCATCCTCAATCTCTTGAGAGAGATAGGTCATTTGATCTTCTGTACTGTAGTACTGCCTAAATCTGCTTGTTGTGGAATGAGAAGGTTTTCACTTTCTAGGTACCATTTTAGCCTCAGGTCAATGATGCGTTCCATCGTTTTGCAGAGGCAGCTAGTGAGACTGATTGACCTGTAGTTGAAGGCTGTATCACTATTTTCCTTCCTTCCAGAGTTGAAGTAACTTACTTGTGCTCCAGCATATATTGAAAATATCCAACAGCTTTCCCATTGCTGCCATTCCCCCAGGTTCTTGATCATTTCATTGGACACTCCATCTGGTCCTGGTGATTTCCTTGGTCTCAGTTTACTGACTGCTAGGTCTAACTCGCTGCGTGTGATTGGTGCATCCATGACCTCCACTTTTTTATTTGTTCGTCTTCTTTCTATGGGTCACTGTGCACTGTACGCTCTTTCTCTGGATGGATATCAATGTTGCAGTCCTGTGCAAACATGCGAGCAAAGTTATCTGCCACCTACTTACCTGTAAGAGTTTTCCCATCCTCTATTAGTATAATCTTTGTACTTCTTCCGGTGCTCTCATCGTTTAACTGTTTGATTAGTTTCCACAGTTTTCTTCCATTCTTTTCAAAGTTTAAGGACTCTGTTTTCTCTCTCCAACCTTTCCGTCTGGCTTGCAGCTTGGCTCTCTGAAATTTGGCCTTAGCATGCTAGTAATTATTGTGGTGTTCTTGGCATGGTCTATTTTCTGCTTGCTTTCGAGCTGTTTCCACGTCATCATGGAGTTTCCCAGCTCACTAGACCAGTATGGTTTATAGTCCCTACGAGCCCATCTGGGAATGGTTTCACGAGCGGCCTGAAGGATACAAGCATTGAATTCCTTCACTATGCTGTTAATATCCTTACTTTCTATGGACAGCTGTCACACCAGGATACCTGTACGATGTCTGTACATTGTCGAGTTTGCTTTTTTATAGTTCCATCTGGGGAGAGGGCTACTGGTGTTAAGGAGTTCCTTTTCTAGTCAGGAAGACTAGTCGATGGTCGCTACCTCCTAGTTGTTTTCCAGCTTTGCGTGTAATGTTCCACTTCAGGTCTGAAGAGTGGAATGCCAGATCTGGTGTTGAGGTTGTATGCCAAGCCCTTGAGTAAACTGTTGGGGGATCCATTGGTTGGCTGAAGTCTATTATCATCCTGCCAGCTCTCAAACTCCTCTCCTCTCTTCTCTTGTCTGCGTGGTCATAGCCCCAGCTCTGGGAATGGCTGTTAAAATCGCCACAGACCATCAGTCTCTCTTTATGTGGGATTGTTTCTAGAGCAAGTGGTCATTAGGACAGTAATAGTTAAGGAGGTGGAAGTCTGTATTACTGTTTTTTAGATGGATCATCTGGTATCCAGCTCCTTCAGTGTACACTCCCACCTGACATGCGCTGATGTTATTCTTAACATGTGTGAGTACTCCTCCTTTTCTTCTGTCCTGTCGGTCTGATCTAAAACAGTAGTAGCCTCTTATTTTAAAGGCGACATCTTTGGTTAATTGTGTATCCCGTATGCATCATATACTTACCTGCTCTGCAAAGAGTATGTTCTCTAACTCCACCTTTTTGCTATAGCCATCTCTAACACTGCTGACACCCTCAACATTCCACTGCATTATTTTAAATTCTTGCTTTTTGGCAGTTTTCTGCCGTTGTATTTTTTGGCCAGTAGCTCTACTCTCATGTCTCCTGGCTCCACAAGATGAACTGAGAGGACCTCCAGTAGCATTGGGTGGACCCTTTCGAGGCAGGGGGCCCGGCACTGCACCTGCCTGGTTAGTCTTCACAGGGCGAGCACCATGTTTTAAAACTGCAGATAGAAACATTTCATTAGCGATAATGCATGGAACCTTGATTTTTGCGATGCGCCTTTTGACTGGGTACCTCCAACTTCAGGATCTTTGCTAGGGCAGACTGTAGTCTTGCTCGGACTGCCATGAAGACAGTGGTGTAGGCTGGCCTAGCCAAAACTTTGTTTTCCAGCCTCTGGTGGCTGTACTTAAGTCTCTTCTCCATGTCAGATGGTTTTGAGACAGTTCCACAGAGACACTTCGACTTTGGGATGAGGAATCCGATGAGTGCTTCAACGATATCCATTCCCCGTCACTTATAGTCTACTGGCTGTTTTGTTTACATCATTCTGATAGCCATTGTTGTAAAGACCCATAGGCTTGTCACGTCCTGGATTCATTGGTTTCACATCAGACTTTCCTCATCCCTGCCGGAGATCTCCATGTCCCCATCCATCCACCAACCTGACATTACATTTTACAAAAATAACAATTACAACTAGTGTTGATTGCTACAAGTTTCTGGGCTACAGAAGTAGGTCAGAGTTTTTAAGCAAACAGATCTATGTTCCCTGTCTCACAAACACTATGTTAAGATAATTGTGTTCTTAACACAGTTGTTCCCAGGGGGTTTCAAATATTTGAGTGATCGGTCGTGGTAGACGGCGTTGTGGCCGTGTCACATGTTCGTTGGGTTGGGGTAGGTGAATTAATCGTGCAAGCAGCCAGACATTCACTGCAAGACTATCATGGAAACGAACACTTTCCAACAGACAATCACGTGAATGCAAAAATGACTTCCAGAAGCCTCTAATTTTTGTTCACCATTATCGATGGTTTATTCGTTCATCTCAAATGTAAATAAACACGTTCTCCTGAGAAGAGCCTGACAATATAAAAAACACACACACAGACACGCACACGCACACACATCTTTCTGGTCTCTGTGTCTTAAAAGAATAAAAGATAAGATAGTCCCATGGCAAATGCCATCTGTGTCTTAAAAGAATAAAAGATAAGATAGTCCCATGGCAAATGCCATCTGTGTCTTAAAAGAATAAAAGATAAGATAGTCCCATGGCAAATGCCATCTGTGTCTTAAAAGAATAAAAGATAAGATAGTCCCATGGCAAATGCCATCTGTGTCTTAAAAGAATAAAAGATAAGACAGTCCCATGGCAAATGCCAGCTGGGATGAAACGTTAGAAACCTCATTGTGCTGGGCCATCAGCGTCTGAGGTAGGGTGGCCAGTTCCTTTCCTTCACAGATTTTCTCTGGTACCCATTTTACGAGGATGGGTCAACCTCGGGGCCGTATTATGGGAAAAAAATCTCGCTCAGCTAGGGATTTGAACCTCGACCATTCGGTTGCTAGACGGATCTGGACCACTCCACTAAACATGGTCTCTTCTCTTTCTCTATTCTCTTTTTGTTATCGTCTTACATCAAAGTTTTCTAGTTACGTTGTCAGCTAACAACGTGTCTGTTTCTGTAGGTCTAATAACAACTAACAAAACAAAATTACTGCGAAAATATTTATCAATAAGGAAAAATTGGAAGAGGTGGAGAGTTTTGAATATATTGGATCATTACTAACTAATAACGGAGATATAATGAGGGAAATTAAACGGAGGACATCTATCGCTGTTCAGAAAGTAAAACAAATAAAGAAGCTGTGGAGATTGATTGAATGATTGATTGATCTTTATTTCCAAAGGGTTAAGAATTGGGCACGCAGGCCCGTCTGACATTCTGCCCTTTATCATACAACTTTCACTCTGTTTCAAACATTCTACAAATATGCTGCTCATACAACAAACATAATTAACAATAAAGTAACAATTAACGATTAAGCAGAGAAACAGACATAATTCCAATATAAATATATATATATATATATATATATATATATATATATATATATATATATATATAAAGGGCATACATCTTTCCTATCGCAACATATGCCTGTGAGACATGGACTTAACAACTGAGAAACACATAAATGCAGAAGAGTTCTTCAAATATCATGGACATAAAAAAGAACAAATATATCCATACTACAAATACTTAATACTGAAGAAGGCTGGCTAGTGAAGAGGATTAGAGAGAGAAAACTTAAATATTTTTTACACATTAAACGTCACGAGAATTTAGTGAAGACCGTCTTGGAAGGGTACTTAATGGGAAAAAGAAAGAGGAAGACCAAGGCGAAGACGGCTGCAAGACATCGTTGATAATCTGCAAATGGATGCATCAGCTGCAGGGCATCTTGCTTATAACCGAGAGGCCTACAGGAGAGCTGTTAGGGAGGCAAAGTTCCGCAAGGGACATGCAAATGATTGACTGACTGTCTACTAACTTCTCCTTTGGTCCTAGATTACCTAGCATCTTTATTTCCTGATTCGGTCACAGTGATCTGTTACGATCCTACATTGTGTGGTTTGAGAAACTCAAGTGAATGGTGCTCGTCGATATCGTCATGCTTCACACTTTTTGTGTTGTTTTTTCCCCGAATTTTTATTCATACGTAAGTTATTTATTTGTTTTCTAATACACATGTTTTACATTCATACTATACTGTTCAAAACAAACAAAAAAAAGAAGAAACCCAACACTATTGTAGTTGTAATGGACACTAAATTTCAAACTTGTATCAACATTTTATCTTACGTAATTAATGTTTCAGTCTTGGCATGAAGAAACTTTAAAATTTAATAATGAAATGGTATTCATTAAATTTGGTTTGGACTTTTATTCTTTGCAACTGAGGCCTCCGTTTCAGTAAGGTGTATGGCCTCCTCTGGCCTGTATCAGAGAACGATATCCGTTGGATCTGTTGTTGTGGAATGGCTGCCTACTCTTCCCGCAGTGCAAGAGACAACTGTCGGAGATTGGTTGGCGCCACGTCTAGCTGGCGGACTTGTCTGTTGAGTTCATCCCATAAATGTTCTATTGGGTTCATGTCTAATGACCACTGAATGGTCAGCGAGGAATTGGATGGTGAGTTGTGCCACATGAGGTCGAGCGTTATCCTGCTGAAAAATCGACCCTGGTGCACCCAGAAGTGCAAGGACGTGGGAAAACAGTCGAGAAAAGGCTACTATGTGTACTACACACTGTTTTAAGTTGAATGTCAGCATACTATTAATCTTGTCTCAGTTCAGAAATAAATTATGTCGTAAACTATTATAAAGCAACTATCTCTCATTTCTTACATCTTACATCCTTCCAATGCCGCTAAACGTAGCACAGGGTTCGCATGGTAGTTCGCCAAGTTTTCCTGTTTTCAGCGAGCTTTTCAAACTCATCAAAGGATTTTATGCCCACTAAACTGGCCTCTCTTAACAATGTCCTCTTTAGAATTTCTTTTTCTTTGGCCCGGTGTGTTCCACTTGATAGCTTGTTTTGAGGATTCTCTGACCATTTCTTCTCATCACGTGACCGACATATGTCCATCTCCTTTTCCTGATCACACATGAGACATCTGTCTTATCTCTGCGTTGTTCTTGAATTCGTTCCACTTTATGGCGAGTATTTTCCTTGGGTATTTGTTTTCAAAAGAGTCTAATTTATTGCTTATTGCTTTAGTTGTTTTACATCTTTCGCATGCTTAAATGAGGGTGGGCATCTCATTTTCCTGTATGTTATTCATAATTTTTAATAGAAGTAAGCTGCTTTTTTTTCCTTTACTTATTTTTCATGAACGTTCTGAACCGTTAACATCCTGGTTCTCAGATAAGTAAAATTACTTCCCCACAGAATTTACGTCACGTTCAGATTCGTTTAGCGTTCTGTGTTTCCGCTTATTAAAAAAGAAAACTAAAAAAAAAACTTTTAATATTAGTTAGAGCTGCTCCCTCTTCAATATTCAACTCCCCCCCCCCCCCAACCATTGCTTATTGAAAAAGAAATCCCCACTAGGAATATCAGAAGTATAAGAGATAAGAGCATTTCGCCTGCACGCACAACGTAAAAAACCCAGTTCCCGGATACAAATGAAATATTTAGTCAGATCGCTCGAGCAATTTTAAACCTGCGTGTAGACTGTTGCCTAGACTGAGTGAGACTGCCTGGAGTGTTCGTATATTTAAAAAAAAAGAGAATATACATATGAAATGAAACTTTACTTGGTAGATTAAAAATTAATATATTTTAAACCCTTATTATTAAATTAATCAGTTCATTTGTTTTTATCGCAGATTTCTGAACAGCACTTGAAGTAGTCATCTGGTTGCTTACATATTTTGTCAAATATCTGTGGTAATTTTAATCCTAAGCCAGTAGTAAGACTACACTGAATTAAGGATATAGTTTCTGTGTAAAGTTGTAAATAGATTCACTGTTTTAACTTACACGATTTTGTTTTTCTTCGAACGCTTCCATGCAGTCGGCCTGGATTTTGTTTTGGCCTAGTTCCACTTAACCGCAGGACCTTCTCTTGCGTCTCATTCTGGGTGCTGCCAGAGCAGCGTGATGATTGTTGACATGCATGCAGGATTCACAACAACGCTGAAGAAAGCATACGACGATGAGGATAATGCCAACAGCGGCGATGATTTTGGTTTTTCCGAGCTGAACATCTGTGACAGTGACTCGAGAGGCAAAAATGTGTAAGTTATCTCGTTGATATTGTACAGTTTATTGCTATCATATAATTTTATTACAGTATCATTATGTCATATAGAGAAAGTGTGGGACAAAAAAAAAAGTACCATAAATCCTACTTATAAATAACAGGAAAACGAAACAGATAAGTGACGAAAGGCTCATAGTCTCGTTAGTGGATCCCAAACTGACATTCGCAAAGCATCAGAGGGGTGTCTGAAAAGTAAATTTGGTGTATTAATAACACATTACTGCATTTCGACACAAAATCTTCCTATCTCAAAATGTTCAAATAAATAAATAAATAAAATGAACAAACAGAAATTGTAATTGTCTTCCACGAAATGATCTTTATTCAAGTGCTTTCGGCGTGTCACTAGAAAAATAATAATGCAATCTCCATGGGCCTCTTTTAAAGCATTATTTTCACCACTCTCCCTCTCAGTATTATTTTATTTATCGTAGCCCCCTCCCTCCCGTCATTCTTTTTATTTTAACAACCGAAGGCCAAAGATCGTGCATACTGAGTAACGAATGTGGAGAACTCAAATCAAGACGACTGACAATGCTTTAATCTACGTTTTTTTGTTATTCGGTGCTAAGAATAGTTTTTTTCCCCCTCTCAAGTTGAAGCCATGTGTTGTATGTGTTGTATGTATTGTATGTGTTGTATGTGTTGTATGTGCCGTACGTGTGCATGTATGCGTGTGTAAGTATGTGTATGTGTACGTTTTTATGGATAAGGGTAGGAACGCTTGCCCTGCAGAGGAGGAATGAAGTAGATGTCGTACTCCTCTGATGATCTGAGATGCTGAAAAGCTGTCTCGTTCTTTGGGTCAAAAGAGTATCGTTTTAATCTTTAATTTTCTCGAAATTTCTGGAGCAGAATTTTTGTTGCTGTTGAAAATATAGATATTATAAAATGTTTGACTGGATCTGACAAAATGGTATGTGAGAAGCACAACAACAAAACTGATGGAAAGGATGAAAGATCGGAAACTGTGGAGAGACATGATCACCGGTGCCTCCATGCATGCCACATGATGATGTTGACTGGATTTATTTTGTAACAAAACGCAAACGATATTTTTTCTTCGTTAATGGATAAAATTTGAAAGAGAAAGCCCGATTAATCAAGCAGAAATGCTAAATTTAGATGAACAGAAATGGCACAGTTTGAAAGAGCATTTGGTACACCTTTTTTTTTAATAGGGAAAACCCCAGATACATTCTATTTATAAAGTTCCATAGGAACTGATCCTGGTTTTGCCAGACTTAGGAAAAATCATGGCTGCTACATGTGGTTTGATACTATATCGCGCATTTCCTTCTGAATGTGGTGTTGGAGCGTCTGTAGCGCTCAAATAACTTTTAACGTCGTCAGGTTTAAAGTAAACTCGGTGACGCAGAAGTACATAGACCCTTGAAACACAGAATGAGAAAGGGAGGGTGGAGGTGTTGGTTCGATGGAGGAAACTACAGAGACCTGAAATATGCTAGTATACAAAGCAAATCGCTTGGTCCTATTAAGACTATATTTGTACCCTAAGTACTGAAAGGTATATAAGGAAGGAGCCAAGACAAGACAAGACAAGAGGCATATTTTGCGGAAAGAGTAGCCAAAGAAATGAAAACAAATTATGAAAACACACGAATCGTACATTTAAAATATTTAGGACATTACGAGGCATAATAGTATTATGAAAATCATACTTGAGGGAAAGCAACAACGAGACTACAACGATATAAGTAGACTGATATTCAGAGATGAAAATCAGTTTACCCTGTGCTTCAAGAAAGCAATGGACAGAGTAAGATTGCAACCAGTCTTGTGAAAACGGCGCAAGATGATGATATGGCTAAAAAAAAAAAAAGCGCAGATCATGACAATTGTGTAAAGGTGAAAGGGCAAACAAAACTGACATATCCAATGAAACTTTGCCTTTTTGTTTACCGGAAGCTATTAATATTCGTGATTACGTCACGCACCCCTCATTCATATTTCACATCCTCTCTACAGGCTCGGTGACTTACCAACAAACATGGCGGAGAACGCTAGAGCTCACAAGTCACTTTGTGACCTACCCTATGGCGTTACACATGAGTTAATGAGATCAATGGATACCGATAAAGGTTGGGAGGCTTTAGGTAAGTGGTGTTATTGGAAGTGTTTTCAGATTTTTTTTAATATAAAAAGGAACACTGACACTTTCATGGGCATAAAATCGCAGCTTTCCCTTGCGTTGTGTATATACTATACAAGAAAACTATGGGATTTCGCCGTGATAACATTACCTTTATGCATCAGATATGCATCAGATGCATAACTGGTAGAGAGGAATACTTTATATTTCCCAGCTAGCGTTAAAACGTAATTTATGGTTTATATGATTGCGAGTGCGTATTTAAGCGAGGCAGAAACGGTTTTTTTTTCTGTAAGGTCGTCGTGATTTTCCAAATCTGTTCCGGGAGGGAAGATGAATGTGCAGAAAATGATAACGCATCTATTGGGACCAAAACTGACCATAAACCTGACCCATTTCTCTTAAGGGTGGGGTTTCCATGTAACAGGCAGGGCAGAATGTCAGAAGAAGTAGGTACGATTAACATGAACAAAAACACTTGCAGTGTTTTGATTTTGACATCAGATTTGCTAGCCCAGTCCCACATCCTTTGCTCTAAAACTTGGCCATAGACAAGCTTAAGCGTTTCTGACTTAGATATGTGGTTGGAGTAAAGGGCACTCTTTCAAGTATACTAACAGAGCCAGCCACACTAAAGCCACTTATTATCCCAGATGTGGATGTTATTTTCACAAAAGTCATGATAACACTAAGCAGCAGATGAGGCTGGAGCAGACTGGCTAGAACAGATAACAGCTATATCCTCATGTAGATTTTATATGAAGAACTTGTTGAAGAAAACTGAGATACAGAGATATTTGTAAATCATCCATGAGAGATTTTTTTTTTTTTACAGCCAGTAATGATAACTGGGAAGAACTATGAAAAATCATATCTGGGTAAGGGTACAGTACTGGTTGAAAAGGAAATGAGGGACAAATGTGAAAACAAAAAGATCTGAGTGCAAGGACACTAGATTTTCAACACAAGTACTACTTGCTGTGACTTTAGCATAATATTCAAAGCCAACATTCAGAGAATTGACCATGATACAAAACTGTAATTAACATATATATGCTTCAGAACTGTCTTTCAAGACAAAAAGATACCACTATCAAAGTTTAGGGCATTACAATCTCCAGTTTTTTTTTCCTTTTAGCTGAAGTTGCTGAAGGTTGGGAATCTGCTATGATAGTATAAGTGTATAATGATCAGAATGAGTGGGCATTACATTGAGAACATTACTAAAGAGGTCAAAAGGCAAAGATGGAAATACTGGGCTACATATTACAAATGATAAAAAAAAAAGACACCTCTGTACCACCTTGACCTGGACACCTCGGACAGGGGCAGGCCACTGGGGACATGGAGGCTCATAGTAATGGAAGAACTAAAGGAAGAGAGAAAGACATGGTTTGAGATATCCTGACTTGCTCAAGACAGGATTGGCTGTGGAGCCTTTATGGATGCCCCAGTGGGAGTACACAGGACTGATGATGAGTATATGATCAGCTGCAGTGCTTCTTTCCTTATACTGGTAAAATAGTCTAATTCCTATTCTGATTTTTTTTTGTATGTGTGTGTACTGTTCTTAAATCAGTATCCTATCCCTCGCTCAGAAAATTAGCACTTGTTTGCTTCTATCTAATCCTTGCCAGCTGTCATTTCCAAGGGGAGGAAGCTGTTTTCTGTGCTGTTTATCTTTACTTTGTTTTCCAAATATTGATTTGGCTTCACTATGCTTTAAAATAGAATTTTGAGTTTGGCTGCTTCCTTGTTTGCCTGAAATGTTTTTTAACATCTTGCCTGAATATGATGATCTCAGTATTCGGAGATAAAAATTAATAGTAACATTGCATAAGACCTTTTTTTTATGTTTATTATACGAGGGGTGTTCAGAAAGTAATGCACCACATCATTTTTTTCAGCTAATAATGAAGATAGAAGCATGACATTTTGCATGCTTTAAATATGGCATGTGGCAATTGTGTGAACAAAATTGCACTGCAACTGGCCAAAGAATATGGTTGCCCTAACCATTGAAATTGCTTTCCTTTTCAACTGATGTCATTTGTGAGACTTCGAGGAACCCATCTTGCACAAACCTTAGAAAATCCGAGAGCTTTTATAACTGCATTTGCACTACTATTGCTGACTGGCAGCTTTAAGCCCAATTGTTGAGTAGTGATACGTCTATCAGTAAGAATATACTCTCAGTGCATTTCAACATTTCTGCCTTGGTGGCTGTGGCAGGACGTCCACAGCGCGGCTGATCATGCAACTCCTTATCTCCACTTATTGATTCTTTGATTCTCTGAACCCAGCGACTGACTGTACTCCTATCAACTGCAGAACTTCCATACACATCACATAGAAGCTTGTGAATGTTCACAACAGTTTCCTTCTCTGCAACAAGAAATTCTATCACAATTCGCCGCTTATACCGCAAGTGCTAACACGCTCCAGTTCAACAGTTAGGGCAGCCATATTCTTTGGCTAGTTGTGGTGCAATTTTGTTCACACAATCGCCACATGCCATATTTAAAGTGCGCAAAATGTCATGCTTCTATCTTCATTATTAGCTGGAAAAAAAAAGATGTGGTGCATTACTTTCTGAACGCCCCTCATAATTCTGTGCAGTAACAAAGGATGTACTGCAACCCTCTAAACTAGTCTACAACATGGAGCAGTTATTGATTTATTGATGGTTTTTCAGGTGAAACTGATGAAGCGGATATACAGTAATAGGCTTTGTTATTGGCCTGGATTCACAGTGAATTCTAGTTTGGTTTCAGTTTCTTTTCTTTATATTTAGGTCATGTATCTAAATGAGACACATTGTGTTAATGTTATCTTTTTCTTAAATATTTCTTCTTCTTCATGTTCATTCTCATGCTAGATCATGATATATCTAGAAGCTTGGGGTCAAGATAAAGTTCTTTTTTTTTCTTTCTCAGGTTTTCATGATATCCCAGTTTTCGTGATAACCTCATAACTTTTACTTCTAATCTAGACATCCATGGCCGGGTCTGGTTGCTTAATTCTAGAAATGTTTGAATCTGCAGTGATTTGTTGATTTGTTCATTGAAATTGAGACACAAGTTTATGGAGACAGGAGCTTTAGCACAACCATTGTTTGTCATTGATATGGTCAGATATGTAAATCAGTTATGGCAACAGTGGGTGGAATCCCTGCAGATGTCACAGATCCACCAACTGAACTTCATTTTTGTACCAGGTCATATAAGTTTCAGGGGAAGTGGAAGAACAGACCAGCTGTCGGACTTGTCTATTGTAGAGGAAAGATAGACAGTGGACCAAGCTGACCAAAAACTCCAGAGGGATGGTCAGCTGGCACCCAGAAGGATGGTCAGCTGGCACCCAGAAGGATGGTCAGCTGGCACCCAGAAGGATGGTCAGCTGGCACCCAGAAGGATGGTCAGCTGGCACCCAGAAGGATGGTCAGCTGGCACTGGTTGAATGTAATAATCAGTTATTATATGTTGATGGGGATACTGAAGAGGAGATTAGAGCACCTATGGATATGTCTGGAGTACAAAGATGATGGTTTTTCCTACTTATGTAAATGAGAGAACATGCTTAGGAAAATGATGCTTGAGAAGTTCCATAATAGCTGACATTTACATGACTTGGTTTTCTAATATGAAATGAGCCATTTTAACTATTACGGTAATAGGACTGAGTAATTAGCTTGTATATGTAGCATCTTTTGTTTGTTCAAAGTTTAACTATGACAAATGAGAATCCAGCAAACTCTGAAGTTGTAGGCCTCACATGGATACACTGTCCTGGGCATGCAGGAGTTCATGATAGTGGCTGCTCGGTAGAAAGCTGTTGTGGCCAGATTTGGCAGTGATGATGAGACAGAGATGGAGAATGACCCAAGCATCCACGGAATGAAGGAACTGGAGGTACACAGAGTGAGGGAAGATTAGCCTTTCTCTGTGGACAGGAGCAACAAACAGACAATCAGTGCACAGCATAAATAATCAGTACACAACCTTACGTTGGTTACTGGTTTGGGTAGTGGAGAAGATAATATGAATGTCCTGAATGCAGTGATGTTACCTCCTGAGATCACTCAGTCAGTCAGTGGGAATCCAGTAGAAAGCTCTTACACTGATGAAGAATGTGTCCCGGTTAATGAATTTTTATTAGTTGTTTTCATAGATTGTGAGTTTATACCACCCAGCAAGCTGCAGTTAAAGAGTTCTTAGTAAGCTCCACTATGAAGTCATGAAGGGACATGTACACTATGAAGCTTATATGAACATTTTATAATGATCATAGTTTTGTTATTTTAAAATTAAATTTATAGAGACTGCTTTTATAGCTGTAGCATATTTGTGCCTACTGATAAAACTTACATCCTTCCCGTGCCATTAAACATCACATAGGGCCTGCATAGTAGTTCACTAAGATTTCATGTCTTTGGCGAGTTTTTAAATCTCATCAAGGGATGCTATGTGTGCTGAACTGGCCTCTCTTAACAGTGTCCTCTTTCACGTGGTCCATCTCTTTTTCTTCGATCTGTTGTGTTCCACTTGATAGCTTGTTTGGGGATCCTCTGATTGTTTCTTCTCATCACATGACTGACATATGTCCATCTTTTTCTATTAACCCATGTTGTTGTTTGCTAATCTGTCTTATCTCTGCATTGTTCTTGAATTTGTTCCACTTTATACTGAGAATTGTTTCCTTAGGCATTTGTTTTTGAAAGAGTCTAATATCTTGTCTATTTCCTTAGTTGTTTT
This sequence comes from Achatina immaculata, assembly GCA_009760885.1. Taxonomy (NCBI): domain Eukaryota; kingdom Metazoa; phylum Mollusca; class Gastropoda; order Stylommatophora; family Achatinidae; genus Lissachatina; species Lissachatina immaculata. The sequence goes on along the minus strand of CM019704.1, from coordinate 37,577,938 downwards.
TCAGCTTTCACAAGCATAAATGAGGGTTGATATCAGTATATATATATAAGTATACATCAGTATTCATCAGTATATATAAAATGTAGCTTGTTTTTATAATTATTTGTATTTTTGGTTTTTTTGGGGGGGGTTTTTTTACTGATTAAATTTAGATTTAAAAAATTGAGAATTAATGCATAATTTATGTTTTTCACTAACTAAACTTCCAGTCACCCAGCTGTAGAAGTGGGTACCTGACTTCTTATGGAGTTGGGGAAGGAAAGGCGGCCAGGTGTGATGCTGACCATATCACCCTTTAGTGTGCTGACAGGTCAAGGAAAATATTGGCACTAACACCATATCCCTATGTGCCTCTACGGATTACCTCCACCTTAAACTTAGAGAGACTGTTTTATAATTATTGCAGACCTGCTTTACTGATTAGACTTTTTTATAATTATTACATATTTATGTTCTTACAGATTAAACTGAGGGAAACCATTATTATAATTATTACACATTTACTTTCTTTTTACTGATGTTTTGTTACATGTAATCTTTTCAGCTGCAGCAGCTGATTACACTTTTGATCGCATCCAGCAGCTAGCATTGAAGCAGCATCAGTATGATGGAAGCCCCACTCGCTCACTCTTATGGGAGCTTGGATGCCGTAACTACAAAGTTACTGACTTGTATGATAAACTAAATGATGCAAGGCGACTACGAGAAATGAAAATACTGGAGGTTTATGGTAAGAAGGTCATTTATTTCTGCCAGTTTTAGTGAGAGGAAAGATTTGCCGTTCAATAGTAATGCCACAATTGTGAGGGGTCTTAATCAGAGCTGGTCAGGACCCTGTCCCATCTTTTCATTGGTGCTCCAAGTAACAGGCTGACCCAGGCCAAAGCCGTAATGTGGAGTCTGCAGAGGAAGCTTGTGTTTTGGGCCTGCTGTGAGTCTTCAAGCAAGCCACCATAATCTACTTCCAGTTTCATATGATTCCTTTGTTCCAACATCTTCACAATGTGAACTGCAAAGACTGTGCAGCTTACATTTCCAGGGAGATGAAACAGCAGTATCAGTTTTATTGAATGTTCAATATTTTAGTAGAGAAATCCTTACCCTCTGTCTATCTTTGTCTTGTTTGCTATGCATGCAGCATAATGAGGAAAAGTAGGTCAAAGAAGTGACATATCAAAGAAGCATCAAATTAGAGATGAATTTCGATGGATGTTATCATAGTGGAGTGATGTATTTTTTGTTAATCTACAAATTAGATTATTATAATTTTCTAAAATAACAAAGGTGAGCCTGGTCTTAAAAAAGACAGAACCAAAGTCAGATGTGTTGGACCTTGCAGGGTGCATAATGACAACTTAAAGCAACCTATGCCCTTTTGAAGGCGAATGCCAAAGAAGAAGTGTAGTTGTTTTGCTAGTCTGTAAAGGTAGGACAGAGGTGCATGGTTCAGTTTTACAAAAGGATGTTTTCATTTCACTTCTCCAATCAAGCAGTCACTTGAGCTTGTGCTGTTCAGCTCAGAGTGATGGCAGAGTATCTGCAGATCTTCTTTAGTTGCATTTTGTATATAATCTGTTCCCATTATCTGGGTGTTCAGGCAGGTATTCGTGCTGCGCATTCTAGGAGATGGTGTATGCTGCTTTTTTAGTTATTATCACATAGTGGATATTTGAGCTCTTCATCGAGTTTTATCCACGTATATGTGCATTCCAGAGTATGAGCCTTGTTCTTAGTTGGAAGATGATGGTTTATTCTCAGCTGTTTAGCGTGTTTATGGCATCTTTCGCACTCAAGGTGGTCATGTACTGGAACACTGGTCTACCTGTGTTTCCCATTACCCATTCATTCACCCATTCCTTGTTATTTCTTGTTATTTGTTTTACTGTCTGTAATGAAGTTGGACTATTGGGTTGGGTTCCCTATCATGCTTTTTTTTTTTTTTTGCTAGTACATCTGCCCTCTCATTTCCTTGAATGTTGATGCATCCTGATATCCACTGTAGTGTTATTCTGATATTGTGTGCTACTATTAAGGAGCTGATCGTATGTGCTGCTGAATGGCATGTCTTTCCGGTTTGAGTGATCTAATGCTTCCAATACTGCTTTAGCATTGGTGAAGATGACATTTTTGTTTTTCTTGGGATGTTGTATAAAAATAGTATTTATGTGGTGAATAGCTGCCTCGATAGTGTTGGGCTCTGTATCATAGTTTGTACAATACTCACCATATGCCTCATTCTCCTTCTGGGTATTCTATGCATGTTCCATTATTTGTCCCCCTAAAGGCTGATCCATCTCTACAGAAAGACTAAACAGAGCAAGTAAAGTGGGCAGGAACGAAAGTGGCAGAAAGCAAGATGAGCATGTATAAATAAAAAGCATATAGCAGTCCAGTATTTTGGCAAATGCCTTTGTCAAGGACCACATACAAAAACAATACAACAAATAAAAACGTAAAAAGTCCTTTGGTTGCCAAAACTGAGCCGTATATTTCTGTTTTCCTTTATTACTACAACCAGTTTTACAGCAGTCATCATTTCTCATATCTCTCATCATTGTTTTGCTGTCTACACCAGAGACACTACAATCTAATGAGAATGTCAACAGTTTTGTCTAGAACTGTAGACAGACAGCTATGACTGTAATAAAAACAGTTATCACATCAAGGAAAACAAATGGTCCAGTGATTTATGCTAAGTAAAATGATGACAATTTTCTAATAAACCCATAAATTTGTTCAAAACAAATTTATGGTATCATTTAGTGGGCACAACTCAGAAATGATTAGGATTCTGTAATGTGAATAAAATGCTGTGTTCTTTAAAACATTTGTAACTGAGGAAAAATAAAACACATGCATGCATGCACATGTGCACACTCATACTTACTCACTCACTCACACACACACATATGCACACAGATACACATGCATTCTTACTCACCCTTACACTCACCCACTCAACATTACAGTGAATAAAAAAGAGACTGTATACATGCAACTGATAAGTTTATGAATGCAGTAAAATCCTGTTATAATGTACCCCATTTGTAACAGAACCTCAGTAATAACAAACCAGCTCTGCAGATCCTGGCTGTATTCATACAGATATATATATATATATTATATATATATATATATATATATATTATATATATATATATATATATATATATATCTTATTCTGGATATAGAAGACTTTGGATATAAAATAAATGGACTAATTTGCCAATCCCAGTGATGTCCGTTATAATGAGATTTTACTGTATGGTATTACAAGAAGTTTTACTGAAACCAGAATGTTTGGTTCTTGTCATTTTAAACTAACCAGGAAGTTTCAAAGCAACTTCCTGTTGTTCTGGATTTTCTGTGTAATCTTATCATATATAAAACTGTCAGTATAATCAGGAAAGTGGTGTGCTGTAACATGGAAACTACATGTAATAAATTTAAATATAAAAGATACATGGTTGTAAGATTGGGTAAAGCAGAGAATTATTGAATCATTGCTAGAGGGAATATTTTTAAAATCTAGATGGCAGGAAAATGTTGATAACATTGACAGAATAATAATTCATTTGAGCAGGTATCATACAGAACAGGATGTACTTGAACAGGTAATTTAAAAAAAATTTATGTTCTTGATACGTAAGGAAATGTTATAAAAATAAACATGCAGTGAAAAGGGAAGGAGCAGATATCAACATAGTCTTTTATAGAAGGAAAGTGAGAATAGGGGCCTGACGTACAAATATGAACATATAGCAAAGAGAAGCAGATATGAACATATAGCAAAGAGAAGCAGATATGAACATATAGCAAAGAGAAGCAGATATGAACATATAGCAAAGAGAAGCAGATATGAACATATAGCAAAGAGAAGCAGATATGAACATATAGCAAAGAGAAGCAGATATGAACATATAGCAAAGAGAAGCAGTCAGCTCTTTTCAGTTCTTGTGTTGAAAATGACAGGCATCACATTTTGTGCAGAAGAAGGAAGTGTTCCCAGGAATGATTTTCATGTTGATAAGATTTTAGTCATTATTTGCTTTCTTCTTCATCAGTTTCCACTGAACTATGAGCTGGTATTCAGTACAGCCAATATTATGAGGATGTTGGGGCATAGTATTGTGTTGGCTTAACAGTGGGCTATGGTGGCTATTTTTCCTCATTCTCAGAGCAGAGCTGAAGAAGCGGGGATTGTGCAGTGCTTCTTTAGCAGACTCTTACCGCCATGAGGACAGCATCAGTCCCTGCTCCGTTAGCCAGGCTAGGGCTTTTACTAGGGGTACCAGCGGAGAGGTGGGGTAGGGTCTCGGTCAGCTATAGTTTGCCATCCTTGATGCTAGCAGGTCAACTGTAGGTCATTGATTTGCCAAAGCAGACAGCTTATTCATCCCCCTTTAAGTTAAGTGAGGTAAGGATACATTTATCTTGGACCTATTCAGTGGAAGCCTTTTGGTGTTGAAGAGTTTGTTTTTTTAAATAATCTTGAGTGGCATCTCGTTTCTTCTTAAGGTCAGAGTGCATCTCCAGTGTGTTGAGAAAAATAGGTTACTTGTTAAGTGTCATTGTTAAGTGTCATATAATATTCAGTGTTAAGTGTCTGTTCTGAGTATGTTCTGAACTTTTCACTGGTTAAATGTAAGAGTGAGTTTGTTGTGAGAGAAATGGATAATTAATGGAATTACAACAGAATTTAAACGACCTGAGGCAGTGATAAAAACTAGAATAATAATGTCACGAAGAGCTAAGATGACAAACAAGGAATGTCATCACTCACTGGACATATAATGTGAAGGGGAGGGCTGGAAAACAGTCATGACAAATTGAAAGTTAAATAGGAAGGGGAAGAAAAAGAGGGGAAAAAAAATCATGGACAGTCTAACACTGTCACATTAAAAAGTCATCAACTGAGCTGATGGAAAATATGAAGGGCTGATATCTATGGAGAAGTGCCAGCACCTACCAGCATTGCATCTGAAGATAGTGAATGATTTTTTAAAAAAAAGACTCTTTCACACAGACATAGCTATTCATATTTCAAATATATGAGAACAAATTTTAATATTCAACAGACAACTAATCATATCAGTGCAAATAAACATCTAATCAGGAGTTGGCAACTATAATTGAAGTTCCAAATGCTGTGATAATGAGAGTGAAGCCTCTTAGTGTGCCCACAGAATTTAAACAAGTCATATAAAAACTACTGGCATGTACAGTTCCATGTTTTAAAACTGTTCACAAAATAGCTGAAGTTCAAAACTGCTGCAAGACTGAACAATCATAAACTGGCACGTCACATCAGAAGACAGTCTAATGCCATAGAGGCTACTCTAAACATTTAATTCGCCTTACGCCAGAATCAGATGTGTTAGGGTAACAGGGCATATAAAGGTGACATAATGCCATTTTGAGGAGAAATTCCAAAGAAGATGATTTATATCACTTGATATATATATATATATTCATTCATTTGTTCATTTGTGTGTTTATTTGTTGAATGTTCCCTTGTGGAACTTTGCCTCCCTAACAGCACTCCTGTAGACCTCTCGGTTGTGAGCAAGATGGCCTGCTGCTGATGCATCCATTTGCAGATCATCAATGATGTCTTGCAGCCATCTTCACCTTGGTCTTCCTCTTTCTTTTTCCCATTTTCCCATTATGTACCCTTCCAAGATGGTTTTCTCTAGATTATCATGATGTTTAATGTGTCCAAAATATTTAAGTTTACTCTTTACTAGCCAGCCTTCTTCAATATGAAATTCTTGTAGTATGGATATATTTGTTCTTTTTTGTGTACATGGTATTTGAAGCTCTACAGTAGCATTTACATTCAAAGGCATTTATGTGTTTCTCAGCTGTTTTATTAAGTGTCGAGGTCTCACAGGCATATGTTGCGATGGGAAAAATGCATGCCCTTAAAAATCTCTTATATATATATATATATATTTTTTTTTTCTTTTAGTTAAAGAAGGGGGACAGGAAGGTAAGGGTTCATCATCAGAGAAGAAGTCTCCAGAATCCTCATTATTTAGCTCCCTTCCACAACTTTTGAGCCAGATGAAAGTTGCAGGTTAGTTTTATTCTTTCTGCCTTTACTTTGTTTCAACTTTTGGAACTTTGTTATAAATAAAAAATACAATAAAATTATAAATTTTCTTCAGTTTCTTTGTAAATTATAAATAGTTTTAGCTTTTTTTTAAAAATTTGTTTTCTCTGTTTTGTCACTTCTTCAAATAAAAGTAAGTCAGGTAGAATTTCAAATGAATTGCTGTTGATTGCACTAAATGACAGAGTGAGTAAATGGGTAAATGTTAACATTGCAAAATTATTATTATTATTTTTCCTTTTGTCTTATCTCTACTATATTTTTTTATTCTGTCATTTATGCTAACATGTGTGGATATCTTCATCACACCTTCTCAATGTGTGTGTTTATTTTTGTTATACCAGCTTCTGGTACTGCAACTGCTGAGACATCTTTTTTTTTATGGATATCCAGTCATTATATGTGCCTTTTAATAAAGAATCCCCTATTAGTAAATGTGTTGCATTTTCCTTGATGTGGTAACTGGTGGGAGCTGGTGGGATGTGTTGTTTACCTGATCTGATTATTGCATTCTTTTTGTCTGCTGAGTTTTTTGGTATAGAGCTCTGCTTTAGAATGTAACATCTGTTGCTAATGTGGACATCAGTTGGATGTGTTACATTTTGATGACCCCCCCCCCCCCCCTGTCCTGGTAAGGTGCTAGTGACTCCACTTTGTTTTTCTGTTGATCATTTTTCTGGTGAAACTTTTCTGCTTGTTGGTTGACAATGGCTGAGTCATAAGCTTCACATTTTCATTAAGATGACTTTGACTGGCAGTAAGTGAATGTCTGTAACTACCAGTTCCTGTCTGGTTACTTTTCTGTAGCTTTTCATTGTCTCTGTATGTTCTGCTCTTCAGCGATTAGCCTCAGTTTGTGTGTTTTCTTCTTATAGGTGCTGAACTTCTTTTTTTTTATACTGTTGTCCTCCAAACCAAATGATTTTATACCTTAGACTTCATGTTGTTGTTGAGGGTTTTCATGAGATCTTTAACATTTCTATGAAGTTGTGGCTGCAGGGACAAGTGGCTGATTAGTTCACAGCTTGCTGAAAACTTCTTAATTTCCAAAACATTGCACTATGAGAATGTTCCAGGGTGTAGTTCTGTTAGTATAAGAGCAGCTTGGCTAGAACTGTTGACTGGTCAAGAACTGTTGATTGAACTGTCATGTTTTAGTGTGAAGAAGGTGAATGTTTTTTTTTTTTTTTGGTACCTTTTCGAACCAGGATTACTAGTACTCCTGCAATTAACAGAGATGCTGGTTTATGATTGCTGGAAGATGTAACGTCTTTGCTGCAGGTGAGGATAGCAGTTTTCTGACAATGACTCTTCCATTGTCATGGCTTTCTTGCATTTCACTCTATCACTGATAATATTGTGGTTTTCTCTGTAGGACTTACAGAACCTTCATCCATGAATGTGACTGTTGTATTTGGTCGAGTTGAATTGTCTGCTTCGGAGAGTTGTGATTGCTGTTTGAACACGATATCTTTGACTGCATTTATGTTCACTTCATGTAGCCTTAGAAGCTCTTTCATTAGCCAGGATTTGATGTCTTGGGGTTACCTTGTACCAGCACTTTGTTGTTCATGCAGTAAAGATGTTTTGTGAGGCCTGGAGTTTTTGTGATGTCCTCAGCATTAACCTTTTGATTGTTGTACCTTTCCTTTCTTCCTGTATGATAGAGCTTTCAGAGGGTTTGTTTCAGGGACTCATACTACATTGTGTAGTGACATGTAACAACTGCTCAGTGAAATCTAATTAAATCCATAAGAAAATGATAGTTAACATATCTTGTATCCTTCCCATGCCGTTAAACATCACATAGTAAGGTAGTTCACCAGTTTTTCCTGTCTTCGGCAAGTCTTTCAACCTCATCAGGGGATTTTATGCCTGTTAATTTGGCTTCTCTTAACAATGTCCTCTTCAGAGTTTCACGCAGTCTGCCTCTTTTTCTCTGGCCTGTTGTGTTCCACTTGATAGCTTGTTTTAGGATTCTCTGATCGTTTCTTCTCATCACGTGACCAACATATGTCCATCTCCTTTTCCTGATCACCCATGAGACTGGTTGTTGTTCAGTCATCTGTCTTATTTCTGCATTGTTCTTGAATTTGTTCCATTTGATGCCGAGTATTTTCCTTAGGCGTTTGTTTCAAAAGAGTCTAATTTCTCGTCTATTTCTTTAGTTGATTTCCAGCTTTCGCATGCATAAATGAGGGTGGATATTACATTTGAATTGAATAGCCTTAACTTGGTTTTTGTGCTTATAACTTTTGAATTCCATATGTTCTCTAAAGATTCTTGAAGATCGATGCTGCTTTTGCAATTCTAATTCTAACTTCCTTTCTAGTGTCACCACCCTGGTCTATGTAGCTGCCAAGGTATGCGAATTGATTGACTTCTTCAATATCTGTCCCTTCTACATGTATTTTTCCATTTTGATTAATGGGAATTTTCGTTATTTTTGTTTTGTCATTGTTAATTTGAAGTCCTGTTTTGCTAGCCAGTGAAGACAGGCTAAGTCAGCATATACTGGACACAGAATAAGAAGGAGAGGACTTGAAAACATTGTAACAACAGGAAAGATAAATGAGAAGATAAACAAAGAAAAACCAGAGAATAAAGTCATGGACAGTCTAACAGTGACATGGCAAAAAAGTCACCAGCTGTGCTGACAGAAAATATCAAGGATTGAGATCTGTGAAGAAGCATGGCAGCCTATTCTTGCCAGTTGGACACTTAGTTATGATGATGAACGTTTCTAGTTTGTTTTCATATAGCATCTGGGTTTGGCACTAGTAACAGAGTGTTCGTAAAATTTGCTGTAATATGTTTATACTCGTTTCAAGTGGCTTAATTTTATCAGCAGATAACAAACTCTACGGAAATGGAGAATCTGGCTTCAGTGGATCAGGAAGTGAAATAAACTTTAACCACCCATTGGCAGTGGATAAGAGTAAAGCAGTAATAGGTAAACAGAAGAAATATGAAGACAAAATCATCCCTGGCACAAATGGCCACAGTCCAAAGTCATCATTTGGTTCCACTTCCAATAATGACTCCTGGCCATTCAGGCAGGTAAACATCTCCACTGTAGTTTTGTCAAGTTAATATGTTTTTTTTTTTTGTTTTTTTTAAATAAAGTCTTTAAGGTCATGGGTGTCTGAGTGGCAAAATGCTTAGTGCACCTGTCTCTCATGGTGAAGATCAGGGGTTCAGTTCTGCCCAGAGGCACCCCAGTCACCCAGCTGTAGAAATGGGTACCTGACTTCCTTTTGAAGTTGGGGAAGGAAAGGAGACCATGTGTGATGCTGACCACGTGATCCTCTAGTGCGCTGGCAGGTCAAGGAAAATATGGGCGCTAACACCATATCCCTATGTGGTTCTAAGGCACAACAGGGCCCTTTTACCACTAAGAGCATGTTACTCATAGCTTTCATAGATTGCTGAGAGATTCATGGTTACTGAGAGATTTCTTGTATAGTCTTGAAAACACATTCACGCACTGAAAACATTAAAAAAATCAAAGAATTTGCAAAAAATTTCAATTGGGCAATTTATAAAGAGTAGTAGTGAAAAGTGTCTAAGAGATATCACTGTAATAAGTTCCCCTGGGAACAACTGTGTTAAGAACATAATTATTTTAACATGGTCTTTGTGAGATAGGGAACATAGATCTGTTTGCTTAAAAACTCTGACCTACTTCTGTAGCCCAGAAACTTGTAGCAATCAACACTAGTTGTAATTGTTATTTTTGTAAAATGTAATGTCAGGTTGGTGGACAGATGGGGACATGGAGATCTCCGACAGGGATGAGGAAAATCTGGTGTGAAACCAATGAATCCAGGACGTGACAAGCCTATGGGTCTTTACAACAATGGCTAATGTAAACAAAACAGACCCAGCAGACTATAGGTGGTGAGGAATGGATATCGTTGAGGCACTCATCGAGTTCCTCATCCCAAAGTCGGAGTATCTTTATGGAACTGTTTCAAAGCCATCTGTATCTGATGTAGAGAAGGGGCTTAAGTACAGTCACCAGAGGCTGGAAAATAAAGTTTTGGCCAGGTCAGCCTACACCACCGTCTTCATGGCAGTCCGAGCAAGACCACAGTCTGCCCTAGCAAGGAAAGTTACTGAAATTGGAGGTATGCAGCCAAAAGGCGCATCACAAAAATCAGGGTACCACGCATTATCGCTAATGAAATGTCTCTATCTGCAGTTTTCAAACATGGTGCTCACCTTGTGAAGACTAACCGGGCAGGTACAGTGCCGGTCCCCTGCCCCGAAAGGGTCCGCCCATTGCTACTGGAGGTCCTCTCAGTTCATCTTGTGGAGCCAGGAGACATGAGAGTAGAGCTACTGGTAAAAAAATACAACAGCAGAAAACTGCCAAAAAGCAAGAACTTAAAATAATGCAGTGGAATGCTGAAGGTGTCAGCAGTGTTAGAGATGGCTATAGCAAAAAGGTGGAACTAGAAAACATACTCTTTGCAGAGCAGGTACCATATATGCTGCATACAGGAGACACACTTAACCAAAGATGCCGCCTTTAAGATCAGAGGCTACTAGTGTTTTAGATCAGACCGACAGGACAGAAGAAAAGGAGGAGTACTCACACTTGTTAAGAATAACATCAGCGCATGTCAGGTGGGAGTGTACATGGAAGGAGCCGAATACCAGATAATCCATCTAAAAACCAGTAATACAGACTTTCATCTCCTTAAATATTACTGTCCTAATGACTGCCCACTTGCTCTAGAAACAATCCCACATAAAGAGAGATTGATGGTCTGTGGCGATTTTAACAGCCATTCTCAGATCTGTGGGTATGACCACATAGACAAGAGAGGAGAGGAAGTTGAGAGCTGGCAGGATGATAATGGACTTCTCCTGATCAACCAGCCAATGGATCCCCCAACATTTTACTCAAGGGCTTGGCATAAAACCTCAACACCAGATCTGGCATTCCACCCCTCAAGCCTGAAGTGAAACATTACACGCGAAGTTGGAAAACAACTTGGAGGTAGTGACCATCAACCAGTCTTCCTGACAATAGAAAATGAACTCCTTAACACCAGTAGCTTTCGTCCCAGATGGACTGTGAATTATAAAAAAGCAAACTAGACAGTGTACAGATGTTGTACAGGTATCCTGGTGGGTCAGCTGTCCTTAGAAGGTAATAGTGAAGGAATTAAATGCTTATATCCTTCAGGCAGCCCGTGAAACCATTCCCAGATGAGCTCGTAGGGACTATAAACCATACTAGTCTAGTGAGCTGGGAAAATTCCATGATGTCATAGAAACAGCTCGAAAGCAAGCAGAAAAAAGACCGTGCCAAGAACACCACAATAATTACTAACATGCTAAGGCCAAATTTCAGAGAGCCAGGCTGCAATCCAGACGGGGAAAGTTGGAGAGAGAAAACAGAGTCCCTAAACTTTGAAAAGGATGGAAGGAAACTGTGGAAACTAATCAAACAGTTAAACGAGAGCACTGGAAGAAGTACAAAGATTACACTAATATCCTCCAGAACTGCACCAACTATGAGACACTGAGAAGTAATTACTGGCCCAGTGAAACCACCAAAGAAGATAAGCTCTAGGGTTCCATACATGAAATACAACAAAAAAAACAAAAAACAGTGAAATTTATCCAAGAGACAGGACTGCAGATATAGACAGAAAATATGTACGAAGAAGAAGAAGAAGACTACAATAAGTTTTCTCTGTGAAAATTTGGCAGCATACTGTAAACAATGACTTCTGCTGAAAAACTAGGGCCATAGTTTTGGTCATCCATGGACAGGCCAACCAATGTCAGAACAGAAAAGGGTTCATTTGTATTTACTATATTTCAGTTTCATTCTTCTGTGTTTGTGCTTTCTTATTGGGTAAGTCAGATGTTTAAAAGTGCATTTCCTAATTCAATTCATTTTCTGTATAAATTCTTTTCTCAATTATTGTTCCTTGAAAGCCAGACTACTGTTACATTTTACTCATAAATCTCCATTGTCTGTAAAAAAAAGTTCATGTATGACGACCATACAAGGAAATCTGTACTTTAAAACTGTGTATAACACGGATGCTACATATGTGTACAAATTCAGTAACTAATATTTGCATATTTTTAATAGGTACCTCAAGGAGTTGGTCGGAGTACTTCTACACCCAACCCCCAGATTCCCCTACCAGCTGAGTTCCTGAAGACTTCAGCCAGCCACCCTGGATATGGCTTCACGTCTTTACCATCTTGCTTACAGTTATCAATTAACAGTAAAAGTACTTGTAACTTTTTTTTTTTTTTTAAATAAATGTATAGTTAAAACCATAGTTAAAATATAGTTTGAATGTGAAAAATGTGATTTTTTATAGATCTCATTCATGTTTTTTTTTTTTTTAAACTTGTCTTTGGTCTATTTCCCTGGAGCTGTGAGCACAACGTATTTTGCAGGCAATGTGGTCAGGGAGTAAAGCATGACATGATGATGAGTGGGGAGTAAGTTATAGCAGCTATGTTTCCAGACTCTGAGCGGGACTAAAAAGCAAGGAGGGGTGCAGTACTTATTTAGCAGATTCCGCCACCACTAAGAAGACCTACATGGGTCCTTGCCCTGTTATTGTGGCTGAAGGAGTTCAACTGCCTGTATATGAGAGCATCATGAACTGTAGGGACAGGGTTTTTGTCTCAGTAACTGTGCACGTTTATCACTGTCATCTTTGCTCTCATATAGGTCCTTGATAGATAGAAAATTTAGATTTCCCATGGTGAACAAATTATTCTTAAAATGAGTACTAGGTAATAAATTATCTTTGCGGTACAGTGGAGTAAAATACATGCATGAATTATGAAAAAAAATTTCACGGAAGAGAAAATTTATTTTTAACAATTATATGATTCATTGTCTGAGACACAATCATATCCCAGTATGCTAATCTTGCATCAAACAGCAAATTTTAAAAAGCTCATATATCTGAGATAGTGTCTTTCTCCCTTTTATTTAGTGATTTCATAGTAAATGAGCAAAACTAGCAAAAGTAATTTTGAATTGTTCAATATGAAACAGGAATACAGAACGAAATAAGAAATGGGAAAATATTTATATGACCCTTGTAACTTAACAAAAAAATTGATGGTAGATGAAATGAAAATATATTTTTTAAATTAATCACTTTTTCCTGTTCAATTTTATTATTTCCCCCCCCCCCCCCCAAAAAAAAAAACATCAAGAACCTGATCCAAAAATGCACCACCCAAGGGATCACTACAAAAAATACCACAAAATGTTTTTGACCTCGCTCACTAACTCTTGTGAAAAATCTACACATGTTCAACATCAGCTTTTTCCCATCTCTCACAGTATAGTGTAGTGGAGGCTGCAGTCAACTGTCAGATTTAATCGGTAGAGTGGAATATCAGAAAGAAGAACAACGGCAAAGTATGGCAGTGCTTGTGCTTCTACTTCACTTGCAGCACATCCTAATCAGTGGATTGTAGATAAAAGGCTGCATCATGAGTAATTTCAGGATATGCATCAGAGTTCAACTTAAAAACACTTTCAAAAACAAGCTTTCAATAACAGTGTAACAGGAGTTCTTCTGTTTAATGGATATTACATTTTTGCTGTTTAACTCTTCCCGTGGCCCATAAAAAAACGCGGACGTTCCCGTCTGTGCCATACAAAAAAACTTGGGTCTTGATATGTATAGGGGGCATAGTTGTAAAAGTGAATGTACAAAGTATTTCCACTTTAAAAGTATACATATTATGCATGAAAATAGTTGTAAATGTAAGAAGATTTCATAAATGAAGAGGTTTTTTTAGGAAAAAAGAAGTAGTGTGATGATTTTAGATGATAATTATGTAGTGCTTACCATCGGTGATACGTAGATGTACGATGTTTACCATCGGCAATTTCCAGATCTACTTAAATTTTCATCCAATCTCGTCGTGTGGTGGCATTCTCACTAAAATAATGTCTGAAATAACCTTCTAACTACTTCTCTAGTCCATTTAATAGGTCTAGATGTACTTGGGGTACATTCAGGAACAGTGGTTGGGTCATAGGACATGTCCTTATGCCTCTGAAATCACAATAAATACTGAAATTTCTCTTTTAATTCATCGATTTCGCTCGGTTGTAAGCCACGCTTTTTGATTGAACTATGAAAGGTCATCAGACATGCGCAGATAAATCGTGTAAAATAAAAAGTTTTACAATAGTTTTATGTTGCAACGAAACAAAATCGCTATAACGACAATGGCAGTCACTAGACTAAAAGGAAGTTATCACGATATCGACAATGGCAAGGGAAGAGTTAAAAAGAAAAAAAAGTCAGATTTTTATTTAGAATTTTTTGCTGACTCTTAGCAGTTAAAAATGTAAAAGGAGAAAAATGGAGGCCATGGAAATGTGGTTCATAATGATGTTGAAGGTACCATGGACAGCTAAGAAAAACAATGAAGAAGTCTTAAGAGAGGCTGGAGTTAAAAGGCAAATTACAGCAAAGATCAGAGGCAGACAAGTGAGATGTTTAGGACATTTTCTGAGAAGTGGAAAATTGGAACACATTGTGTAAACCGGAAAAATTGAGGGAAGAAGAGACAGAGGAAGACAGAGAGAGAAGTTACTGGATGGGCTGTCAGTGTGGGTAGGAAGAAAATCACCAGCGGTATAATCATATTCAATATTCTCCCATTTCATAATCAGGTCTAAAGACAGGGAATTGGGGAGAGAAATGATCACCTACACCACACCATGTAGGCACTTGATTGATTGAGAGTTGTCTAAACAAGAGTCACTTTAAAAATACTCATAAGCACTCATAGTAAATGTTGACCATTCTCTAATTTACCAGAAATAGGTATTATTTTATAAATCTCTCTCTCTCTGAACCTTAAGTGCCCAGGGCACATGGGGCTTCCGCAAGGGTCCTCCACAAATGCCTGTCCTTCGCCTTTTTTTCTGCTCTTGCCCAGGTGAATTATTTTATAAATAATAAAATAATAATAATGAACTCTTCCACTCTAAAACAACACTGGCAGGCTTGTTACATCTTGCATACCTATATGAATTAATGCTCAGAGTGATATTTACACAAAGTCTAAATAAAATGAAAAGTAGCACATTTTTTATGTAAATAAGAGATTTTAATATAATAATAATGGAATGTAAATAGTGTAGTGTAATGTAAATGTAATGTAAATAGCCTTACTTATTTAACTTGTATACTGAAAATATAATGAGGAATGTTAGAGAACATGTAGACAAAGAATATTATGATGCCATAAAAATTGGAGGTTATGAATTATCAGAGATTAGATATGCTGATGACACAGTATTACTGTCCACAACACAGAAAGGAGTGGGAAAACTAATTATGTCAGTCCGTAAGAACAGCGAAGAGCAGAACCTCTGTCTTAATACCAAGAAAACTAAATTGATGACAACTGACAAAACAAACAAGGCAGCTGAAATATGTATCAGTAAGGAAAAATTGGAAGAAGTGGAGAGTTTTTAATATTTTGGATCACTACTAACTAATAATGGAGATACAATGAGGGAAATTAAAAGGAGGGCATCTATCGCTCTTCAAAGAATAAAACAACTAAAGTTGTGGAGAGGAACAGACAACTAAAAAAATAAGATTTTTAAGGGCATGCATCTTTCCCATTGCAACATATGCCTGTGAGACTTGGACACTTAACAAAACAGCTGAGAAACGCATAAATGCTTTTGAATGTAAATGCTACAGAAGAGACCTTCAAATATCATGTACATAAAAAAAGAACAAATATATCCATACTACAAGAACTTAATATTGAAGAAGGATGGCTAGTAAGGAAGATTAAACAGAGTAAACTTAAATATTTTGTACAAATTAAACATCATGATAATTTAGTGAAGACCATCTTGGAAGAGTAGATAATGGGAAAAAGAAAGAGAGGAAGACCAAGGTGAAGATGGCTGCAAGATATCATTGATGATCTGTGAATGGATGCACCAGAAGCGGGGCATCTTGCTTACAACTGAGAGGCCTACAGGAAAGCTGTTAGGGAGGCAAAGTTCCGCAGTGGATATGCAGATGACAGGACTGACTGAGCATATTTCTAACCCAGCCAGTATTTTTCATTTATACAATAGCTACCTTCCAGTTTCTTTCCATCAAAATTTATTCTGACAGCATGGAAAAAAATTCAGTGGTCAAAGAGTTAATAGTACCCAGAACTGTCATGAAAGTTACATAAAACATAACACAAAGGTTGGTGTCAGTGGCTCCTATAATATTAGATTACCTTCTGAGTCAAACACACTGTTTTAAAGCTGACTGAGAGTTAATGTATGTACAGTTAGTATGTATTAGTAATCAGTTTTTATAGTAACATATGCAAGTTTTCCACTCATATCAATATGCTGAGAAAGAATGAAATGTGTAATATTTCTTGTATATTTTCCGTTTTATTTGCATACTTTTTTTTTTGTTACATTACTATTATGCAATGTTTTCTGCAATAATTTCCAATAGTGTATCTTCTCTGCTTGGTTTTCTGCAATTTCCTTCTGTGCCTTACACTTTAATATCCTTTCATTAAGTTTCTTATTATTTATCCATTTCTTTTTTTCTTTTTTGTTTCGGTTTGTTTTTGAAACAAAAATTCTTTTGTGGGTTTTTTTTTTAGGCAGTGACCAAAAACTGTGTGGTGGTTACATGCCATCAGGCAGCCCTGAATCAGCTGGGTCATCATTTAACAAAAGCACATTGCCTGTGTCATCACTCAATAAAATCATATCGCCTGACTCGGCGCAGGCCACAGTTTCCCCGCCACTCACTCCAGGACCAATAGACAAAAGCCTATCTCTGACACAGCCAAAAGATAGCTTGAATTCCATAGATATAGCTGTGCCTCACAAAGTTTGCTTCAAATACAGAGAGGTATATAGTGCCACTGGAGGATTTAGTGAGGACAATTTTGTGGGTGAAGGAGCATTTGGAAAAGTTTATCATGGCACAATACATCACCTGGATTGTGCAATTAAAGTGCTTCGTGCTGTAAGTTTGATATTTTTAGAGTTTTTATATAATTTCATAAAGAATTATCAGGGAAAAAAATTTCTTCATTCAAAATTGTTCAGGCCTTCATAAAATTTTTCATCACAATATTTTTATATTAAAAAATATGCTTTCCCACATTTGAAACAAACAGAATTTTCCACATAGTATTTTTCAGAATTTCAAAATTCAAGCTGGAGCACAACAGGCTGAAGAAAAAGAGGTTGACCACGTGAAACACTAAAGAGGACATTGTTTAGAAAAGCCAGGGCATAACATCCCTTGATGAAGTTGAAAAACTCACCGAAAACAGGAAAACTTGGCAAACAACTATGTGAGCCCTGTGTGACGTTTAATGGCACAGGAAGGATGTAAAATGTGCCTTTATGTTGTTTAGTCATGTTCTGATTGTTGCATATATAAATTATATAAACAAAATGGCATTTACAGGCTGACCATATAGAGCAAGGATTCTTCACTAGGTTATTCATACCCTTTAGGAGTTTATGAGTCAGATGATAAGGGTATGGGACATGTTCTGTGAATTAGGATATGAAGTCATAAGCTGTTGGAGGTTCTCTAGCCGGATTCTTTTGTTCACATTCAGTTCCTTAGGAAATTCATTTGGCAGAGAAATAAATAGCTTAGAAAATGGAAGATATATGAAACTTGGATTAGAAGCAAAAGACTTGTTTCGTATATCTCTGTTTTTCCACCAATGTTCCCTCTAAGCTGTGTGACTGCGCACACAAAAACAATCATGCAGCATACAAAAAGAGTCATGCTGCGTACAAAAACAGTCTTGCTGCGCACAAAATTTTATATAGCATGCAATAAAATAAACAATTTCTGTTTTTATGTTTTAATTTTGCTAATGTTAGTTGAAAATAGAACTGGAAAATATCAGCCTATAAAACAAGGGGTGCGACAAGGATGTGTACTATCTCCAGACCTTTTTTCTCTGTACAACAAGAATATTCTAAGAATGATCATCACAGAACCAGGCATAAAAATTGGAGGATATAATATTAACAACCTTTGGTATGCTGACAACACAGTACTGATAACTGAGAAACAACAATACCTGCAAAATCTCTTGGATAAAGTCACCAAAGAAAGTGAACAGAAAGACCTTACTTTGAACATCAAAAGACAGAGACTATGGTTATATTTAAGAAACAGAATCCACCAACATGCAGTATAAAATTAAACAGAACTATTCTAAAGCAGGTGCTGAAATTCAAATACCTTGGAGCAGTAATAACTTCAGATGGGAAATGCAGAACAGAAATTAGGAACAGAATAGGCGAAGCAAAGACCGCATTTCAGAGAATGAGAAACATATTATCCAACACATCCTTATCAATGAATGTTAGAAAACAAGTCCTAAAATGCTATGTTGAACACATCTTGTTATATGGAAATGAATCATGGACAATAGGCAGGTCTGCACAAAAATCATTGGAAGCAGCAGAAATATGGTTTATTAGAAGAATGTTGCAAATCCCTGGACAGCAAAAATAACTAATGAAGAATGTATGAGAAGAGCTGGAGAGGTACTTTCATAAGACATGCAGTAAGAAGATGAGGCATTGAAAATATTATAACAACAGGAAAAATAGAAGGAAGAAGATCAAAAGAAATGATACTGGACAGTCTGACGGGGTGGTGTGAGAGGAGATCACCAACTGCATGAAGGATCGTGTACTCTGGAGAAGCATAATAGCCAATGCCAGTCGGCACGGCACCTAATGATGATGATGAACCAGTTGTCTCCATGATCAGCACAGCAATAAAACCTATTAGCCATTCTGAAAGATCAGCTTGCTGCCAAGAGAACCATCAAGAGGTGGGATAGGTTTTGGCCAGCTGTGTAGGTTTACTGGCCTGTGCTGTGATCCCAGCTCAGACATCTTTGCCTCTGCCCTTGCGTCCCGATGCATCATAGTGAAATACTAAGTAGAGGATATGTTACTTTTGTTGAAAGGATGTGGAAAAATATCATAATCTTGATATATGGAAATGGAAGTGTATGTCTTATGCGCCGGTTAATGTGTCACAAATTTGAATGTTAATAATTATAAAATGAGAGATTTCTTGAAGCTTGATTGTTTATTACAAACATATCAGTAACACACCATGATCATTCGTCTTGTTTCTGTTTTCAGATATCAGCATGAAAACATTGTCACATTGTATGGATATGCTTATTCAAACACTGACCTGTGTTTAGTATACCAGTACCTTGTCAATGGCTCTCTTGAGGATAGGCTAATGCGAAAAGTAAGTCCACTGTGGTATGTTTGTGATTACTGTGGTATTTTGAACCATCTGCTTCAGATTTTTTTTACCCATTTCTGTCTAGTTTTTTTTTTCCCTGGTTTGCTGGATTCTTCAGATTCATTTCAGTGATTTTCAGCTGTTATTATCTCTGTGTGTGCTTATTATGTCAGGATTGGTGAGCCACAAAGAGAGGGAAGGGTCTGTATGTCTCGGTCTCTAGGCAGATGTTCGAAGGTTAGAAGAATCAGTTATCCCAGAAAGACAAGATTTAGAGACTCATAGGTTGTGCCCGATGCACCTTCAAAGCATAAATTTGATTCATACCTGCATCAGTAAAGTGTATGAAAATCTCTTAACAGTTTGATATGCTGGTGATGATAAGATGGAAATATAGCATGAGCATGTGGTCTGAAGCAAACATATTATCTCATGTGTCTTACTGTATGGAGAAAACAGAACTGAAAAAAAGACACATTCCATTACATTATCTGGTGTGTTTTACTGTACTGGGAAAACATCTTACATCGTTCTCATACCGTTAAATGTCACATAAGACTCGCATGGTAGTTCGCCAAGTTTTCCTGTCTTTAGCGAGCTTTTCATCCTCATCAAGATATTTTATGCCTGGTAATTTGGCCTCTCTTAACAGTGTCCAAAAACAGAAATACTGAAAAATAAGAGCCTCATGTTCCGTTACATTATCTAGTGTGTTTTACTATACCGGGAAAACAGAACAACTGAAATAAACCGCTACATTCAGGATTATGGGATGCTGGAACCACACAGTTTGAACTCGTTATTCAACTACACCTAACATTCTCCTCTTCAACAATCATAATCCCTCTCCACAAAGCTCAGCTCCCTTTTCACTTGTTACACATAGTTCAGAACCTCCTCACAGCATCACATTACAACCCCTCTACTCCAACCATAATCATCTATTTCACATTCTCCTGTCAAGGTTAACATTGTATCACTCTCTCTCCTTTCCACGGTTTCCCCACCCACCACTCTCAGTTATGACCCACCTATCACACATCACAAGTCTCCATTTAAACATTGTCTATGTTCCACCATGCCATTTCTGAACAAGCGTCAGACAAGCCACATCTTTTTACAAGTTACAGCTTAGTGCTCTGTTCATTTTATTTCCTTTTTTTTTTTTTCCAAACATAGCATTCATGTGAATCTAATACTATATCTCCTCTCTCTATTTTTTCATCCTGTGTGTTTTTTGTATGCTTAAGGCTCATGACGAAATGTCACAACTTTGTAGTTGTTAAGTAATAAAGCTGTTCCTACTTTTGTCCTAGTTTATACAACTGAAATAAAGAATTTCACATTACATTATTTGATATGTTTTGCTGTATGGAGAAAACAGAACAGCCAGCTGAAAATGAACAGTACATTTGACTTCTTAGCACAAGAGGGGGAAAAAAGGTGAAAACTTGTAAACACAGGTATTGGAAGTTGGAGAAATTGTGCTGTTTTTTTTTTTTCCACATTTCTAATTGTAGTTTAATAAACTCTTTCATTTATTGTAGGGCAACACTCCCCCTATCCCTTGGGAGCGACGTTTGAATATCATGGTTGGCACATGCAAGGGTCTGCATTTCTTGCAAACGCTGGGGGCTGTACCTCTAATACATGGTGATATCAAAAGGTAAAAGAAAACTGTTCAGAAGGAACTTGGTTAACATCACATAATAGAAAACAGTTACTTCTTTCTTCATTAGTTGAATATGTTATTGTAAAAGCAACATCTTGTGTTATTTACCAGGATACCTGTGCCAGATATCTCAGAAACAGGATCAGTTCAGAATGGATGTGAGTTACATTTTTTAAGCTGACCTCTATAAAAATAACTCCCATCATCATAGGGAACATGGTGGTCCTTTTCCTGACGGCCAGAACCAAAGTAAAAGAAGCTTGTTATTGTAGACCACTCGCATGGAGGAAGTGGCTAATTATTGGCCTTATTTTTAAAAAAAAATTGTTAATATGAACTCATAAACTGAATTATTTTTTTCCTGTTTAGAATTAATAATTCTCAATGCCACAGTGGTTATTGCACTTAGATTTCATGGCAAGGTTGGTGGTTTTAAGTCTAGCTCTAGGTACACCAGTTGCCCACCTATAAAACTCGGTGTCTGGCTTCCTTTGAAGCAGGAAAGGTGACCTGGTATGATGCTGACCACATCACATTGCTGCATTCTGAAAGGTGAAAGAAAATATAGAAACCAACACATGTCCCTAGATGCCCTGTGATATGATAGGGCTGCATTAATCTTTTGCTGGCAACCACTTTTCTCAGAAAACCACGTCATAGGAATGAAATGCCAAAACTGGCTTGTCCGGGGAGCCTTTGACACAAAATAAGGAAGGATTATTGAAAAATTAGCTATAAAGAAATGGAATCTAGAATTCCTGTGACAGTTTGTTATCTATTAATTTAAATACTTATCATTATTATTAAGTGCCCTGCCAGGTCTCTCCATTGATCCATCAGCTCTCTGATTTTTATTTTATTTATTTATTTTTTGTATACATCAGTCTATCCATGATCTACTCTATTGGCCTTCCTCTGCCTTTCTTCTCAGATGTCATTCCTGTTGTTGTGATGTTTTTAAGTAAATGCTAATAAAACAGTACTTTTTTTAATAATAAGAAAAATAATATTTAAAAGCAAACCATTTATAAGAATAACGGTAGACAGAGGTGTACAAGAAAGTAGAGGAGGAAAGTGGGTAGAAACAAGAATGGCAGAAAGGAAGATAAGCAGATATAAATTAAGTACATACAACAGTATTTCAGCAAATGCTCAAGGACCAACTACAGAAACAATGCAACAGATAAAAGCACAGGGCAAAAAAACAGGTGAAAAATTCTCAGCTCATCCTCATAATAAAGTTGAACGCAAAATGTGCACAGGTAGATGTGGGTAAATGCAAAGTAGAAGCAGATGATTGGCTGAAATGAGATAAAGATATCATGACAAATGGTACCAGGTAGCGAACAACATGTCATGCCCTAGATGGCCCTAACTTGCTTTGAAAAGAATACAGCTAGACTTCAAACAGAAATCAACTCAGAAAGAGGAATTAAATTCCTGTTTGTTTGGGGTTTTTTTTTTTTAGTCTAAATATATCTGTTTTTATACATTCCAAGTGTGTGTTATTTTTATAGTCTAAACATCTCTTTCTGTACAGTCTAAATGTCTGAGTGCTTTTTTCACAGTTCAAACATCCTTCTTGATCAGTACTTAGAGGCTAAGCTGGGAGACTTAGGCCAGGCTAAATATGCGACTAGTCAGAGCAAAGAGAGCACAGGTATCACACACATCACTGTAGCTGAGTCCACAACTAAACTGTTTGGTACCAAAGCTTACATGGCACCTGAGATCACATCCCATTGTCAGCAGTCTAAACAGTCAGATGTATATGCTTTGGGTGTGGTAAGTCAAGTTTTTCCTTATTCGTTTACATTTGTGGGTCCTGAGTAGCATTACCAAGGAAAACCCCTGCATCGAACTAAAAAGAAAAATAAGAGTAGGAACATGGAATGTGAGAAGTATGTATAAGGGAAAGTATCAAATAATAAGTGACAAGATGGAAAGAACGAGGATACACATTTTGGGAATCTGTGAACATCGGTGGAAAGGATCAGGGTGCTTCAAGGGTGAAAATTATGGTATCTTCATATACTCTGGTGGAGAATTAGGAGGAAAGAATGGAGTGACTTTTTATTGGGACATATTAACTCTTTCCCTGCCATAGTCGATATCGCGATAACTTCCTGTTAGTCTAATGACTGCCATGTTCGCTATAGCGATTTTGTTTCGTTGCAACATAAAACTATTGTAAAACTTTTTATTGTACACAATTTATCTGCGCATGTCTGGTGACCTTTCATAGTTCAATCAAAAAGCATGGCTAACAACCGAGCGAAATCGATGAATTAACAGAGAAATTTCAGTATTTATTGTGATTTCGGAGGCATAAGGACATGTCCTATGACCCAACCACTGTTCCTGAATGTACCCCCAAGTACATCTAGACCTATTAAATGGACTAGAGAAGTAGTTAGAAGGTTATTTCAGACATTATTTTAGTGAGAATGCCACCACACGAGATGGACGAAAATTTAAGTAGATCTGGAAATCGCCGATGGTAAACATTGTACATCTAGGCAAAGCCGATGGTAAGCACTACACAGTTATCACCTAAAATCATCACACTACTTCTTTTTTCCTAAAAAAAACTCTTCATTTATGAAATCTTCTTACAATTACAACTATTTTCATGCATAATATGTATACTTTTAAAGTGGAAATACTTTGTACATTCACTTTTACAACAATACCCTCTATACATATCAAGACCTGTGCTTTTTGTGTGGCACGGATGGGAACGTCCACATTTTTTTCTGCGGCACAGGAAGAGTTAACATCAAAAGCATTACTATTTTACAGCCCTGTAAGTGATACAGTCCTCACTGTCAGACTTAAAGGCACTACTAGAAATGTAACACATATCCACATTTGTGCACCTACATCAGCATCAGAAGAAGAGGAAGTAGAAGACTTATAACACACTGCAAATGACGATAAAAAGCAGAAGACCAAGGATATGTTTGGGGAAAATTTAGTATAGGACATAGAAAAGAGGCAGGTGACAATCTAGTGGAGTGTTGCATGGAAAGCAAGCTATTGGTCACTAGCACACTTTTTAGACAACATCCAAGAAGATATGGACATCACTTGATGGTAAAACCAATAATCAGATAGATGATCTAGCCAGAGGATTGAATGTAAAGCAGCAACGATTTGATTGCTGTGAAAAAATGCTAAATTTTGTAGCTTTGTCCTGGTGGTGGGGTCTCATGTCCTACAGTTCTAAACTAGCAAAAGCAAAGAATGTGTTTTTCCGTCTGTGTTTTTGAATTACTAAATATGAAAATAGTAACTAATCAGTATCCTCAAATTTCTTTAACATTTTTTCTTACTCTGTGTAAAAAATTCATTCATTCCTTCATTGGGTGCTGTTCCAGTAATTGTAGGTGATTATGCTTCTCCATTTTGTGCTGCCTTCAGTGTTTAAAATTGGTTGCCTTTATTTCTCAAGCCACTTGATCATCCCATTCGGCTGGTCTCATTCTCTTTCTTTTTCCCTTGAGTTTTCAAGTGATTGTCATCTTCTTTTCAAGATTTTTCATCTTTTATATTGAAGAGACTGGTCTCAGATTAAGTGACCATATGCAGAAACATCTTTATGACATCACCTAGCATGCTTCTAAGTCAGTGTCTAATCATTTCACTGGCCCTAACCACAGAGGCAAATCAGATTTTCTAGTAACAGCCATTAAACAATGTCACTGACAGAATCTGCCATGCACTTGAGAACTGCTACATTCAGGAATATGGGATGCTGGAACCACATGGTGTGAACTCAGAATTCAGCTACACTTAACATTCCTTTTTCCACAATCATATTCATCTAAGTTCTACTCTTTCCTCACCTGGACCTTTTATTCCAGAACTCCCTTACCACACTATATTACAAACCCTCTACCCCAACCACATTTGTCTTTTCCACCAACCCATTTTCTTGGCTAGATTACCATTGTATTCCTATCTTCTTTCCACTTTCCTCTCCACCTCATTATCACCAGTCTTATCACACATCCCAGATCACAGTACTCCACCGCATCCACTTCTTGCAAGTCACAGCTAAGTGCTCCTTTTTTTCCCCATTCCTATTTGTTGTATAGTGTTCATGTGAATTTTATCTTCTTTCTTTATTTCATTCTCCTGTATGTTTTTGTATGATTAAGATGTGAACTGAAATGTTACAACTGTGTGCTGATTAATTAATAAAATTGTTCCTACCTTTGTTTAAAATAGTTTTAAATAGTTTATCATCACAGCCATGCTACAGTGGCTTGATATATGTAAGTTTTATATATACTTATACCCAAACTGTTCTTTTGCCAATACCAAATAATTTTGGTTTTATTTTATTTTAGGGTTTTAGCTAGTTTAGATGCTCAGTGATATTCGAAAGAACCTCACCATTTGGTTATTTACCATCCACTTTGTATGTTGTGTCTTTTTTTCACAGCTTCTCATGCAGAAATGCGTATAATTAAAGAAAATTGTTGTATTGTTATTTATGTCTTAACAAAAACAAAATGTGTGGCTAAGTTTCTGAAATTATTTTCACTTTTCCAGGTGTTTCTTGAGCTGTGCAGTGGACAACGGGCCTATGACCCCAACAAAAATGAAAACAAATTTTTAGTAAGTGTACTCTTTGCTTTTTTTTTTTTTTAAATGATCTATAATCTGTTGTTATCAGCAAAATATGGGATGGTTTAAAATTCACATGCACATGAGTTGAATTTTTTTCTTCACAAATATATATGCATACAAACTAATGAACCAGATGCACTACAATGATTTAGCTATGAGTAAGGACATATCTGTAATTCGGAGGTTTAGCCATGGAGACATAACTTCTGTAGTGCAGTTTACCTATAAAAAAAGAAAGACATCTGAAGTGCAGTGTTTAGCCATAAATGAGAAAGACATCTGTGCCACAAAGATTTAGCCATAAAATGACAAAGACACATCTGTGACACAGAGATTTAGTCATAAAATGACAATCTGTGACAAAGAGATTTGGCCATATATGAAAACAGCATATCTGTGTCACAGAAATTTAGCCATAAAATGACTAAGACGCATCTATGGCATAAAGATTTAGTCATATAAAAAAATATCTGTGACAAGATTTATTCATAAATGAAAAATGTGCATTTGGTGTAATAAATATGGTGCCTTTATAGAGCATATTTTGTTAATAAAGTATAGTTTTCTTCATAAAGAAACAATTTCTTGCTTTTGAATGGTCTTATACAATTTTCATACAAAATATTTATTGTTTATGATTCTAAAATTTGTAACATTTATCTTCATAATTATTAAACATGGTATTTAAGAGATGCATATAATAAACTTCATAGAGCACTTCTTCGTCTTCTTCGCACGCACACTGGCGATGATGCGTGGTACCCTGATTTTTACGATGCGCCTTTGGCTAGGTACCTCCAACTTCACCATCTTTTCTTGCTAAGGCAGACTGTGGTCTTGCTCGGACTGCCATGAAGACAGTGATGTAGGCTGGCCTGGCCAAAACTTTGTTTTCCATGTCACATCCAGCATGCAACACTGGCTGGGAAGACAGCTTGAGAAATTCCACAGAAACACTCCGACTTTGAGATGAGGAATCTGATGAGTGTCTCAATGATATCCATTCCCCGCCACCTATAGTCTGCTGCCTTTGTTTTGTTTACATCATTCTGATAGCAGTTGTTGTAAAGACCCATGGGCTTGTTACATCCTGGATTCGTTGGTTTCACACCAGATTTTACTCATCCCTGCCGGCGATCTCCATGTCCCCATCCATCCACCAAACCTGACATTATATTTTACAAAAATAACAGTTACAATTAGTGTTGATTGCTACAGGTTTCTGGGCTACAGAAGTAAGTCAAGAGTTTTTAAGCAAACAGATCTATGTTCCCTGTCTCACAAAGACTGTGTTAAGATAAGTGTATTCCTAACACATTTGTTCCCAGGCGAATAGAAGACTTGAAGTATAAAAAAAAAATGGAAAGAGCATCAATAAATAGATTGATTCTCAAGTATATATCATTTGTTACAGTTGTTTACTATTTTTCATTCTCATCAGGCTGAGCACTTTACTGTAAACATCATAGAGAACCATGAGAGTCAGTGGAAGGAAGAGTTCCAAGACAAGACTTTGACCAATGTGCCTGATGATATCTTTGTTCATGTGCTGAAGCTGTCATCAAAATGTGTACACAGAACAAAGAAGATGCGGCCAGATACTGGGAAGGTGTGTACAGATCCTAAGAATAGTTGATGGGTTTTTTTTTTTTTTTTCGCAGGATGTAGGCTGAAGTCACAGTTCTATTTCTTTTGCTGCATGATTGGTTGAGATGCAGCCCAGTCATAGAGGCACCGTAAGGGCACCATAGAATATGGTTTTAGTGTCCGTATTTTCCTTTACCTTTTGGCACATTGGAGGGTGATTTAGTCAGCATCATGGCTGTCTGGCTTTCCTTCTCCAACTCAATAATAAACCATGTGCCCATTTGTACAGCTGAGTGACGCCCTTCCCCAGCTATGAACCTCTGACCTCACTGTGAGAGATGAGTGCACTGACATCTAAGACACTGACACTCTGATGCCTGATCAGTTGAAAGAGGAGTTTAATCACTGAATTAAGATTAAAGATCTGTATTGTTTCATCTGAATAGGGGAAATTCAGTGAAAGAATAAATAGAGTGAAGAAACGCTCATTAAGGATTTTCACTTTCAGCACTCAAGTTGTAGATCATGCTAAAATTGTGAACCCTGTAGCATCTGACTAAGCTTCGGTCCATTCATCCAAATGTAACAGAGTAGGCTGATGCCCACCATGGTGATATTTCCAGATTTTTTTCTTTCTGTTTGGTTCTTAAACGGGCAATCATTTTATTTCATAAATAAAAATGGGAAAAAATTCAGCTTTCAAGATGTTCGGCTTAAAAGTTCAAAATTCAGATCCGTGGATGTTTATGATTAATATAGGAAATGCAACAAAGTTGTTTTTTTTTTTTTTTTCTAAAATGGGGGGAAAAATGAGAAAAAAATAAAGAAATGATTGAGAAAAGAAATGTACTGTATATACAGCTGAGATCAAAAGCACTATTAAAGCAAAATGTCATGATTAAAGACATTAATCTTTAACAATTGCAGAAATAGTCAGTTCATGATATATCACAAGAAGGGGAGCAATGTCATTTTCTTTCTTCAGAGCACTCATTTACATGATGCCTCAGATTTAGAAGGCATATGGGACAACTTTTATTATTTTCTTGTGCAGTGTGTTATTTTATCAGCCAGTTTTCCCTCTCATTTTTTTTTTGTGTGTCCTTCCTCCGCATCCTCAGTGGCAGGGGTTCTTAATCAGGGGTATTTATATGGGTGGGGGGGACCAGTTGATGGGAGTATGGTACTTAGATGTCTGAACTCCAACAAAAACATTTTTTTTGTTGTCAGATTAGAATTTTCCTTCAGCTATTCTGTTCCTTAGACTCTTTCAAAAACAAATGCATAAGGAAAATACTCTGTATAAAGTGGAATGAATTTAAGAACAACACAGAGATAAGACAGATGAGCAAACAGCAACATGTCTCATGGGTGATCAGAAAAAGAAGATGGACATATGTAGGCCATGTGCTGAGAAGAAACAGTTGGAGAATACCAAAACAAGCTATCGAGTGGAGCGCAACAGGCCGAAGAAAAAGAGGTCGACCACATGGAACTCTAAAGAGGACATTGTTAAGAGAAGCCAGTTTAGTGGACATAACATCCCTTGATGTAGTTGAAAAACTCACCGAAAACAGGAAAACTTGGCAAACAACTATGCGAGTCCTATGTGACGTTTAACAGTATGGGAAGAATGTAAGAAAATCTCATTATAATGGACTTCAAGGGGATTTGGGAAACTAGTCCATTATTTCCAAAGTTTGCTATATCCAGAATATATATATATATATATATATATATATAGGAGTGCGACTGGGACCTGTGGGATCATTATTACTGAAGGTCCATTATAAAGTGTATCTGTTATAATGGGATTTTACTGTACTCGATCATCTTCTCTTCTTGCTGCTTTCTTCATATCTAAGCTAATTTCATATCAGAACATAAACAAAACATCTCAGAATCTTAGCTCCTTGTTTTCTCCAGTGTTAAAAATAAATATATATATTTTTTCACAAACATTATTTTGTAAGTACAACTTTCATGTACTGTATTCTTAACACAGTTGCTGAATCAGCTGAAGGAAATATACAGACAAAATAGAGAACAAGATGGAGGTATGTATGGTAACAAAAACAGATATATAAATATATATATATATAACTGTGCTAATGTGTGAGCAAAGCATATGGTGAAAACTGAACTTAAAGCAAAAATAGTAGAATGAACATATTAGAAATTTACAATCAGGTGGAAAGTACTAGTTAAATAATGAGATATTTGAAAATTTTAAATGTCTTAAATAGGGCTATGGTATTGGTATACCAAATGCTAAACTCTTTAAAATTCCTTTTTCCATTTTGTTTTCTTTTTTTTTAACCTCAGATCCTCATAAAAGGTATGCTTTTGAAAACTCTGGTTCCATCCAAAGTTGCGTGCAACCTCACATCCTCTTTTTTGCTGCTGCCTAGCTCTGACCCATTTATAAATGGTACATTTCTTTCAACTCTATCTCAGCCCAAAACTGTTTCACACTCACCACATACATGGTCTTTAAAATAAGTACACTGTTATCTCAATATAATATGATCTTTAGAGGTAAAAAAAAAAAAAATTTGACAGCATTGTACATGATGCCATTTTATAAGAAGGAACTACTTCTGCCATGTATGCAAATGACTCTTGTCACATGAAGCCCACTGTTTATGAGATTACTTTTCATCCTATTTATGCAGTGGCAAGTATAACATATGAGTGTGCCTGAGAAAGTTAATTTTTTAAACTCTGCTGCACTGCCAGTTCACCTCAGTAGCCTACAGTATAGATGGATTAAGAGCAGCAGGATCTGAAGAGGCAGGGTCATAAACTAGGGTCCACAGGCTGTGGTGTGTTTTATGCAAATCCATGTTCTGTCAGATGCGTTGTATTGGGTCACTATCATTCATATGCTTTGTATACTCCTGGTTGTATAGAAAAACAGCTATTGCATCAGCCTGTAACTGTAATCTTGAAGCTGTAGATGAATGAAACCTTTTAACCCAGACATTACATTGGACATGTGCTTTGGTGGCTTTTATTGACTCGCAGTTGACTTAAGAAGTAGATTTTTTGTTGCAAACTCTTCCCACACTGTGGACACCAGGTTGTAATGTCATAACAACATGTTTACCGAAAACACAGTTCAGAAGACCAGTTATGGCCTGCTAGCATGTCATCTCTCTAACACTTAATTTATTTCCTGTCAAAACTGAATGATAATCCTGGATTTCAGTACAACACTTTCAGGTACCATGCCATGGATTAAGAATGGTTGTTTTTGACTGAATGTACTAGATTCTGTTCCCACTGCCTTTCAATTTAACAGTATTCTTGATGGCGCTATGGAGTACTTACACCTGTTCTAAGATGACCTTTTCAAAGAGGGGATCGAAGTGCCTATGGCAAAGTGGCAAACCTTTTTATTATTTTTTTTAAATTCCCCATTGTGCCACCAAGAATTTTACTATGTAATGTCAGTCAGTCATTTGCATGCCCCTTGCAGAACTTTGCCTCTCTAACAGCTCTCCTGTAGGCCTCTCGGTTGTAAGCAAGATGCCTTGCTGCTGATGCATCCATTTGCAGATTATCAGTGATGTCTTGCAACCATCTTCGCCTAGGTCTTCCTCTCTTTCTTTTTCCCATTATGTACCCTTCCAAGACGGTCTTCTCTAGATTATCATGATGTTTAATGTGACCAGAATATTTAAGTTTTCTCTCTTTAATCCTCTTTACTAACCAGCCTTCTTCAATATTAAGTTCTGTGTAATGTAAAGTATGAAAATTTCAAGGTTTTGCATGCCTAAAAAAATGTGTATATCACTGTTTGATATGTGTGCCAAGGGTTTGTCATGCCTGACCCATGGACTTGTCAGGAGTTTGATGATATCTACTTAAGCATAGTATAAATTACAACTGCTTCTCTGTACGTATTTTCAACTATCAGATCTAGGATAATCTTCACCTGTGATACCAGCTGTGTACAAATGTGGGGAAAATTCTATAAATTTCTACAACTCATGTGTTGTGCTTGTTTTCTTTTCTAAGATAGTTATTCTAATTTTAATTAGATATGGCTTTACAGTTTTGAAATTAACAGAATTATTGTGCTGTTTTTATTGCCGACAGCCACAGTCAGTTTCATTTTTCATAAGTAAGACAAAACTGTGCATATGATTCATGATTTCACTTGTATATGTTGTGAGTTTTTAACAATGATGTTTCAGTAATAGGAGTCAATTAATCATCTTTGTTTTTGTCATTTTGAGCAGAAGATGCGACCCTCCCTAGCATATCAAGTTCTCTTCAGATTGATTCTCGTGACTCCCTAACCTCACATCTGTCCCAAGTAAGTGGGAGCGAGCATTCTCAAGGGCCCCTGTGCTCATCACCACTGTCATCTCAACAGACGAGTATTCAACATTTGCAGGAGTTAAGATTGCAAGCATTTCAGTCTGCAAAGAAAGACCTACATAAGCAACTCCCAGAGCCTTGGACTGAGACTTGTGCACCATTTGATGAAGAAGACTCGGTCTCACTGAGAAACCACTCAAAGCTAGGCAGTCCCATCGAAAGTTTTCCACCAAACATTCCATTGCCTGAGCCTTTCAGGCTGCAAGAAGCTTATGACCGTCAGATTGAGAAAAACAGGATTGAACGCTTATCAGGCATCTCACAGAATGAGGTACCACTGGAGCATGAATATCTGTCTGACCCTCAGAAATTAAAGAAGATTGAGGAATTTGACCAGGAGCATCAAAACACTGAGCCCAGCCATCATGCTACTTTACAATTGACTAATCAGCCACAAGAGAGCTTCCCACAGTCTGACCCCAAAAAACTGGCTATGTTATATGATTTTGATAAGGTTAATTTTGGTACATGTGGCCCTGTTATGGAAGTATCAGGAGACTTAGCATGTGACCCTGTCAAGATGGAATACTTAAAAAACTTTGACGATGGCTTGTATCAGAAACCACAAGAGAAAGACTGTTGTTCAAATACAGAAGAGACACATGCAGTGAAACCAAGTCAGTCTAGTTACAGCCAAAAGGAATATTTTGGTCAGACACAAACAGAACATCGAAATTCAGATGTGCAAATTGTGGGAGGGCTTCCATTTATTTTAGCAGCTGGTAATGTTATCAGTCAGATTCATATGCCTGTCTGTGCTAATCAAGCATTAAGTGAAAACTATTCTGCTTTCATAAGAGCTTCTAATGCAACAACTGGCACAGAATTGCCAGAATCAACTCCAGACCATAATAGTTGTTGTAGACCCAGTGATGACAATAATGCAGATGAACCACACACACAGATTAAACCAACCACACAGATTAAACCAATGAAAGATAAAATGAACAGTTTTTTCAACGCTTACAATATGAGGAAGAAAAATGTTAATGAAGATGGTGATTGTGATAATGATGGTGAAGGAGAAGCAGATACTGAAGTAAACTATGGTAATGTAACGCCATCAGAGTCAGAGCATTATGTTTAAGTATTGCATTCGGATAGCCATATTCCCAAAACCAGTTGCTATAATCTCATTTGCAAAGCTGGATGTACAGATAATGGTGATCTGTGTGCTTTGCACAGTACTCTTATTGTGATATTGTGTTAAATAGAAGTATATGTGCTCTAATTCTTATTCCGGAAATGTTAGCGTTGGTGGTGTAACCACAAAAATTATAGACTAGTAGGAATCTAAACATACATAACAGAGAGGGAAAAAAAGTAATGTATAACAATAGATACATTTGATGCCTCCTCATCAAATTTTGTTGTTGTTGTTGTCAATATTGTTTTTTTTTATAGTTTTGAAGTTTTGAAATACATTATTTGTTGAAATAGCAGAATTTTATTTCATATATCAGAATTAAAAATGGAAAGCATCAGAGAATGAAATCTGTGTTCTTTGGGATGAGAGTCTGTGACACAGTAGATGGTGACACTGACACTAAAAAACTATTATTCATATTATCAACATGTGATTGATTTGTTATGCCCAAAGGGTTTACCTAGATCAAGGGCAGTGAACCCATGAGAAAAGTGTCTGTAGGGGATTTTTTTTTTTTGGACATGTGCTTCAAATCGAAGATTTTTTTTTTTATTATGATCAAATTTTGGTACATACTCCCATAAAAGGTTTGCCATCATTGTCTTAGACTCAGCCGGGTTAAAAAAAAAAGTGGAGAAAATAAAAATAATCAGAAAATACTACTAATAATAATAATATTTGCTTAACTCTTCCCGTGCCATAGTCGCTATAGTGAGGATTCCGATTACTGAGTTGCGTGTCATAGTCGTTACAGTGACAATTCATTTGTTTCAATAAAACCAGCCAGTATAACATTTAGATTGTACATATTTCGTTCGTGTTTCCGGTGACACTTTTCAAAATGGTGGAAGAGTCCTAGTTACAAGTGATGCCAAGCGAGAAAAAGGAAGAGAAACATCGAAATTTTTCAATTTTTGACGATGTACATAGGGGTATAGACCTGTCCTGTGACCACCCCACTCCTCTTGAATGTATCCTAAGTAGATTTAGACATATTAGTTGACTGGAGAAATAGTTAGTAGGTTATTTCAGACATTAATTTAGCGAGAATGCAACATAGAATCACAATACGAGATCGACAAGTAGATCTAGACATCTCAGATGGTAAGTAGTGCATATCT
The DNA here is from genome assembly GCA_009760885.1 of Achatina immaculata. Taxonomy (NCBI): domain Eukaryota; kingdom Metazoa; phylum Mollusca; class Gastropoda; order Stylommatophora; family Achatinidae; genus Lissachatina; species Lissachatina immaculata. The sequence goes on along the minus strand of CM019704.1, from coordinate 37,543,956 downwards.
AGACCTAGCCGATGGTGAGCTGGGCACAATCATTGTCTAAAAACATCACATTACTTCTTTTTTCCTAAAAAACTCTGCATTTATGAAATTTTCATACATTTAGTTATACTTTGAAACATAATAAGTACATGGAAGGACATGTAAATACTGTTTTCCATTCCATTTTACAACTATGCCCACTATACAGATCAAGATCCGCGCTTTTTGCATGGCACGAACGGGAACGTCCGCGTTTTTTTCTTGGGCACGGGAAGAGTTAAGTTGGACATATCTTTAAGCATACAGTGCTATGTATTATTTTCTCATTATAAAACATGCTATAATTAGTACCTGGCATAATGGAAACCTTCACTTGTCAAGGCTACCACTAGTTCAACTTTCAGCCTTAATTGTTATTGTTAGTGTATGTCTGCATATCAGCTTTACATACAGAATAATTTTGTCTGGGGTATTTTTCATGGATTAACATACAGTTGAGATATATATATGACCCCATTAAATATATGCATAACAGTATGTCTTAACTTGTATTGTGAAATGTACTTGATTTTTTTTTTCTGAGATTTTGATAGTTTAAATCATTTTATGAATATCAACATAAATTAGATTCTGTTTTAAGAACAGTTTGTTTGAGAGGTGGAGCAAGGTTGGCTGAACTCTGTATAAACCCTCAAGACAAAGGAGGTACAGTGTCCAAGGAGAGAAGATGGTGCGATCTAAGAAAGCATAGGGATGATCACTCAAAGAAGAGATCTTACATCCTTCCCATGCCGTTGAACATCACATAGGGCCCACATGGTAGTTCGCCAAGATGTCCTGTAAAGAAGAGATAAACAGTATTAGATATCATGAAATAAGGTGATGAGAATAGATTATAAAACTTTGCAATGAAACCTGCTGCGAGAACATTGTGTAGAATGACATTTTTGTGCTATATATTTATTTCCCCATGGTCTCTGTAAACTTTGGTTCAGTGCCGTGCATTGGCCAAATCAAATGTTATATTCATATTTTATTTTCTTCTTTATAGTGTACTATATTTCCTGTGTGGTTATAGAGTTTTTGAGAACTTACCACAGGTGGAGGTTCATAGTTTTATTTGGGTGTTTTATAGAACAGGCATAAGGGAATATAACAAATGGCAATATAATACTGAAATGATTGTTCTAGAATTTTGTAAGCATTCACATTTTTATTTGAGTCTGTCCTTTTTTTTTAAGTGTTAATGTTATCATTTCCCTTTGAACTTGTGATAAATTTGAAGAATTCTCTCCCATTGAAGGCCTGTCTATAGAGCCTGCTACCCTGGTTGTTTATACAACTGATGTCTTCATTTCATTTGATAATTATGGTTGCATCAGTTTTCTTGTCTTGATTTGTTATTAAACAGTGTATTCTGAAAGCCATTTTCCTATGTTTGATTGTCCTGGGATTCACTGCAATGCTAACCTGATGCCACAGGAGTCTATGGACTGGATTGTGCTGATGCTGATTGGAACAGCTGTGTCTGGGTGCAGATTTTGAATTGGTAAAGATAACAATATTTCGTTCTGCAGAGAGAGTAAAATGCTACCCTGAATCTGTTATCTTTACTTCAGTGCTGTTAGGATAAACCTGTAAGTCATAAAAGCAGTGGGGAAAAAAGGTTAATGTTTTAAAAGACAACATTTAGGCCAGCAAATTCATTAATGTGAAATATATTTTATTACCACTTTCGGCATGCTATTTTCAACCAGCAACATTTGAACTGTGGCAGTACCTAATAATAGAAATTTTCTCTGTCCTTATATTATTCTTATGTGTGCATGTAACTTGACATCCTAAGACAGAAACATGTTAAGTGTCAGTATGATCAGTGTTTAATATTTGAAATATATTTGAAATCAAATCAAAATAATGAGTAGAAAGATTGAGAAAAGAAACAAACTTTGCTTAGTAGGGCATCAGAGTGGTGAAGTGGTTAGTTAGTGCACTAGTCTCTCATGGCAAAGGTCAGGCGTTTGAATCTGCCCAAAAGTGCCTCATTCACCTAACTGTGAAAGTACCCCATTCACCTAACTGCGAAAGTGCCCCATTCACCTAACTATGAAAGTGCCCCATTCACCTAACTGTAAATGTGCCCCATTCACCTAACTATAAAAGTACCCCATTCACCTAACTGTGAAAGTGCCCCATTCACCTAACTGTGAAAATGCCCCATTCACCTAACTGTGAAAGTGCCTCATTCACCTAACTGTAAAAGTGCCCCATTCGCCTAACTGTATCTGATATAAAACTGTGGAAGGAATGGTGCCCAGTGTGATGATACTGACCTCATTGTCCTCTAAGTGTGCTGACAAGTCAAGGAAAATATTGGCACTAACATGGAATTGGCATGGAAAGAGTTAACGTTGTAAGAAAACTGACATTCATGAACTTTTTACTGTCCATGGTGTATTACTTTTTTTATTTTTATGAATCCAGTTGCTTGTTGACTCTAGTCTGTTGCCCCAGTATCTTGCAGTAATATCTACAAGTGATTTTGTTTTGTTGTTCTATATGGTTAGTGTATTGTGGCTATTATTTTCATAAGTGAAGTTTATTTGATTTGAAATTGATGTTGAACATGGTGTGAAGGTTTGATCTATGGCAGAAGCAAATACAAGAGCTTATTGATAACACATCTTTGTGATAGCATCTGAAGAGCAAATGAAAAGTAGTATGTTTTTGTTAACTTATATTAACGACAAAAGCACTTGCTGATTCTGTCCCAGCCAGCAAAATGTAATCGTGTTGGCTTTGATCATGTTCATTCGAAAGCAGAAAGTAATAGAACTGTTCTTACTTGGTCGTTAAAGAATAATAGGTCAGACAAAGTTATATTTTTTTAACAGGTGTCAAGAATCAGTTATGGCATGACTTTTAAGCTAGATTCAACATATATTGTTATATTCATTTGTCATCTGAATATCTTTTGACTGAGAGATAAAGACATGCTTTTGATGCTGTCTTTTGCCCTCTACTTATATTTTTTTAGGGAGGTAACTTCTGATACCATGTATGTCCATATTATATGTCATCATTGTTTATCTTATATCCATCCTGTGCTGTTAAAATGTCGCATAGGGCTCACATGGTAGTTAGCTAAGGTTTCATGTTTTTGGAGAGCTTTTCAACTTCATGAAGGGATTTTATGCCTGCTAATTTGACCTCTTTTAGCAGTGAGTCCTCTTTAGAGTTTCACGTGGTCGACCTCTTTTTCTTCGGCCTGTTGTGTTCCACTTGATAGCTTGTTTTGGGATTCTCTGATTGTTTCTTCTCATCACATGGCCGATATATGTCCATCTCCTTTTTCTGGTCACCTGTGAGACAAGTTGTTGTTCTTGAATCGGTTTCATTTTATACCTAGTATTTTCCTTAGGTATTTGTTTTCAAAAGAGTCTAATTTGTTGTCTGTTTCTTTAGCTGTTTTCTAACTTTCCCATGCATTGTATATGTTTATCATTATATATGTAATCATTATATACAGTATGTTTATTGTTATAATGTGCCTATCATTATATGCCTTAAACTGTCCAAGCTGCCATATCTTTCCCTTCCATATATAATATTAAGAACTGGAAAACTGAATAATTTGGATTACTGTAATATACATCGCCGTGACACAACTACATAACAGCATTATAATTATCAGCGTTGTACGTTTTTAATTTTTGATATATAATGACTCTTTTCATCTCTGAAGATGATTTGATACAGGTAAACATTGACTGCATGTGAAAGTTGAAAACATTGTTCTGGTGAACAGGTTTTTCCAAGACTGATTCTGCCTATATTTGATTGGCATAACACTGGTCCTATTGCAAGGCCTGGTCACTCTGCACTTGTGTCTTAGGGTATTCATGTTTATTAGCCCTCATTTAAAAAAATACAAACTTCACAATGACATGGGGAAAAAACCTGGGCAGAAACAGTGAGCCAGGCCAGCAACTGTATATGCAGCTGTACTCAGTGCTGAAGCACCTATTTGTAACATTTCAACTTTAGTTTTATTTGTGCAAAAACAAAAGAGAAAAAAAAAAAATCAGGGCAGTAAAAAAAAAAAAGCTAGACACTGTTTGAGAAAGGCAGTATTTTATGCCATATGTAACAATGATAAAACAAAATTACTTAGCAAATAGCCTGTAGATTTCTGTGATGAGAGAATGTACAGGCAAGATTGTAAATGCTGAATTTCCATTCAGACCAAACTCAAGAAGCAGGCTTCTTTGCAGAGTCCACTACTGTGTAAAGCAAGTAAAGTTAAAGGATTGTTTATTCATTTCTGTTTATTGTTTTACATACTTTACATTATATTAATGTTTAACAAGAATGTTGTTTAACAATGAAATAGTGAAATAAAATGCATATTAAAAAACTAACTTCTGTTTTCCAGTTTATATGCTTTAAATGAGTCAGTGCATGTGTCTGCATCTACAGAGATTTGTCTTAGAAGATGGTTTTCAAGCAGGTGGATATCCATACCAATGTACTGTATATTCCACAAAGGCACCAGACAATTTCAGCAAGCCATGAACAATCTCAGCACACAGTTGTCTGTAGCATGATTTGAAATCAATGAAAACAAACTCACTTATTCATGTGACACGTTCATTAACTAACTAACGATGGAGATACAGTGAGGGAGATTAAACGAAGGGTATCTCTCACTCCTCAGAAGCTAAATCAACAAAAGAAGCTGTGGAGAGATTCAGACAGAACTACAAAAATAAGATTTTTAAGGACATACATCTTTCCCATCACAACATATGCCTGTGAGACTTGGACACTTAACAAAACAGCTGAGAAACATAAAAGTCCCTTTGAATGTAAGTGTCAAAGAAACAAATTTAAGAAAATTATAGTTTTGATAGATTAATTTGTATGCTTTGGTGGATTCTAATTAACTTCTGAACCAGGTAACACAGCAGGGAAGATCGCACATAACCCACTGTACACTTCTTTCGTCTCATCTTGAAACCTGTAAGGATTCCATCTGACTTTACAGATCAGTCCTATAAATTACCATAAATTAATTTGTTCTCACGCTTTTGAAAAAAGTGCCCTAGAAAGCCTTCTACTGGACAAAGAAAGAGGTGCCAAGACACATACGATAACATGAAACCAGTCACCACATCTTATCAAGTCAGATTAGTGTCCCTTGCCACCTTCATGGTCATGGTCGAATGGTTAAAACAATTCTCTATGAGTATCTACAGCTCCTCAGCTCAACCTTGATACATGCAAAAATCTCCTCTGATGACCTGCCCCCATCCTCCCCCACTTAGCATACAAACCAAAACCAAATCTGAAAGCATTCCCATCCCCAACCACCTTAAAAGAAAGCCTAGTTATTTTGGAGCCAGAAAGTGCAGCCGCCCTTGAATTGTCACCTGCCTCTTAGTCCAGGAAACGAAATCAGTTACCTTTTCCAAAACTATCCTCATATTTCATGAGGGATTCGCATAATAGTGCAGTAGCATAATATATGCAGCTGTATGTAAAATATATAGGATAACATATATTGTGGAGGCCGATTTTAGACTTGGTGATCCTTTTCAGAAACACCCTCATTTATCCAAAAGATTCGGTTCATAAAAACTGATAAAGCACCAGAAATAGATTTTAAAAATTAAACATTTAGTTTTTCGCTATCCTCCTTGTAAGACAGGCACGAAATCTCCCCATGAATGGTCTCGGAAAGCTCTGGAACAGCGCCTTATTTTCCAATAAATTCAGCTTTCTTTAAACTACTTCACATTTCCACCTAGTTGCTACCTCTTTCTGTTTCTGCTACTGCTACTCATGCCCAACATTTTTGTCTTAAACCCACTCACTTTTACTGCATTTTCTCGTTCTCGACATAGGTGATCAGGTTAATTTTCCAGCCCTTTCTATCCTTTTCTAGCTGCTAGAAGGCTTTGATAGCTTCATTGTCTAAACATTGCAAGTGAGCAGTTTTGTTCTCTCAGTGTCCTCTATCTATTCTGCTTTCCTTCATTCACCCCTCCCTATAATTTTCTCACTTTTATAGCTGGGCGACTTTTGTTTAGGCCTTAGGTATCCAGTGGGAGCAAGGTGGGGCATATCACCACTTTGTTTATCATACCATATCATAAACATATGTCATCCTCATCCTTTCTTTATCTCATGTCTGAGCCAGTCTCCTGCTTCCACTTTGCACTTACTCATCACCATCAGGTGCCGTGCCAACTGGTGTTGGCTATTACACTTCTCCAGAGTATCCAATCTTTCATGTAGGCCATTAGCTTAGCGGGTGATCTCCTCTCACACCATCTCATCAGACTGTCCAGTATCATTTCTCTTGCTCTTCCTCTGACTCTTATTCCTTCTACTTTTCTTCTTGTTATAATATTTTCAATGCCCCTTCTTCTCATTGCATGTCCTATGAAAGTACACTGTCTCTCTCCCCCTTTTTTTTTTTAACAAGATTTTTTTGTCTCTCCAGCTCTTCTCATACATTCTTCATTAGTTATTTTTGCTGTCCAGGGGATTTACAACACTCTTCTAATAAACCACATTTCTGCTGCTTACAATGATTTTTGTGCAGACCTGTCTATTGTCCATGATTCATTCATTTCATTCATTTGCATGTCCCTTGTGGAACTTTGCCTCTCAAACAGCATTCCTGTAGGCCTCTCGGTTGTGAGCAAGATGGCCTGCTGCTGCTACGTCCATTTGCAGATCGTCAACAATTTCTTGCAGCCATCTTCATTTTGGTCTTCCTCTTTTTCTTTTTCCCATTATGTATCCTTCCAATACAGTCTTCTCTAAATTATCATGACATTTAATGTGTCCAAATTAAGTTTTCTCTCTTTAATCCTCTTTACTAGCTAGCCTTCTTCAATATTAAGCTCTTGTAGTATAGATATATTTGTTCTTTTTTGTGTCCACGATATTTGGAGAACTCTTCTGTAGCATTTACCTTCAAAGGCATTTATGTGTTTCTCAGCTGTTTTATTAAGTGTCCAGGTCTCACAGGCATATGTTGCGATGGGAAAGATGCATGACCTTAAAAATCTTATTTTTGTAGTTCTGTCTGCTCCTCTCCACAGATTCTGTATTTGTTTTACTTTCTGAAGAGCAATAGATGTCCTCCTTTTAATTTCCCTCATTGTATCTCCATTATTAGTTAGCAGTGATCCAAGGTATTCAAAACTCTCCACTTCTTCCAATTTCTCCTCATTGATATATATTTCAGCTGCCTTGTTTGTTTTGTCAGTTGTCATCAATTTAGTTTTCTTCGCATTAAGATAGAGGTTCTGCTCTTCTCTGTTCTTACGGACTGACATAATTAGTTTTTCCATTCCTTTTTGTGTTGGGAATAGTAACACTGTGTCATCAGCATATCTAATCTCTGGTATTTCATAACCTCCAATTGTTATGGCATCATAATATTCTTTGTCTACATCTTCTCTAACATTCCTCATTATATTTTCAGTATACAAGTTAAATAAGTAGGGTGACAATATGCACCCCTGACGGACCCCTTGTTTTATGTCAAACCAAGTTGTTGTTTCACCATTTATTCTTACTGCTGCTTGTTGGTCCAGATACAGCAGTGATGTTAATTGTATCAAATGTGTTGGAAATCCCATTTTTTTCCATTATTTCCCAAAGTTTCTGGTGTTGTATACAATCAAATGCCTTTGAGTAGTCTATAAAGGATAAATATAGATTCACATTAAACTCTCTGCATTTCTCTATTATTAATCTTATATTGAATATATGATCTCTTGATCCTCTTCCTTGCCTGAAACCAGCTTGGACCATATTGACTTCTTCTTCTATTTTCTTATGAAGTCTATCCATTATGATTTTTAACAGAATTTTACTGGCATGACTAATCAGGGCAACAGTTCTGTAGTTTGTTGTCCATGATTCACTTCTATATAATAAGATATGTTCAATGTAACATTTCAGGACTTGTTTTCTAATACTCATTGATAAGGATGTGTTGGCTAATATGTTTCTCATTCTCTGAAATGCAGTCTTTGGTTGGCCTATTCTGTTCCTAATTTCTGTTTTGCATTTCTCATCTGAAGTTGTTACTGCTCCAAGGTACCTGAATTTCTGCATCTGAATTAGAATAGTTCCATTTAATTTTATACTGCATTTTGGTGGATTGTTTCTTAGATACAACCATAGTCTCTGTTTTTTTTATGTTCAAAGTAAGCCCTTTCTGCTCACTTCCTTTAGTAACTTTATCCAAGAGATTTTGCAGGTTTTGTTGGTTCTCATCATACTGAGTATTGTATCCTCCAATTTTTATACCTGGTTCTGTAAAGATCGTTCTTAGAATATTCTCACTGTACAGAGAAAAAAGGTCTGGAGATAGTACACATACCTGTTGCACCCCTTGTTTTATTGGTTGATATTTTCCAGTTTTAGTTTCAACTCCATGTGTGCTTCCTATTGCCAATATAGATGCTTTACAATAACCAGGTCTTTGCCCTCAATGTTTATGTCTTCATTATTTATCAATACTATTAATCTGTGCTATTGCAATGTATCTATTTGTTATAATAACTCTGTATTATTCTTGCAGTTCTTTGTCATTTTTAAGAAGTTCCACATTCAGTTTGGTGTTTCTCACTTTTCTGTATGTTTTCTTTAGCTTTACTCTAATTTTTTCCATAGAGTGGATATTGGTCACAATTGTAGTCAGCTCCTGGCGTGGTTTTTGGTGTCAGTGATGCATTCTGGAATCTTTTTGTAGTCTATCTGTTTTTGGTGTCAGTGATGCATTCTGGAATCTTTTTGTAGTCTATCTGATTAAAAGTCTTTTTTGTCTGGGCTGCACCTCATTGCCAGTCTTCAGGGATGTTGTTTAGGTGTTTCCTACAATCATGCTATGCATTTTTGCCTATTCATTTACTTTACTACCTCAGTCATTCCTCTCTCCCAGTCCATAATCACCAACATCTTTTGTTCTTCCTTAACTAACTTTGGCATTAAAATCTCCCATGACTATAGTAGCTTCATGTGACTATGTGTTTCTGGACTGTCTCTATGTCATTATAACATAGCTGTACATCTTCTTTAGAACTATTAGCTGTTGGAGCATACACTTATATATTTATGTTTATTGGTCATCCTTTCAGTTAGGCTAGTAAGACTCAGTCTGAGATGTTCAAATATCTCACAACTGTCCTTGCTGATTGCTGGTCAAATATTATTCCTACTCCTCATTCATGTTTCTCATCTCCTTAATATATTATTGTATACTAATAAGACAGATGAAATATGTATCAATGAGGAAAAATTGGAAGAAGTGGAGAGTTTTTAATATCTAGGATCACTACTAACTAATAATGGAGATACAATGAGGGAAATTGAAAGTAGGACATCTATTGCTCTTCAGAAAATAAAGCAACTAAAGATGCTGTGGAGAGGAACAGACAGATCATCAAAAATAAGATTTTTAAGGGCATGCATTTTCCCCATCACAACATATGCCTGTGAGACCTGGACACTTAACAAAACAGCTGAGATGCACATAAATACCTTTGAATGTAAATGCTACAGAAGAATTCTTATAGACACTGAAAAGAACAAATATATCCAAAATACAAGAACTTAATATTGAAGAAGGCTGACTGGTAAAGAGGATTAAACAGAAAACTTAAATATGGTGGACATATTAAACATCTTTCAAATTTAGAGAAGATATTCTTGGAAGGGTACATAATGGGAAAAAGAAAGAGAGGAAGACCAAGACAAAGATGGCTGCAAGACATCATTGATGATCTGCAAATGGATGCATCAGCAGCAGGGCATCTTGCTTACAACCGAGATGCCTACAGGAGAGCTGTTAGGGAGGCAAAGTTCCACAAGGGACATGCAAAAAAGTGCTCTCGAGTTCCATGCGTGAGGAGAAAGGTTTTCGCTCCCTTCCCCGATGGTGAGAGTTAAGGTGGTTCGATGCAGAAGCGAGTAGTTTGGCCGTTGAGCGAAGCCTATAAGCGGCTAGCCAGCCATGTTCGTGCTAACGGTGTACTACGGTTTTGTCGACCGATGGTCTCAAAATTGGCCCATCTCTCGCAAAGATATCGAGTCTGCAGTATGTAATGTGCGTTGGTTGTTGGTGCCGGGCTTTCTTCTCGTTCGTTAGAGCAGAGAGAGCCGGCCGCAGCGGGTTAAAGGAAATGAAACGCCGCCGGGGTCGAAAGGGATCCGCTCTGAGTAGAGCGCTGTCTCCCTTGCCCAGTGTCGGTCTGTCGGCAGGTATCCGACTAAGGTTCGGTGAAGAAAGCTATCTGGTTAATCCGCCAGTAATCATATGGTTGTCTCAAAGATTAAGCCATGCATGTCTAAGTTCACACTGTCTCACGGCGAAACCGCGAATGGCTCATTAAATCAATCGAGAAGTTCCTTAGATGACATGATCCTACTTTGATAACTGTGGCAATTCTAGAGCTAATACATGCTTACCAAGCTCCGACCCTCGTGGAAAGAGCGCTTTTATTAGTTCAAAACCAATCATCGTTGCCCTTCGCGGGGTGTAGCGTCCCAACTGGTGACTCTAGATAACTTTGTGCTGATCGCATGGCCTTCTATGCCGGCGACGCACCTATCAAATGTCGATGGTACGTGACATGCCTACCATGTTTGTAACGGGTAACGGGGATTCAGGGTTAGATTCCGGAGAGGGAGCATGAGTAACGGCTACAACATCCAAGGAAGGCAGCAGGCGCGCAACTTACCCACTCCCGGCACGGTGAGGTAGTGACGAAAAATAACAATACGGGATTCTTTCGAGGCCCCGTAATTGGAATGAGTACACTTTAAACCCTTTAACGAGGATCTATTGGAGGGCAAGTCTGGTGCCAGCAGCCAGCTCCAATAGCGTATATTAAAGTTGTTGCTGCTCTTTCCGTGCCTTTGGTCATTATAATGACGCTTCCGGTTTCCCGTTGCGTACCAAAGGTCATTATAATGACCATTGTATGTTTCAATAAAACAACCGGTGTAACATTTAGATTGTACATATTTCGTCCGCGAATCCGGTGACACTTTTCAAAATGGCGAAAGAGTGCCTAGTTACGAGCGATGCCGAGCGAGAAAAAGGAAGAGAAGCATGGAAATTTTTCAATTTTTGACGACGTAGATAGGGGTATGGACATAGCCTATGGCCACCCCGCTGCTCTTGAATGTTTTCTAAGCAGATCTAAACATATTTAGACGACTGGAGAAGTAGTTAGGAGTAGTTAGGAGGTTAGTTCAGACATTCATTCAGCGAGAATGCAACACAGAATCACAATACGAGATCGACAAGCAGATCTACACATCTCAGATGGTAAGTGGTGGTAAGTAGTGCATATCTAGACCTAGCCGATGGTGAGCTGGCCACAATCAGTGTCTAAAAACATCACATTAATTATTTTTTCCTAAAAAAAACTCTGCATTTATGAAATTTTAATTCATTTAGCTATACGTTGAAACATATTAAATATATAGAAGTAAATGGAAATACTGTTTTCCATTCCATTTTATAACTATACCCCCAACCCTAACAAGACCCGCGTTTTTACTCTGGTACTCCACAACACGTCCGTGTTTCTTCCTCAGGCACGGAAAGAGTAAGCTCGTAGTTGGATCTCAGTCGCAGGCTGGCGGTCCGGCTCGCGCTGGTTTTACTGCCCGTTGTCTCCTGGCCTACCATCTGCCGGCTCTCTCCTACGGGTGCTCTTCGCTGAGCGTTCCGGGTGGCCGGCGCGTTTAATTTGAAAAAATGAGTGTATAAAATAGGAAAAAAATAGGAGCAGCTTTATTACTTAACGATTACAAAGTTGTGACGTTTCGGCGTGAGCCTTAATCATACAAAAAACATACAGGACGAAGAAATAGAGAGAGGAGATAAAGTATAGATTCACATGAATACTAAAAAAAAAAAAATTTTTTTAAAGAGTACTTAGCTGTAAATTGCAAGGTGTGGCTTGCCCGGCAATACCGACCTAGCTAGGAGAAATTGAAACAGATGATTGGGGAAGAGGGGTTGCAGAGAAGAAGGGTTGCAGAGTGATGCTGTGAGGAAGTTTGAAAAGTAAGCGGGGTTGCAGAGTGATGCTGTGAGGAAGTTTGAAAAGTAAGAAGGGGTGGATTTAGTGGAGAGGTACTATAATGATTGAAGAAGATGATGTTACGTGTAACTAAACAGCGAGTTTAACCCATGTGGTTCCAGAGTCCCATAATTTTGAATGCAGCGGTTCTCAAGTGCCAGGCGGTTTGTGTCATCTGCGTGACATTGTTTAATGGCTGTTACCAGAAAATCAGATTTGCCTCTGTGGTTGGGGCCACTGAAATGATTTGGGACTGGTTTCGAAGCATGCTGGGCGATGTCGTACAGATGTTTTTGCATGCGGTCCCCTAATCTGAGGCCAGTCTCACATATATATGTTATCCTGCATATTTTGCAAACGATGACATATATCACATTTTGGGATTCGCACGTGAATCCCTCATGAAGAGTGAGGATAGTCCTATTGGCATACAAACGTGAGCCAAACCTTATGGACATCCTCGTCCACAGCCACTTGAAGCAGAGCCTTACATATGTTGGCTCCAGAAAATGTAACCGCCCCCGCTGCGTTACCTGCCCTGTAGTTTGGGAAACGAAAACAATCACCTTTCCCAAAACTATCCTCACTCTTCATGAGGGATTCACATGCGAGTCACGAAATGTGATATATGTCATCGTTTGCAAAAGATGCAGGATAACATATATCTGTGAGACCGGCCTCAGATTAGGGGACCGCATGCAAAAACATCTGTACAACATCGCCCAGCATGCTTCGAAACCAGTCCCAAATCATTTCAGTGGCCCCAACCACAGAGGCAAATCTGATTTTCTGGTAACAGCCATTAAACAATGTCACGCAGATGACACAAGCCGCCTGGCACTTGAGAACCGCTGCATTCAAAATTATGGGACTCTGGAACCACATGGGTTAAACTCGCTGTTTAGTTACACGTAACATCATCTTCTTCAATCATTATAGTACCTCTCCACTAAATCCACCCCTTCTTACTTTTCAAACTTCCTCACAGCATCACTCTGCAACCCCGCTATTTTCTCTGCAACCCCTCTTCTCTGCAACCCCTCTTCCCCAATCACCTGTTTCAATTTCTCCTAGCTAGGCCAGTAGTGCATCACTCTCTCTCCCCTCCCCGGTTCCCCATCCACCACCCCCAGTTACAACCCACTGACCACATGTCACAGGTCTCTATTTAAACAATTTCCACGTCCTACCAGATCCATTCGTGACACACACCGCCGGACAAGCCACACCTTGCAATTTACAGCTAAGTACTCCTTTAAAAAATTTTTTTTTAAACAGTATTCATGTGAATCTATACTTTATCTCCTCTCCCTATTTCTTCGTCCTGTATGTTTTTGTATGATTAAGGCTCACGCCGAAACGTCACAACTTTGTAATTGTTAAGTAATAAAGCTGCTCCTACTTTTTTTCCGATTTTATACATTCTGGTATCACAGCTTTACTGCAGTGCTTAGTGTATAGTTGTATACATCAATTATTGTGTTTTTAGACCAACACCGCTCTATTTCACGATTATCTCCCTCAGACCACTCTGTTTTTGTTGTTGTTGTTTTTTTCCTCATTGAATTTAGTGGATAGCATGTCACCCCTTCCTAACCAGGGGTGTCACAGCCCCACAGTACTTTTCTCCAGATTGTACGTCATATGTGTACCACGTTTGGTTGAAATCGCACCAACACAGAGATAAGACAGATGAGCAAACAAAAGCCTGTCTCATGGATGATCAGAAAAAGAAGATGGGCATATGTAGGCCATGTGATGAGAAGAAACAATCAGAGAATATCAAAACAAGCTATCAAGTGGAGCACAACAGACAGAAGAAAAAGAGGTCGACTACGTGAACCTCTAAAGAGGACACAGTTAAGAGAAGCCAGTTTAGTGGGCATAACATCCCACAGTTGAAAAAACTCGTCGAAAACAGGAGAACTTGGTAAACAATTATGCGAGCTCCATGCAACGTTTAACGGCACGGGATAGATGTAAGATATAAGAATGCCCAGTTCTATCGGTAAGTTTCATTACTCTCTAGATTTGAAGTTTCAAACAGCCAAGGTGAATATACTTCCGGTTGGGTGGACATTGTAAAACAGCGGAACAACCAGGGGTCTCACATATTTTGTTTACATTTTTGCACGGTAAACGATGTTCAACCGGCTAAGAAAGAAAAAGGACGACAAGGCAAGTTTTGTATATACTTGTGTGCTGTTTGTTTTATCTACCCACATGGTGTGTGTTATTCGCACTAGTTCGTTGTGTATCATGTTTCTCTAAGACACTTACGAGGTCGAGAGCTGTGGGTTAACATGCACGCTTCAGGTAGTGAATGATGTTTCTTAAAGGCCAGTTTTCCCAGACTACCCATCCTCCTCCTTTTTTTTTAAAATCCAGCAGTTTGTTTTTCCCGTGTTCCAAATTTATACTCCTCAGTTGTTGGTACTGGCTCTTGAACTCAATTTTAGTGAGTTTGTTTATGTTTGTATGTTTATAGTTTCACGATGTGGTAGTTATTACTGTTGATCAAGGTTATGCAGTAGAAAGTACACGACCAGATATTTAATGTCATGTAGTTCTTATATAGTAATTAAATCCCACTAGAGTACTGAAAAGAGGATTCAATCTCCATACTTTCAACAAATTCTAATTAATTTTCGTTTTCTATATCTATAATCTCTATAATCAAGTAAATTGCAAATTCACGTCTAAAGTAATGTATTTTATAGTGTCAAAATGTGTATAATATAACATAATTTTAAATATTGCTGCAGTTGTAACTTAGCAGTAATAATTAAAGTACTTTTTACAATGTAACTGACAAGCAGTGTTTAGTCTGCAAAAGAAATTATGACATCTAATGATAAATCAAATGCAAAAACTGTCAATTAGTCATAAATCATGCAGAAAATATGTCAGTTAATCACAAATTATGCAAAGATGTTATCTATTCATAAACCATGCAGGAAATATCATGTCAAATATTTCACAAATCTGCAGATTATTGCATAATCTACAAAAAATGTATATCATTTAAGCCAAGTATTTCATGAAACTGTTATGTTTTGTTATGCTGAGAGGCCTACAGGAGTGCTGTTAGGGAGGCAAAGTTCCACAAGGGACATGCAAATGAATGAATGTTATGTTACCTAAGGCACTTTTTTCATCAATTTTGTGGGTTTTTTTTTTTTATTGTTTGTTTTCTGTGGTCATACCTAATGTGGTGACAGCTTACTATGGAGGTCATTGTCTTGTAGTCTGGTTTTGAAAGAAAAAATATATGTAAAATATATAGGATATATACAGACATGCACTGTTTAACAACCTTCCACATAACAGCCAGTTGCATTAACTACCAGGCTCCCATAAAGATGCCATAGACTGTATCAACAAAGGTCTCAAAGTTGATATAAAGATGACTGCACAGTGATCTGCACATCATGTTTTCAGTAATGTGGAAACAAACACAGTTGTAGTAAGATCCTCTTTAGCTAGAGCGACTATTTCAGTGGTTTTTAAGCACATTATGGCCCCAGAACATCCTGAAACAAGTTCTGCGGGTGCTTCCAAGAAACAAAGGAAAGTAATAGATGTTGAAACTAAATGAAAAGTAGCAAACAACAAGAGAAATGAAAACACACTAAAACTTCTGGACACAAGCTAGATATGGCCCATTCCATAGCAGTGACCATCCTCAAGGATAAATGCAAGATTCTTGAAGCTGTTGAAAGGTCTGCTGGCTTGAGAGCAACCAGAGTAAAGAAGCAGCAAGTGGCATCCATATTGGATATGAAAAAGTTCCTTATGAACTGGATAGAACACCAGAGCCAGAATTGAACACCCCCACCCTCAGAACCATGACTTTCATGGCAAAGGCACCAAGCCTATTTGAAATGTTAAAGGAAAAGGCTGGGCTAGAATATAATGTACATTTATAGCTGGCTTAGGTTTGTTCATGTGGTTTAAGAAGCATTTTTTTGTATTTTATTATCTGTTATTTGTTACTATCATTTACTGTGGTTTTTACATGTTAGGCAGTGTTTTTTCATATACAGCAGTTTTGACATATTAGGAAGTGTACATTATTGTATATATGTATATGGTATATACTGGTACTGTATGTGTGTATGTATGTGGATCTGCTCAGTGATTAAATCGCTTTACAACAGCCTGATCAGAATCATATACAGTTGTTAACCGGTGCATACCTGTATATAAAATCCAAGACCATTTACGTTATAAATAAATACTACCTAATTCAAGAATATTTTAAATGTTTTATATCATTGGTTAAGGAGTAGAAGTGTTTAGTCAGGTATCAGGGATAGCAAACCATAGTTATCTATGACCTTACAGTTATGTTTTGTAGTGGCACTGGAAAAAAAACAGGTTGCATTAAAAGCATGATTAATAAAGTATGGATCAGTGTGGTCACTATGATGGTAGTGTTTTCAGAAGCCTTGCATGGCAGATTTCTGGGTGAGTTTCATGATATCATTTTTTTTTTTTTTTTTGAGACACTAAGGAATGAGGAATGCTATGATAACCTGCTAAGGTCATTGTCTGCTTATTTTTTTTTATTTTAGTTATCAGTAAGGTGTTTAAAGAGCACTGTTCAGTAGCATTAGAAATAAGAGCAAGATAACACAGTTAGTTATGGTTAATCTGAGGATTTTAAATGCATCAGACATCTGGAGAAGCAGTTTTCTTTTTTTTTTTTCTCTCGTAGGCTGGGAATTTAAGATACATTTTAAAAAATTAAAAAAAGCCAGAAACAGCAGAAGTTGAAAAAAAAAAAAAGGGGTGAAAATGTAATACTCAAACTGATTGAGATACCATCCAGCAACCCACAGCTTGCATCAAGCTTGTCTAACAACAGCCAACTAGGCAAAAATTTTATCACCCCAGTGGTGCCCCTGGAAACAGACGGCAGTCTGGCCAGGTGAACAGGGACCACACTGGAAAGAGGAACCGGGTCCTAAAATTGTGCCGAGCTGAAGTTTGGTATGTTGGGCAAACAGGTGCTTGCCTGTGACAGAATGCAGCCAACACCTTTTCAGGATGAATAAAAAAAAAAAAAAAGAAATTACTCAATACAGAAGAAAAAGAAATGAAATACTTGTATAACAAAATGAGTCAGGAATTTGTGGATAAAATAATTCATTGTCTAAGGAAAATTAGAATGTAGGGGATGATGACCTTTTTTATTAGATGTAGATTTACAAGTTATTACCACTTAAAAAAAATACAGGAATAAATTTAACCATAGGCACAAGTTTAAAGTTTTCAAATTAGTTAATGTTTTGTAAATGACAGCAGCATTTTCTTATTAAAAAAATTTTTTAAAAATAGATTTTGAAGACCAATTTAACAGCAAAATCCCTTAACCATTTTTTGCAATGTAAAGAGACACATTCAAGCAGATCTCTCTCTCTCTCTCTCTGAACCTTAAGTGCCCAGGGCACATAGGGCTTCTGCAAAGGTTTTCCACAAATGCTTGTCTTTTGCCTTTTTTTCCCGCTCTTCCCCATGTGAGCCCTCTATTGCTCAATATCCTCTCTGTTGTTCTTCTCCATGTCTCTTTTGGTCTACCCTTAATTCTGTTCCCCTGTGGTGTCCATCTTAGTGCTATTTTTGGTAGTGAGTTGTCAGTCATTCGGAGCACATGTCCCAACCATCACCAGCATCTTTCCTCAGTAATTGCTGTCAGTGGCTTCATCTGCATTTCTGCCAGCAAGATGTTATTTCTTATGGTGTTTGGCCAAAATATTGGCTTAATATTTTTCTAATTCTTCGTAAACATTTAGTCTGGAAAGAATTCAACTTGTTTTCTATGGTTTTGGTGATTTTCCAGCATTCGCTTCCATAAAGTAGTACACTTAGAACATTACTCTTAAATATCCTGATTTTTTTATTCATGCTTAGTTTTTTTTTTTAATTTCCATATTACAAAAGCCTGGTTTGCTCTAGTAAATCTGCTGTTGGTATCCTCTGTGCTGTCTCCATTTTCTACTACTCTGCTGCCAAGGTATACAAATTCATTGACATCCTCCATTAACTTGGTATCTACTCTGAATACATTTCTGTTGTTCACATTTTGCTTCATTAACTTTGTCTTTCCTACGCTGATCTTTAGTCCTATGTTGTTTGCATTCTGAGTTAGATTGTTTATTTTATCTTGCATATCTTTGTGGCTGCTTGATAGTAGACAAATGTCGTCCGCAAAGTCAGGGTCCTCCACCACTGTGTCAAGGGTCCATTGTAATCCTCTGCGTTTGTCTGATGTTGCCTCCTTCATTAACCAGTCTGCTGCCAAGATAAATAATGTTGGTGATAGTACACATCCCTGCTTCACTCCTGTTTGTAACCTAAAGGTGCTGAAGGTATTTTCTCCACAGATCACTTTGCGCTGAAGACCCTTGTAAAGGGATTTGATTACATTCACTATCTTATGGGGGAGGCAGTGCCATCTTAGGATTTTCCACAGTGCATCTCTGTTGACACTGTCAAAGGCTTTCTCAGAATCTATAAACAGTGCATATGTTGTGGTATGCCACTCATTTGCCTGCTCTAATATTTGTCTAAGTATAAATATATGGTCTATGCATGATCTTCCTTTCCTAAATCCTGCCTGCTCTTTTTGAAGTTTTCCCTTAAGTGCTGAATTCTGTTGAAGATTATTCTGCAAATACTTTACTGTTGAGTGACAGGAGGGTAATGCCTCTCCAGTTCCCACAATCTCTGAGGTCACCTTTCTTTGGTAGTTTTACTATAAGGCCAGTTTTCCACTCCTCTGGAGCTTTTTCTAGATCCCAAATTTGTTGTAGTATCTGGCAAAGTTGTTTTGGTGTTTCTGTTTCATCTGCTTTCAACATCTCAGCAGGTTCTAAGGACTGTTATTGCTGGAGGTGGAGTGGAGAATTTGATCTCCACTCCAGCGGCGTGCGTCTCAAACAGCCTCTGGCAGTCAAGTCCAACTCCTGGCCTTCTCATGGCAGAACTGTTTAAACTGACAGGAGAAGGGGCGAGGGCGAATATCTGGCACCTGAAAACCAGATACTTAGGGTAGATGAATGGCACGTTTGGTAGCTCATCTGCCGCTGTTGGCGAGATTCTTCAGCTGCCGTGCATGTAGCGGTGTTCCTCCCGGCCAATGAAGAAAGGTGCAAATGGGGTTGCCGCACAGCATCACTGCGGAAAAGGTGGTAGAAAGGATAAAGCGAAGCAAACAGTCAAATCACGGCACCTCTGGTCTGGAGGTTGGCCACGTCCTGAGTGCACTCATATCAGGTGAAATGCCTGAACCGGCTTAACCCAGAGGTTAAGACACTGGTGGTGAGACTCTTCGAATGCCGCGCGTGGAGTGAAGCTCCTCCCGGTCAAGGAAGAAAATGCGGAAAAGAAATAAAGGTTGCTGTGCGGCGCCAATGTGAAAAGGTGATGGAAAGGATAAAGTGAAGTTTAATCGGTATATCCAGTAGTATCGCTGCAGAGCTATACATACCACGGCACCTCTGCTCTAGAGGCCGGCCACGTCCGAAATACACCTACACTGGTGAAATATGCCTAAACCGGCACACACCAGGGGTGGAACTTGATGGCTAGACATGTCATGCCACCTCCGTTCTAGAGGTCGGTCACGCCTGATATACACCCATACTGGTGAATTTTGCCTAAACCGGCTCACACCAGGGGTGAATCTTGAAGGCTATGCATGTCACAGTACCTCTGCTCTAGAGGTCGGTCACGTCCCAAACACGCCCATACTGGGATAATATGCCTAAACCGGCTCAACCCGGGGTGGAAGTCACTAGTGGCAAGGATTCGTCCTCCTGGACAAAAGCTCCATCCTGGTCACAGCTAGGAAGGGTAGCAGCCATGACCGCAAAATGCTGAAGTCGGAGACACTGAACCAGGGCAGTCTAGATAGGCAACCACCTCTCACCCAGCGGGGATGTTTGCGTATCCTAATGACGCTGATGTTTTCCGGTGAGAAAGTCCAACTCTGGACTGGATGGGCAACCACCTCCCACCTGCCGGTGATACACGGGTATCTCAAAACACGTCGAGGTTTTCCGGTGAGAAGGTCCAAATCTGGCCTGGGTGGGCTACCACCTCTCACCCAGCAGGGATGCACTGATATCCTAAACACGTCGAGGTCTTCCGGTGAGAAAGTCCAACTCTAGACTAAACTGGTGCAACGAAAACCACGGTGTCACGCAATCCGCTTCAGAGACCCACCAAGAATACAGGCTAAAGCCCTGCGATACTCTGAACCCCTTGTGGTCCTCTTGTGGACCACAGGTGTAAATTCAGTAGGATCACAGTGCGGTTTTGGTGGTAGAAGCGAACGAAGAAGAAGAAGAAGAAACATCTCAGCAGTCAGTTCATCTTCACCTGGTGCCTTGTCTAATTTTAGCTTATTTATTGCCTCCTTTACTTCACTTATTGTTACTGGTCCTGTATTGATGTTTAGTTCCGTTTTTGCTTCAGGTATGTCTATTGTTTGTGCAGCTTGTGTTCTATTTAGTAGGGTGTTAAAGTGTCCCCTCCATCTTTCAATTTTTTCTCTTTCTCCACTGACCAGTTGTCCCTTATGTGTCCTTACTACATTCTCACATCTTGTGCTGAAGTTACCTGTCATCTGCTTTGTGATTTTGTATATGGTTTTCATGTCATTTGCATATGCTGCTTTCTCTGCTGCTTCTGCTAAGTTGCCATAGTATTGACGTTTATCTTGACGGCATGATTCCTTCAGTTCTTTGTCTTTTTGTGCATAATTACTTAAAACTTGTTTTTTAGCCTTTGTGATTTGGTTTCAGTAATTTTTTTATTCCTTTTCTTTGCTCTATCTTTTCCCATGGGGCCTTGCTTATCCATTCCTACTTTCTCCATTTCTGATATCCCAGCATCTCTGTTGCTCCTGTAGTGTTTTATTGAACTCTAGTGTAGACATTTCTGCTTCATCTTGCAGGACACTGAAGCGATTCTTAAGTACTATTGAGAATTCATTCCTTGTTTGCTGGTCATTCAGTTTTGCTGTATCAAAACGTGCCTTTCTGTGTTCTCCGATTTAGGCTTTCCATAATTTTAGTTTTATTTTTGCTACTAGAAGGTTGTGATCACTTCGTACATCTGCTCCTTTCCTTGCTCGCACATCTTGTAGTGATCGTTTCCACTTGTTGTTTATTAGTATGTGATTGATTTGGTTTTCTGTGATTTTATCTGGGGAGCTCCAAGTCACTTTATGGATGTTTTTATGTTGGAAAATTGTTCCCTCCGATGGTCTTGCATTTTCTTCACAGAAACTGTACAGTCTTTCTCCATTTTCATTTATTTCTCTGATTCCATCTCTTCCCATGATTCTTCTTCTATCTTCATTTCCCTCACTTACTTTTGCTTTGAAGTCACCCAAGATGAGTAGCATAGCATGCTTGGGTATTGTTTCTACTGTTGCTTGGAGGCTGTTGTAAAAATCTTTTAATTCCTCTTCAGCTGCTTCTGTTGGTGCATAACAAACTATAATAGACAGCTTCGTGAATCTTGAGTTGAAGCGTGCATATAATAATCTCTCATTTATAGGGGTCCATTTCAGCAATGCTGTTGATGCTTCTTTTGTTATAATCAGTGCTACTCCTCCTTCATGATGATCTTCTTTACCTGACCATATTATTGTATCTTCTGTGTGCTGTGTTGTTAATTTCCTTCTGCCTTGTCCTGTCCATCTTGCTTCTTGTATTCCTAGTATGTCTAGTTTGCATCTGTGCATTTCCTTGATGGTTTGTGCTAGTTTTCCAGTCTGGTTAAGTGTTCTTACATTTCAGCTGCCTATTTGCATGTTGTCTTTAGGTTCCAGGAGGTCTGCAGTCGGGCTGGGGACTTCCAGTAGCTGGCTTTCATCCATAACCTTCATGGGCTCAGTTTCCTGATAAGCATTTCTCCTTCCACCTGCATTTGTTTTTTTCCCTTGCTTCTGTTTCTGTAGCAGTCAGATAGTTTTTTTTTTACCAGATAGGATTGCTGGCCCTATGCAGAACCCTCTTTAGTCGCCTTTTATGTCATGCGTGGTGGGGTACGGTGGTCCTATTCTTTGCAGATCCCGGGTACCACACGGGGGATTCAAGCAGATAAAGATACCAACATTTTTTCCAACAGCAAACAGTAGGAAATGTTTGTAAAGTAAATGTAACGTTTCTGGCACAATATTAGAATTTGTTCTAGGTTCAATTTAACTACTCCAGCAACTAGGATCTAACAATGCTGTTTTTATTCGTTCATTTAAAAATTGTTGGATGTTCTTTGAAAAGTGTAAATTTCCATTAACACAAATAACATATGTTTCATTTATAAACAAAAAATGATTGCTTGGCTTAAGATTTGTTATGTGTGTGCCCACAATCCATCCTCAGCCACCTTCCAGCCAAGGCAGATTTATCCCTTCCAGCCTGCTTGGTAATAGGTCTGGCAGCAATGATATCAATGAAGCACAGGTGATAAGCTAGCAACACTCTACAAGGTTTTATTATTTAGTTTGTTGGTGAGGAGGGATTTGTTTACGAGGCCAAGTCAAAAAATAAGCACAGATCAAGAGATGTAACCATTGAAAAATATATAAAAAGACTTTCTTATTTTGCCTTAGAATATTTTCATGTGTTTTTCAGTTTTTACGTCCCTTGATTTAGTGGTTTTTGTCTTGCCTTCGTAGTTGTTGGTGAAGGGGGTTCTAAAGGCTGAGTGATGAGAATGTGAAATTTGTTATGGTTTATGAAAAAGTTAAAATGCTATGGAAATCTTCCCTGGTATAGTTCACTGATATCACCGATTCTCATAATGGGTGGCTCCGCTCTTCCAAACAGTGGGTAAGTCCGAGAGAGCAGTGAGGGAACAGGTATCTGCAAGGGGCCTTACACTCAGATTGGTGTGTATTGAGGGTGCCAACATGGGAGGCAAGGGGGCAGCAACCCAAAGGAAGTTTGGAAATCGCAGATGGATATGAACACTTATATCTTAGGTAAATTAGAGTTTAAGATTAGTATAGCCATGGTAAGCTGACTTCTATGCAAAAGATACAAAAGGGGTTTGGGTGGGGTTGTAAACCTGGCTATCTATATGCTCAGCCAAGCCAACTTTTAAAGAAAATGTGATGCACAACATATTTGTGTTAGAAAACTGCTCAGAAAATGAAGAATATCTTCTCTGCAAGGTAAGATGCAGCAGAATAAGCTATAAATATGTCTGTATGTTAAATGACAAAAATAGATTTTCATGTTAAAAAAAAATTCCTTGTAAAAGAGATTTCACATGAGCTCAAAATAGGTGAACAAAACAAAAAGGTTGAGGATACTAATTCAGTGGTTCTCAACCTGCAGCCCATGGACCTTAAACATTATCAGGGGGTCGGCCACAGCATTATCAATTTGGTATTAAGTGCCATTTAATGAATAAAAACAGTTAAAGGTTCATGACATTGTATATGGTATATATGATGATGTCCCACAACTTATATGTAGCTGAAAATGTGCTCCTTGGATGTAAAAAGGCTGGGAACCACTGTACTCAGTAATTGTGATAAATATTAGGAGAAGTAGACAAGATAAAGGTGACAACCTTAAAGGCACTATAGTGAGCTGTTGAAGACATAAGCATAATATCAGCAGGTTGTTTGTATGTTAGAACTAGTGATAAACAAATGATGAAGCAATATAGATATGAGAGTTTACATGCCTTAATTGTTGTTAAATCTAGTTTGTGTAGTTAGATCACATACCTGTGTATAGTTTTATTTATTTATTTTTGTTAACAATTATATTCCACACTAAAGTCTAAATTTTTTGCAGTTTCCATTTCATACTGAATTAAGTCCAGTTATTTTTCTGTTGTATTTCTTGCATAATTAAGTTTTTTTTTGTTGTTGCATGTCATAATTAATTGAGTCAGAATGTTACATCCAAAATTTCAGATTTTCTAGATATTTTAGTAATTTTATGATTAGTTACATTTCATGATTAATGAAGTCTGAATAACACAGAGCACAATGAACTTATGTCTGCATCAAAACCATCTTCAAAGTTGAAGAATGCCTTTAATAAGAACTAGCAAATTAGAAGCAGTAAAGTCTACAAAATAATAAATTTATGGAGCACAGTGTGCGTGTGGCCATTGTTTAAATTAAAGATACATACCATGCATTATAATAACTGTCACAGTTACATTGCTTGGATTCATTTAGATTTAACCTATGATTTTTTTTTTAAACTCAGCATTTTTTGTTAAAATTCACAATCAGAAGTGTTACATTTACTTTAAGCCTATTTCTCACAGTGACATTACACAGAGCACTATTAAATCTATATAATAACTTAAGTATTGTTAAATCTACAAAGTAGACGCGTTTGACGGTATGGATTTTGCTAAATTATCACATTGGTCACTTTTAATTAAATCAAGCCATCATTGGTAAAGTAAGTAATTAGAGTCATGTACTGGCTTCACTTTTTTATTTAGTTAATTCCCTGATATTTCTTCATGTGCACATGCTTAGTTTAATATAAATAGTATTGGCCTATTGTATGCTGTTAAATGTAAATAATTCAGAAAGATCCTAGAAATACTTCTTTTGAGTCTTTTTTTTTCTTCTGTAACTATATTTGTTCTTAATTAAATCTAGTATTGTATTGTTCACTTTTTTTTTTTTTTAGTTAAGTGTCATCTAAGATTAGTTAATTCTGATATCATTTACATATAAAGAGTGTTGTAAAATTTCCTTTACATATTCCAGGGCTATTGTAGGAAGACAGATGCACCCACACGGAGAAAGTGTGTGTTGTGGTGTTTTTTTTTAGAGAGAAATTCACAGTTTTAAACATAGCTTACAGGGACTTAATGTAAGCACACCCCTTCACTCCCTTTTCTCACACACGCACACACGCACGGCAATTACATGGCACATGTCAGTGTGACATCTGAGTTCTTCCCAGGTTGTGTGTAGTAACATCCATGATTTGTTGCTTCACAATGTTCACATCCTGTAGATGGATGGAGTGGGGGGGGGGTACTTGTCTTTACCCATAAGAGAAAGCCGCAAGATGTCAGGTCAGGTGATCCAGGAGACCAGTTACAGTGACCTCTGGAAAGTGTAAAGGAGGTTTTACACTTTTTTTTTTTTTTGTGCTGAAACATGAAATTTATATGTATCATGAAATAAAACACCTGATATAATTTTATATATACATTTGTAAGTGTAATTTTATCATTTTTTTTATTACCAAGTCTTCTTGTGTGGAAAGCCAAGTGACATTACTAATCTGTGTGCTTGCTGGTTTTTTTTTGGTAGTCTTTTTACTATTCTGCTAGGCTTATAACACCAGACTTATGCATTGATATTGTCAGGCATGAACTTGGCATTGACTGAAAGAGAAACTAGCTCAAAGGTCCTAGTTAACAAAATCCACAGTTATTAGCTCGCAGTTCTTATGTTACATTATGCCTTTTTGTTCTATTTTTAAAGAAAAATTTGTTAATCACAGCTTAATCATTTTTGCTTTATTTATCCTTTTATTTGTTTGGTCTTCTGTTTCTCCTCTTAAATTTTTAAAATAATTGTTCTTCTTTCTTTTTTTTGTTTTAATATTGTCAATGCTGGTGTATTTAAAGAAGACGTTATCCATAATTGAATTTTAATGATTCATGTGGCTTGATGTTGAAGAGATGATATATGTTTTGTATGTGTAATCATTAGCTGTATTTTCATTTATAATATTTCAGCATGTATTGAGCTGCGAAGGGATAAGGAGTCTAGGTGGCTCAGTTGTTGGTATGTGCTTAATGAGCAATGGGCCTTAGGTTCAGGTCATATACATATATATATATACATATACATACATATATATTTATACACACACATATATTTATACACATACATATATATATATGTATATGTGTATATATATATTATTGAGGAAAGACACTGGCAATGGTTGGGATGTACTCCAAATGACTGACAACTCACTACCAAAAATAGCACTAAGATGGACACCACAGGGGAACAGAAGTAAGGGTAGACCAAAAGAGACATGGAGAAGAACAACAGAGAGGATGTTGAGCAATGGAAGGCTTACCTGGGCAAGAGCAGATAAAAAAAGGAAAGGACAGGCATTTGTGGAAAACCCTTGCGGAAGCCCCATGTGCCCTGGGCACTTAAGGTTCAGATATGTATATATATATATATAAACTAAAAAAAAAATTATAAAATACAAAGTTCCTTATGAAAATGTGCATCTTCTCAGAGCAGAAATAAAACACCGTCTGTCAAGGACAGAAAAGATCCAAATGTTCCTGCTGGGAATGAGGCACTGTGGAATGAAGGTGCAGTCACACAAGATTACTGCCACCAGTAATCCAGAATATGGCTACAGTTTCCACTGATTCCTTGTCCATATTCAGCAAAAAAGTGCAAACACTTTCAAAGGTCTTGACAAAGCCCCTCCATCTTTGTGGAGAAACTGCTGGGTTACCTTGATCTCATGCAGCAGACAAGAACAAGCAGATGCCGCCATGTTATTTCAGAGACTTTTGGTTATTTAGAGGGAGAGTCAGAGCCAGCACAGAGAAATTCATAATCTGTTCTTATCACATTTACAATAAAATCTAACAGGTTGTGATGGCTGAGCCATGTGTAAAAAATCTGTTTCATTGTGCCAGTTCACATGGGAGTAAGAGGTAACAAATGAGCAGACAGGCTTGCTGATATGGCCACTGTGGAAAACGGATGAGCAGTGAACTGGGCTGATATTCTAAATGCTCTTAAGGAGGCTGGCCACATCAGGGATTCCAGCAATGACTGTGAATCAGAGACCTTGAACAGATTGCTTGAGCACAGTGTCAGATGAGGTGTAGCCAGATAAGAGCGCTGTGTAAGGAGTCAAAGAAGACTGATAAACCAACAAAGAACTGGTGTTGTCAGTTGTTGCATGCTAGGGGAGATACTGAGGAGGGGATTTGATCACTAACTGTCCAGTGTGCAGTGAGGATGATCTGTCAGCTAACTGACTAACTAACTAAAAAAAATGAGAGTTGTAAGGCCAGACTTGCATATAGAAACAAGAGATGAGAGAGAAAAAGATCAAGGGGCAGCTGAAGGTGAAAATATACATAGAGAAAGAAGATTGTAGAAAACTTGGGGTTAACAACTGGAGAGAGGAACCAAGGTCGGAGATGAATGGAGATGAACTGTGTTTACAATAAGCCTTCAAGGACTAGAAATGGTAGATTGAGAAACAGAGAGTTAGGAGGAGGAGGAGGAAGAAGGGGTATCATAACCTTCCCCAACTTCCCCAACTTATTTTGAATGTGGCCTCAGAAAGTCTTTAGTGTCTACTGTTAAGACTGGGCAGGGCTTCAAGCACGTCTTCATATAAATTTACAGAGTTATGCTCAAGTTGGCATTGGATGTATGCACAAAAAATTTTTAACAAAAGGATTTTATGTATATATTCTTGGCAGGATATAAAATCTGAAAAACACTATCACAAATTAGTCATAATGAAGTAATGGAGAGCATTGTCCTCATTTATTTTGAGTTATAGTGAAGATGGAAAGTTCTGGAACATTTCTTTCATGCTGTCAGTGTCATAATGCTTCTGTTTGTGGCATTTGCTGGAAAAACAAAGACTGCAACCATTGTTTATTTTCCTTGCAACTAGTGTTTACTATATACATATACATTTGTGTGTGCGTGCATGTGTGTGTGTGCACGTGTGTGTGCACACACACACATACACACACATATGTATGTATGGATGGATGGATGTATGTATGGGTGTGTGTGTGTGTGGGGGGGGAAATGGATGGATGTAGGGATGGATGTACAGACGGATGAATAAGTGTGTGAAACATTTCAAAACTTTGCAACAAAGAAACCACATAATGGACCATGATTATTTTTACACCAAGAAAGAGAGAGAGAAACTCTTCCCTTTTTTTTTTTTTTTTTAAATAAAGCCCACTCACCGAACTCTTGTGGTTTGCTCCTAGGAGGCAGCAGTAACAAATATGGCGTTCAGTAAACGTGACCGTCATTTTGTGTTTTGGAATATGCAAAAACCTCGTCTGCTGTGACTGTGCAGCAACATTTTCGAGTGGAATTCCAGAGGGCAGCACTTATTTTCAACAGTATCAAGAAGTGGTATTTGAAATTCTGGGATGAAGGCTGTCTGTGCACAGCTCCTCGGCAGGAATGTCCAAGACCATGTGAGGAAACTGAGTCGTGTTAGAGAAGCTTACCAGCAAAGCCCCCGCAAGTCCACCACATGTGCAAGTTTACAGCTAGGAGTCTCACAATCAACAGTGTGTTGAATTCTCCATAAGAGATTAAAGTGTAAGTCTTACAAGCTTCAGCTGCATCAGTATCTCAGCGAAAATGCCAAAGATGTGCGTCTGAATTTCTGCACTGAAATGCAAGAGAGTTTTGAAATTGATGGCTTCGCAGACTCACTCATCTTTAGCAATGAAGCTATTTTCCATCTGTCTGGAAAGGTGAATCGGCACAATGTGCGAATCTGGGGGAACCAAAAATCCCTGCGTAGTCACAGAACATGTGCAAGGCTCACTTAAGGTGAATGTCTTCTGTGCTGTTTCAAAAGAGAAGGTGTATGGACCATTTTTCTTTGAAGAGCCCACCATCACTGGCATGATTTACTTGGCCATGTTAGAAAACTGACTGATGCCTCAGTTGAATGAAGACATTAATGACTACATCGCTGTCCAGCTCACTACCACAGAGACATTTGAAGATATCTCAATCAAAATTTGTTACAAAGATGGATAGGACACAGGATGACAAGACAACGTGTTAATGGGGTTGGCCACTCGGTCCCTTGTGACTTTTTCTTGTGGGGGGTTGTGAAGGACATCGTCTTTGTGCCATCACTCCCCGATAATCTCCAGGATCTTCGTGACTGTATCACCACTGCTATGGCTCTGGTCGACCATGATATGCTGACATGCGTGTGGGAAGAAATGGATTATTGTATAGATGTCTGCCGCATAACCAGAAGTGGACACATTGAGCAGTTGTGAAATACGTAAAAAAAACTTGGTGAGATTATCTGTAATTCAGTCTAAAAAAATTTGGTATCCGTTACTTGGTTTATTGCGATTTTTAAAAATGATTTACACACCTATGAATAACCCTGTATGTTTATATATATATATATAGCTTTGCTATTGGCTGGAAACAGGCAGCATCATATTTGCTAGCAACTCTGCTTTGCTAGCAGCTCTGCTTTATTTACAAATATAAACAAATTGAATAATAAAATATGAAGGTGTAAAGCTTTATAGGCATGTAGTCTTTATCATTAGCTGTAGGAGCAGTTTTTAACCAAAATACGAGTACATTTGGACTTGGGGAAAATATGCACCAGTTTGTCACTTCACTTGATATGTCTTTATCCATGACATGACTGATTCTGACAACCACCCACAGGGCTTTCTGTGTCCAACATGCATGCAAAACTTTGCGTCAGCAGAAGCAGTTCAGACGCATTATGATGAGCAGCATAGTGGTCAAGATGGACAATCAGCAGATGACCAGGGGGTAAGCTTCATTTCTAAGCATGCTGAAAGTGATAGTGTTTTTTTTCAAGACGTGGGTGAAGGATCAGCATTTGTATAATGCAATGCCACAAAACTTGTCATTTTATATTATAATTGAACTTTTTGTGTAGGAGATGGATTTTGAAGCAAGCAGATTTTGGCAGTTCTGGAACTCGCTGAACATCACTTTGATGAACTGCTATTCAACATTTCACATTGTACTCATTTAATGTTTCAGAGACATCCTGTAGACACTTCATTGATCTATTTGAACTGCATTTTTGGGTTTCTGTAAGCATGTGTTGTTTGAATCCCAAGGTCTTTTATACTTGCCAAGTGTGTCTAAGCTGACATAATGTTGTATCTCTAAGCTGTCATAATGTTGTATCAAAGGCGGTCGTGAAGCATTTTTTTCCCTCATCTCAGGCACCCATCAATAATGTGCAGGACTGTAGTGTCAATCATAAATTTCATGTTAATATGGTCATATATGTCTTGTAGCATATGCATGCTATAGGGATGTGAAGTGTTGGTGCCTTCATATTTCAAGGCCACTGCAGCATTTGAGGTAGGAATGCCAGCACATATCCTCGCTGCATTTGTTTTCCTAAGGAAGTCCAGGCACCCGTTTTTAGAAGCTGGGTGAACCCTGGAGCTGGTTGGTCCAAAAAAAAAAAAAATCTGCTCGAATGTGAAATCGAACAAAGGACCTTCTGATGAGCAAGCGAGTGCACTAACTACTACACCACCACAGCACTAATATGGCCACGGAGTTAATTATATATTAAAAATAATGGCCTGCCTTCACCTTCTCATTTAAATCATGACTGACCTTTAAATCATGACACACAGTATAGCTACTACAGGAACTAAATATGTATGTGGTAATTTAAGGTTATTTAAAGTTTGAGTTTCTTTAGCTCATTATGTTCCACAGCTCAACATGGTACCTTGTCAGCTGCATCTACAGACTTACTTTTTTATCCCCACTTGCTTACATTGATTGATGCCATGCCAAAAAGTCCCCTTGCTCCCACTTCAGTAGTTGCCACTGTAGCTTTAACTCCTGCAAACTGCTTTAATTGCCTACCCATATCTCTATAATTAGAACTCTTGAATGTGCTGCTTTTCATCTTTTTTTTTTTAATATCCCCATTTCTTATTTAAAAAAAAAATATGCCAACTTTATCATTTATTGAATCCTGTTGTGTTAGAATGTTCAGTTGGTGCCGAAGTATTTGTGTAAGATGTCATCAGTTTTGGTCTAGCACACCCATCTAATTGTGAAGTTCATATAAAATAAAACTAAATTTAAACCTAGCTTACCTTATTCAGAAAGGAATTTTACAAATATTGTTTTATTAAAAACTTTTGGGCCTCTAGCATAGTCTTGACATATATCAGAAGGAAATTCAGAACCTGGCTTTTCATAATGTCACATTGATCATATACAGCATATAATGTACATTGTGGATTGGATTACACATTACCTTTAATCTTCTCCATTAATGAATCTTCTTCTTCTTCGTTTGCTTCTACCACCAATACCACCCCGTGATCCTACTGAATTTACTACTGTGGTCTCCAAGAGGACCACAATAGATCCCCGAGAGGACCACAAGAGGTTCAGGATATCATGGGGCTTGGGCCTGTATTCTCATTGGGTCGCAGAAGCAGGATTGCATGACACTGTGGTTTTCGTTGCACCAGTTTAATCTAGAGTTGGACTTTCTCACCAGAAAACCTTGACATGTTTTGGATATCAGTATACAACCGCCGGGTGAGAGGTGGTTGCCCATCCAGCCTAGAGTTGGACTTTCTCACTGGAAAACCTCAATGTGTTTTGGATATCAGTGTGTCCCCGCTGGGTGAGAGGTGGTTGCCCATCCAGTCCGGCGTTCGACTTTCTCACCAGAAAACCTCGGCGTGATTAGGATACACATATATCCCCGTCGGGTGAGAGGTGGCTGCCTATCTAGACTGCACCTTTAATGGATAAAAATGCTGTTCCGTTTGAAGTATTAAGCATTTAACAATAAATAGAGATAGACAGAGGTGTATGGTTCAGTTATACAGTAAAAGATAGAGAGGATGAAGAAAGTGGACAGAAGCAATAGTGGCAAAAAGTAAGATGGGCATGTACAAAGGAAAAACATGCAACAATCCAGTATGTCAGCAAATGCCTTTGTCAAGTAACACATACAAAAACAACACACCAGATAAATACACAACAAACAAATGAAAATTAAAACTTAGTTCTTTGGCATCCTTCTCATAAGAAAATTGGGCACAGAGTGCATTTGACACTGTGCTGTGAGAGTAGAGAACAAAAAATGGGTAACATTTTAAATTGAAATTCTTTGGGTTGTCACTCACATAGAGAGGAACAAATTATTATTTTGAATTCAGAGGCTAAACATGGAAAACGCATTAGTTGGCAGTGATGTTTTGGTTGATGGGTAGAAAATTCTGTTACAGAGATCAAAACAACAACACAGCTCACAAGATTAGTGGTTCTAAACCTGGGGACAAGGGGGTCCACAGACCAGCAGTTGGATTGGTTTGAGTAAAAAAAAAAAAATCTTAGCCTCATCTAGGTTCTATTTATTGTTATGTTGTTAATGAGGGGCCCATAATTGTTCTCAGCCTGGGAAGGGGGTCCATGTGCAAAAAAAAAAAAAAGTTAAGAACTACTGCCTTAGGTTGTTAGAAAAAGCACCCAAAGTAGGACAAAGTATTTGAATTCTTGACACTTTTACTTACATGGAATACTGCTGTAAGAATGACTAACACAAGTCAAACTAAGAATCTCCATTGTCTTTCATGCTTAGGAGGGATTTCTGTGTCCAATGTGTAAAATGTCCTTGACCTCACCAGAAGAACTTCAGATCCACTATGATGCTGTGCACAGTGATAGTGCTCCTTTTCCAGCCCCACATCTAACAAGGTTTGCTCGATTTTTCTTACCTCGGTAGAAAACTGTTCATTAGGATTGATGAGCAAGTTTGCACTGAAGAAGGCATGTGCTGTGGTTTTAGGGGACTGGGTCAGTGTCTTAAAAAAGTGCTTCAATTCACAATTGTTAATTGGGGGTCTATGAACAAGTATGTGCTGATGTGCTGAGAATTGAAGGATCAAGTACATCAGTACAAAGCCATTAAAATGATCTGAGAATTGAAGGATCAATTACATCAGTACAAAGCCATTAAAATGATCTGAGAATTGAAGGATCAAGTACATCAGTACAAAGCCATTAAAATGATCTGAGAATTGAAGGATCAAGTACATCAGTACAAAGCCATTAAAATGATCTGAGAATTGAAGGATTGAGTACATCAGTACAAAGCCATTAAAATGATCTGAGAATTGAAGGATTGAGTACATCAGTACAAAATCATTAAAAATGATCAAGTATGTGCTGAGAATTGTGGGACTGAGTGAGTGTTTGAAAGAAGTAAATCAACACAAAACCATTAAATAGGGTGAATGATCAAGTATGTGCTGAGAATTATGGGATTAATCAGGCTGAAGAAAGCACCTTAGTTTAAAAAAAAAAAATTGTTATTTAGGGTTGATGAGCAAGTATGTGTTCATGTGATTGGGTCTGTCAGAGAGACATCCATCCATCTATCCATTACCTTGGTTGGTGATCAGTTAAGCAGTCACCACCCATTACACCCTGTGGCATCCAGCAGGGCAGCAACAAATTCTCTTCACCTCTCACAGTCAGTGGCCAGCTTTTGTATTGTGCCCCAGCTATGCTATGTGCAACTCATTTCTTTTTGTACAGTTCTCCGCCAGGTAGCCTTGGGTTGTCCTCTTTTTTTCCCTCTGGGTTTCCATCTCACGGCTGTTTTAGCAGTGTTGCTGGGGTCTCTTCGGAGCACATGACCAATCCATTTCTACCATTTTTTTGCTGTTATGGCATGCATATCTTCTAGTTCACACTGGACAAGTAGGTTTCTATTATTTATTGTGGAAGACATAAGCCGGGTTTAATTTTTCCTCCCTGTGAGGGATAAGAGGACGCTAGGTCCTATGTGCTTCTTGAAATAAATAAATGTTGTGTTATTTACTAGTCACAAAAAAAATTGGCGAACTACCTTGTGAGCCCTATGTGACGTTTAATGGCATGGGAAGGATATAAGATGTAAGAGGGGTTGTAATCTGATGCTGTGAGGAGGTTCTGAGCTATTTATTACAAATGAAAAAGAAGTGGAACTTAGTGCAGAAGGAATATGATTGTGGAAGAGTTGAAATGTCAGATGTAGCTGAATTGTGAGTTCAAACCATGTGGTTCTAGCATCACATATTCCTGAATGTAGCAGTTCTCATTTTGGTTAAGAAAATTCTTTATTCCCATCTGCCGCTAATCCAGCTTGACCCTGATACTCGCAGCATCTTCTCTCATCTATCCCTATTAGCATACAGACGGGAACCAAATCTTAAGGACATCCTTGTCTATAGCCACCTGAGGCGGAACCTTGCATATGTTGGCACCAGAAAATGTAACCACCCATGCTGTGTTACCTGCCCTGTAGCCTGGAAAATGGAAATGATTGCCTTTCCCAAAACTATCCTCACTCTCCATGAAGGATTCATATGCGAGACCTGTAATGTGATATGTACCATTGTATGCTAAAGATGCAAGATAACTTATATTGGTGAAATTGATCTCAGATTAGGTGACCACATGTAGAAACATCTGTATGATATCACCCAGCCTACTTCAAAACCAGCCCCATATCATTTCAGTGGCCCCAACCACAGGCAAATCTGATTTTCTAGTAACAGAAGCCGCCTAGCGCTTGATATGGGATGCTGGAACCACATGGTTTGAGCTCACAATTCAGCTACAACTAACATTCCCCTCTTCCACAATCATATTCCCTCCATACTAAGTTCCACTCCTTTCTCACTTGTAACACATAGTTCAGAATCTTCTCACAGCATCACATTACAACACCTCCACCCCAGCTGTAATCACCTATTCCACCTTCTCCCAGCTAGATTACCATTATATCACTCTCTCACCTTTCTACGGCTCCCCCCTCCCCCTCCCCATTTATGACCCACCTATCACACATCACAAATCTCCATTTAAACATTCTCTACACTCCACCATGTGCACTTCTGAACACAGCCTCTTACAAGTCACAGCTAAGTGCTCCATTCATGTTGTTTTATTCTATTTTTTTTCAATTCTTATTTTTTTTACACAGCATTCATGTGAATTTATATTTTATCTTCTCTCTCTGTTCCTTTGTCCTGTGTGTTTTTGTATGATTAAAGTTCACACCAAAGTGTCACAACTGTGTGCTCAGTAAATAATAAAGCTGTTCCTACTTTTTTTCTTAGTTTATACATTTTAGATCTAATAAAATATGCCATGCCAAGGATCACACAAAATGGAGATGTACAAATTGCTGTTGGTGCAGAATCTGATGATAACTCATGGTGTACTTCAAAAGTTGCTTTTGAACATCTGAAACAAATAGTCATGAACCTTCTCGTGGTGTATAACTTTCTGGTGTTTGTAAATCAGAGTAAAGAAAGAAGAGAGAGAGAGAGAGAGAGAAAATAGGAATCATCATCATTTGTTTAAACCAAATTATGTTAAATATAATGCATTTTTTTTTTTTTTTTGCTTTCAGAAATGGTGAAATTTCAGGATTCGAGATTCAGGAGGTGTGTTTTAGTTTGCTTTGTTACTCAAATTTTTTAAATATTTGTTTTATGTATGAACTTTATAAGTTCTGAATTTGTGGTAGCTGAGATACTTCTCAAATATCTCAGTGGGCTAAGTGGCATGGGATAAAAAAAGCACCTGAGTTAATTGGAAGCACCAAGGACCACACAAGATGACTAAGCGTGATTGTCAACACTATCCGGCACAGCTCATAATAATAGTGATAGCTGAATTGCAATAAGCTTATTTATATTTTTTTTTTAATTTTCATTTTCATCTTATTAATTAATATGAAACAAAGATGAAGAAAATCTTTCCTTTTTTTTGTAGAGGAAAAAAAAAAAGCTAGGCAAGTCCAAAAGTAGTGCAACTCAAAGATCTAACCACTG
The DNA here is from genome assembly GCA_009760885.1 of Achatina immaculata. Classification (NCBI taxonomy): domain Eukaryota; kingdom Metazoa; phylum Mollusca; class Gastropoda; order Stylommatophora; family Achatinidae; genus Lissachatina; species Lissachatina immaculata. The sequence continues at coordinate 37,508,191 of CM019704.1, read as the reverse complement.
AAAATAAAGCGTATGAAGAGACTCAAGACTTTGACTTGCCCTCATTATAATTTTCAGACTGTTAGGAGTACTAAAGTCTGAGTCACTGTGTTATTCCTGTGATAAAACCATGTGTTGTGCGTTATGATAAAAGCTGTTCAGTTTCTTTGACTTCAGTCACAGCTTAATTTTCTAACGTTTTAATTTTGCTTTGAATTGATTGGTCAAATTATTTGCTCAAAAATAGCACAGTCTGAGTTTTGGAATGGTTAGTGCGCTAGTCTCTCACAGCGAGGTTGGTGGTTCAAGTCTGGGTGGAGATGTGCCTAGTCACCCAGGCTGTAGAAATGGGTACCTGGATCCTTCTGGTGCTGGGTAAGTAGCGGCGGCCAGGTGCCATGTTGGCCACACTGCTTGCTAGTGTTTTGACAGGTCAAGGAAAGTATGGGCTCTAGTAGTGTATCATTTGCTTACCGCAGCCTTAAGGGCTGTACATCTACAACATCAGCAGGATAGATACAGGACTGAACAGACATCTTTAATGCCCGCATAGAGGCAGGCCGGGCAACAGTATGTCTGTAAAAAAGAGCTGAGAGTAAATGTAACGATGTTAGACCATTATCACTGTTATAGTCACATGAATCAACAGAGAAAAAGTGTTTTCAGTACACTGAGAGATGTTTATAGAGATGGAACCACACATAGACTTGGCTGGAGCACAAAGATAATAATCCTAGCTAACTTTGCCTGAGGCCAGCAACTGTGTATTTTTGTTCATTTTTTTTTTTTTTTTCCTCCTTTGGTGTAGCTGAGAAAGGAGCTAGAAATGTTGCAAACACAGCTTCGAGGTTCTGAGGAGAGTAGAACTTTATGTAAGTACATAGCACCATACAGCTGGCCCTTCATGTAAGTGTATAACATATAACTGGCCCCTCTGTAAGTACATAACATCATACAACCAGCCCTTCATGTATGCACATAACATCATACAACCAGCCCTTCATGTATGCACATAACATCATATAACCAGCCCTTCATGTATGCACATAACATCATACAACCAGCCCTTCATGTATGCACATAACATATAACCAGCCCTTCATGTATGTACATAACATCACAGTAGTAGCCTTTAACAAATGTAATAGTGTATTCTTTTACATTTCATTAAAGCAAGAGTAGGCATCCCTAAATTACCTGCCAATGTGGTAGGTGCAGAAATTAAGTTAGCCATAAAATAAAAAACTTAAGAACGTTACTACATTAAAAAGAAAAATTACAAAATTGTTGAATGTTTGGTGGTAGCATGTCTGGTAATAGATACATACATTCTGTAGGTTCTACAAAATTTCAGCTTGGATCATTTCTTTGTCCGAAGCTGCAGCTAGGACATACCCCTGTGAAAAATTAAGAAAAAATTAATTGTTATTTAATTTCACACCTAAGTTATGTAGAAGACACTAATTCACTACATTTTCAAGAGTAAGTTGTCACAAGTGACTGTTGATGATAGAGTTGCCCACTCCTGCAATAATGTCCCTTCTTGCCATGATAGGAGAACACTGATCAAACAGATGGAAACCATCCAAAGAGGAAATCTTATTAGATTGGCAGTATTTAATAACAAAAGCATGTGCATCTTGTCTGGGCTGTGCTATTATTTATTTTTGCACTTTATGCAGCCAAAGCTTCAGCTTTCAACTCTGTTACACAGTCAAAGCCGCGACTTTCAGCTTTGTTGCTTGGCCAAAGCTTCAGTTTTCAACTCTGTTACACAGTCAAAGCCGTGACTTTCAGCTTTGTAATGCAGCTAAAACTTCAACTTTCTGCTTTATTACGCAGCCAAAATTTCAGCTTTCTGCTTTGTTATGTAGCCAAAATTTCAGCTTTCTGCTTTGTTATGTAGCCAAAACTTTAGCTTTCTGCTTTGTTATGTAGCCAGAACTTCAGCTTTCTGCTTTGTTATGTAGCCAAAACTTTAGCTTTCTGCTTTGTTATGTAGCCAGAACTTCAGCTTTCTGCTTTGTTATGTAGCCAAAATATATACTTTCTGTTTTATTACACACCCAAAACCTCAGCATAAAGAAAGGTTAATTTAAGCTGCTTAGTTTTATAATAGATATTATTTAAAATTTATGTTATATAGTTTTTTCCTTTTTTTTTTTACACAATTTATGTGTGAACATTAAATAATATATATGGTTCACAATGGTAGCATAATAGTTATGTTGAGGTTACAAGAGCATAAAGCATGTGTTGCCTTGTTTCTGCAGTGTCTTCTGAAATATTTCACGCTGAGCAAAAGTTAACACAGATGACCCTGCAGCTGGATGGCCTAAAGGCTGAGAAAGAAAAAGTGGAATCCAAGGCTGCTCAGCTGGTAGGTGTAAGAAAATGAGTTGTGAAAATAGCAGAAAGGAGAGAGATTGGAATGCCGTTTCTCCTTAGTGTTAGTGGTTGTTTATACTTGGTGGAGCATTTAAAGCACAAGGCTAAATTTTTAAAAAAAAAATTTTTTTTGGGATCTTTTAAGATTTCCATTCGTTCATGTAATGATAGGAGGACTTCAGAGCATTGTAATAACAGGAAAGAGAGGTGGAAAAATACAAAGAGAGATGGTGATGATAGTCGAGTATGAGAATATAATAGAACATCATCAAACTGATAGAAAATTTAAATGACCGAGGTCTGTGGAGAGATGTCAGTGCCAGTAGCAGTTGATATGGCGGCTGATAATGATAATTGTCACGTTTGGGGGGGGGGGAGGAGGAGGATGAACTTGCTGCTATTTTTTTAAAAAGCTGGTCTTTGTAAAATTTGTTGCTATAATTAGCAGTCAGTCTTTGGAGTTATTTCTTATCTTATATCTTATATCTTATATCCTTCCCGTGCCGTTAGACGTCACATAGGGCTCGCAAAGTAGTTTGCCAATTTTTCCTGTCTTCGGCGAGTCTTTCAACCTCATCAAAGGATTTTATGCCTGTTAACTTGGCCTCTCTTAATAATGTTCTCTTCAGAGTTTCACGCGGTCTGCCCCTTTTTCTTCGGCCTCTTGTGTTCCACTTGATAGCTTGTTTTGGGATTCTCTGCTCATTTCTTCTCATCAAGTGGCCAACATATGTCCATCTCCTTTTCCTGATCACCCGTGAGACTGGTTGTTGTTCAGTCATCTGTCTTATCTCTGCATTGTTCTTGAATTCATTCCACTTGATGCCGAGTATTTTCCTTAGGCATTTGTTTTCAAAAGAGTCTAATTTCTTTTCTATTTCTTTAGTTGTTTTCCAGCTTTCGCATGCATAAATGAGGGTGGATATTACATTTGAATTGAATAGTCTTAACTTGGTTTTTGTGCTTATAACTTTTGAATTCCATATGTTCTCAAGATTCTTGAAGATTGATGCTGCTTTTGCAATTCTGATCCTAACTTCCTTTCTAGTGTCACCATCCTGGTCTATGTAGCTGCCAAGGTATGCAAATTGATTGACTTCTTCAATATCTGTCCCTTCTATGTGTATTTTTCCATTTTGATTGATGGGAATTTTCATTATTTTTGTTTTGTCCTTGTTAATTTCAAGTCCTATTTTGCTAGCCAGTGAAGATAGGCTATCTGTTTTTTCTTGCATGGAATTCACATTATTACTGATAAGAGTTATGTCATCAGCAAAATCAAGATCTTCTAGTTGGGTCCCATGTACCCAGTCAATACCTGTGTTACCTGTGCAGCATTTTGTCATTATGAAGTCTATTGTAATCCCAAAAAGTAAAGGAGACAGTATACATCCTTGTTTCACGCCTGTTTCAATCTGGAACCATTCACTCATCCCTTCTTCTGTCTTGACTGGAGTTATTTACGTCATGTTATTTTAGGCTGGAGACCTTGCCACAATGAAAGCCAAAGTAGATGAGAGTGAAGGGCAAAGAAATGCACTTGAAGACCACATAAAAACACTAAAGGTAATGTCTTAGAATGGAAGGCATTGTGTGTGTGAAATTGTGAGCCTCAAGGGATGAAGAATTACAGCTCTTTGTTACCTACTTATTGTCATTCAAGATAGGTGTTTTCTAAAACGTTGAATGAATTTTTAAAAAAAATTTCTGTCAAAGTGTTTTTTTTTTTAACAGTATAATTTGTGCTATTTCAAGAATTATTAATTTGTGTGGACATACTGTCTTCAGTACGGAGGTTGTCGGTAATGAATCTCCAGCTTCATCTCTCCATTGCCCTAAATGGCGCACTTGCCCAGGCTGTATCCTGTTCCCTGTTATACGCTATCTTCTCATTAACATTTCTGTATACCTCTCACATTATTTCTGTCAGTCTTTCCCTACAGTAAGATCTTCAGTGTCGAGGTATACTGGATACACTATGTGCACAAGTTAACTCTTCCTGTGCCCAGAAAAAAAACACGGACGTTCCCGTTAGTGCCACACAAAAATCGCGGGTCTTGATATGTATATGGGATATAGTTGTAAAAGTGAGTTTACAAAGTATTTCCACTTTAAAAGTATACATATTATGCATGAAAATAGTTGCAAATGTAAGAAGATTTCATAAATGAAGAGTTTTTTAGGAAAAAAGAAGTAGTGTAATGATTTTAACTGATAATTGTATAGTGCTTATCATCTGCGATGCCTAGATGTACAGTGTTTACCATCGGCGATTTCCAGATCTACTTAAATTTTCATCCGATCTCGTTGTGTGGTGGCATTCTCACTAAAATAATGTCTGAAATAACCTTCTGACTACTTCTCCAGTCCCTTTAATAGGTCTAGATGTACTTGGGGTGCATTCAGGAACAGTGGTCGGGTCATAGGACATGTCCTTATGCCTCTGAAATCACAATAAATACTGAAATTTCTCCAATAAAACATCTATTTCGCTCGGTTGTTAGCCACACTTTAGATTGAACTATGAAAGGTCACCAGACATGTGCAGATAAATTGTGTACAATAAAAAGTTTTACAATAGTTTTATGTTGCAACAAAACAAAATCGCTATAATGAACATGGCAGTCACTAGACTAACAGGAAGTTGTTGTGATATCGACTATGGCAGGGAAAAGAGTTAAGGAATACTTTAATATTAGCAATAACAAAACCCACCCACTTTATAAATATATAAATATTATGAAAGGGGTCAGACTCATTCATTCATGTGACATGTCCTTTCCAGAATGTTGTCCCTCTCGCAGCTTCCTTGATTGCAATACAGTCTTGCGCAAGTTGAATGGCATCTCACATTGACACATTCAGACTTTCTGTGATGTCCTGAGTCCACTTACAGCAAGGTCATCTCTTTTGTCTTTTGCCGGACACTGTGCCTTCTATTATCAAAGATTAAAGAAAAGAAAATCATGGATGGAGGTTGGAAGATTCCTTGCAAACAATAATTGATCAGCAACCCGTTTCCCTGGAACCAGGCTGGATTAAATGCAACAGTCTAATGTACCAAACTCTTACTAAAGTACGCATAACACTGACCCGAGAATGCCGAAACTGGCCTGCGGGTAAAAACACAGAATGAAATAAAGAACTAATTAGGAAAATCTCAAGCCCTGAAGACATTGCTATCTATACAGATAGATCAGTACACAGAGGTATTAAAAGCAGGTGGGGTTTTGCAGCATACTGCGAAGGAAAGCTACTCAAGATCATGGCCAGAGCATACCACATCACCAAGCATGCAGATGGAAACTGAGCCTGTCACACAGGCCCTGAACTGGCTGATGACTCAGAATGTACAATGACCTACAGTCATCACAGACTCTTAGAGTCTTTTAAGATAGAACACTGTACCCTTAGAAGAGAGTGGTTGAACATACTATCAAAAATGCAAATAGAGAGCATCACATGTATATGCCTGGGGCACTCTGATGTTGTTGGCAACGAAAAAGCAGATCAACTTTCAGCAAGGGCTAAACCCACTAAGAAACATCAGGTTGGACAAACAAGACATATATCAGTCTTTCAAGCAGCAAACTGAAGAATCTGTGCAAGAAACTTTCCTCAAAAATACATGCTACGCCCACCTCAGTAAATTACGTGTCCTCAGAGGAAACGGAACCAAATCCCAGTTGTGTGCTAGAAAACAAGCCATTTACAACCAATACAGTATTTGGTATTATATCAGCCAAAACACTAAAGAACATCCTGATGTGGAATGCAGGTCACTTTTGGACATGTCCCAAGTGTAAGGAAGCAGGTCCCCAGGCTAGTAGCAGAGATAGGTCATATCAAGTATCCAGTATATCTTCATTATATTATGTCTTCTGATGTGGCCAAAGTGTTTTCTTTTCTTGATTCTTATTTCTTTGATAAATTCACATTGCACTTGTAGTTGTTCTAATATATTTGTTCTTTTCATTTTACATGATATTTGACCTTTCATGTCCACATTTTTGCAGCATTTATCACCCCCCTTTTTACTCAGTAGCATGGAATAAATACAGCATTTTACACATCTCATGTATTTTTTAATGGACAGATTCCTGGATAATAGCATTATCTTCATGGTGTTGAATGTGTACCTGGCCATTCCTGTTCTCTTTATCTCCATCTCTCATCTCACGTCCTCATTTAACACGTGCTCTAGGTAGCTGTAACTCATCACGTGTACTGGCTTGTCAGTTATAGTTATTTAGTTATTTGCGAGGATAATTTTCTGTTATGTTTGCTTTTGTCTTTTTTTCCCCTGTTTTTCTGGGATATATATATCTTTTTATATCCCTTTCCTATCTGTTCTTAGGGTGGTTTTGTATTTTCTGCTTTTTTTTTTTTCATTCTTCCAAAAGAAAGAGTGGTGGTGGCTGTATGCGGGTGAATGATGTAAAGGGCTTGTAACTAAAGGCTTTATTGCTGAGACAGCTTTGTAACTTCACAATAATTATAATCCTGTCCTGTTTGTTTTCTTTTTGGAAATGGAGACCTAAAATAGAATCTGGTTTATTTATGTTTTGCATATTTTGTTTCATTTGGATATTATATTTGTACCATTGTTTTATTCCATTTGCTGTACGAAAAATTTATAAAAGCTAATAAATTTGGAACATGGATTGATAATTAACCTGAATGAATTATTTTAAACTATGTTTTGTTAATGCTAAAGTTTTGATGTTTAGCTGCTTATTTTCAAACAGAAAAAAAAACCTTTAACAGAGGTTGGAAAAGGTTATAGTTCAAGACTGAAAGAAGCGGGTAGAAGTATATAGTTCAGTTTTATGAAAAGACAAACAGATTAAAAAAAAGAAGAGAAATAGCAAAAGAAGAGACTTCAGTAATAAATTAAAAAAAAAAAACCCAGCAAAAACAACTCAATATTTTGGCAATATGCCTTTGTCAGGGACAGCAAAGAAGACAAAAAGAAGAAATACACACATAAAAGAGCACTTATCTAGCAGAGATATGCCTCTGTCTACATCTACTTCGCTAGTACCAGTTTTACAATAGTCATCATTGTGCAGTGACAGAAGAAGATAGTAGGAAAATAGTAAATGATAATATTCATCCTCTTACAGGGACAGTTAGATGACAAATCTGGTTATGCAAAGAATCTTGAAACTCAGCTTGCACAGAGGTGAGATGCCTGGCTGTATTGTGCTGTTTCCACCTTGTCTTGTCCATTCAGTGTCCAGACACATAGGTCTACTGGTAGCAGATCCTTTGCTGTCTTCTTGGCTGTCTTTCATACAGGTTGTTTGTTTACCTTGTGTTGGTTAGTGTGTGAGATCTCCTCTTATTTGGCTTGCAAGTGCTGGGTCATGTTAAATTGAGAGCTCTGGCCCCAGAATGAACAGATTCATACGTGGTTTATGTCTGATTGCATAAGTTTATATATTCATATGAATAAAAGTGTATATATACTGTATATATGTTGAACGGTTAAAAAAAAAACAGTTTATGAAACTGAAGGTACACCTTTAAAATAAAATAAATCGGAATATACTGTACATTTGACAGTATATGAAGTTGACCATAAACAAATGTTCTTGTGAGTATCAGGTCCATCCACATGAGCATATCCATGTTTTATGGTTACGGTTTGGATTATTATCATTGTACTCTGGACGCATCCATAGGTGCTAGATTCCCCCCTCTACACATCCATCAGTGTCCTGTGGCTGATAGTGCCTGTCCTATGTTGGTATGTTGGTTGACAAGTCCTCTTGTTTGTCCAGTATGTCTCTCATTCCTAGCCATGCTAGTCTGTACTCCCAGCTCTCTCAGTCTAAGCAGCAGTGTGAGTTTGCTTCTTTCGAAGTCCTCCATTTGCCTATCTCTCTGAGTGCATTAACAATATTGGCTCGATTCAGTTGTCCATCTGTGATGGTGGCAGAGCCAGCCAGTCTGTCAGCTCTCACATTTCCCTGGATGCCTGTATGCCCAGGGGCATATGACTCTGCTGATCATTGATTTTTGCAGTGACTCAAGCCACTAGCTGTGTACAGAATCTGTCTCAACCTTCCAGATCATACTATCAAATCACTTAGTATACATATCCGGGCATAGTCCTGTGACTTCAGCCAGACAAATGCTTTCGTTACTGCCATCACCTCCATTGTCATGGTACTTGTGGTCATAGCAAAAGTACCCCCTGGCTACCTGGATTGTTCTCCATGCTGAGCATGATGTGAATGCCCATGCACTCCTGTGATGTTGTAATGAGCATATTCTTGAACTGAAAGTGGTAAACATAAAAAATTTGTTTAAAAATTTAAAAAAAAACAAAACAAAACAGCAGAACAAATGTCATGATAGAGTGGGATTCAGGCTCCAAAACAACTATTTCAGGTTCCAGAGTAACTGTTTCAGGCTCCAAAACAGTTATTATTTCAGGCTCCAAAACAGTTATTATTTCAGGCTCCAAAACAACTATTCAGGTTCTTAATACTCAGAGCTAAATCTGGGCAAATGTTAAGATTTCATGCAGGAACAACAGAAACAATAGCCAGAAGAAAATAGCACTGATTCCATGATGCAGAACTAAATAGTGGAGTTTTAACACAGTATTTGACCGATTAAATTTGGCTACCATTGAGGTTATTGTGAGATATTTTTCATTTTATTTTTTAAAAAAATATTTGGCCATTGTTCATTTTAACTTAAGATGGTCAAATTTAGTTGATGATTATGTTCAATTATTAAGTAATGAAAGTTTGTTTTCTTCAGCCAAACAGAATTGTCCAAAAAGTAAGCCAAAGTTAAAAACTCTTATGTTTGTGATTTTATTCCGAGACTTAGCCCAGTGTGTGTATTCTAGCTGTTACCATAGTTCTGCAGCTTCTGCTGTGAGATTTTAACAGTGAGAATCTTTCTTTGGTTCCTAAAGTTGGTTTGTGTAGAATGAGGCAGTGTATCGAAGTTCATGTAAATTAAATAAAGGGAGGTATGAGTGGATGTACAGTGTTTGATAACCCATCCGCCAGCAGGGAGAGAAAAAAGTGATGACTTTGTAGCAGATTCAGTTAAATTCACCCGGAATATTCTGATCTGAGGGTTATTTCTAAGTCCTTGTTCGATAATAGTTATCCATTTCAACTTTGGTTAATTATTAATTATATCTCTTAAGTCATGATAACAGGTTACAAATAGAGAATAATGTTATAATTAAGATGTAAAACAAAACATGCATTAAAGTATATGTTTCTTAGTAGGTAAAAATAACGGATGGTTATACTCCAAGGTCTTGACATATCATTTTTTTAAAAAAAATAACGCTTGAAGAATCTTTGTTTCTTTGTATTTATGTGGAGAAAATGCTCATTATCATTTTTATATGACAAAAGGATAGTTTTTTTTGGTTGTGTTTTTTATTGTAATAATATTCAACTCATAGTTTTTTTTTAAATCATGTAGTGTTTTATATTTATTTGTCTGATATCTTGTTTTCAAAGCTTATATTTTGCTGTTGCATTCACTCTGTAGTTCAGCTTTTGCTGTCTTGTTGGGCTTTTGGAAAATAATGAAAATTATATGTTAGAACTGTTGTACCAAGTTCTTGGTTTTTAAAAAAATCGTTTTTTATCTTTCTGATTTTTATATTCTTTTGCACAGTTTTTGTTTCTTTTACCTTCATTGTTTATTACACTATTTTTATATGTGGTATTAGAATTTCTGTTCATTCTCATTGTTTTTGACTGTTTATACATTTAATTTCCTGTTTGTTTTTTTAAATTGATTATTTATGTTAAAAACTTGACATTTTTGTGCTTGTTAGTGTCAACTTTATTTTGCTTTGACATTTACAAGTATGTACAGAGCTCTGTCTTCCATTACTCACCGTGTTCACGTGTGAGTGGGTGCGGTATAGTTGATCTTTGTTCACAATTGTTCTGAACTGTTACCACCATTCTTGTGTGCTCGGTGGAAAAGTTTAACAAAGGGATCATATCTTGATAAAATAAATATGTGTTTATAATCTCTGACCCAGTGAGCATCATTTTAGCTTAATAAATAGCCAGTTCAAAGATACAGTACTTGCTGTTCTAGGCTGACCATGTTTTATATCCCAGTGCTGTTGAGAATCTAGAAATTTTGTAGCTCTTTTGAATGGGGAATGCCTATCAGACAATCACACTTCACTATTATAGCCAGTATATGAAGTGATAGTTGGAGCACTTGGGGGTGAAGAGACCCATAGCTGATGTGCTAGTTTCGGGGTTAGAGAACCATAGCTGACCAAGACACTGCTCCACTTCTTCCTTGGTGCCATTAACAGGCCCAGCCTGGCTAACAGGGCAGGTATTGCCACAGTCCCCGTGGTGGTGGAGTCTGCTAAAGAAGTATTGCACACCACCTGCTTTTTAGCTGTGCTGATGGACTGAAAAAAAAAAAAAGGCTTCTGTGACCCACTTCCAAACTGACACTATGCTGTGCCATAACATCTTCACCACATCAACTACAAAGAACACCAGCTTGCAGTCCCAGGGAGATGGAAGAAGAAGAAGAAGAAGTTGAATGACAAGAGTGTCATATTTTCCAAAGAACAGATAATCTTGCATCATTTATTTTTAATGAATGGAAGAAAAAAGAACTTTGATTGACTTCAGCTTCACAGTTTTGAAAATATTTTAAAGTTAATAAAATCGGGCATACATTTTGCTTTCGTAGTTGTTTCTCTACATGACCCTGATTCTGCCATATTAGGTAACATTTTTCTACTTATTCTGATGGTGTTTATCTTATCCTGTTTATGATTAATGTTCAGATATCATGCATGGGAGGTTGACAGTAATAATTTAAATTTAAACAAAAATAAATAAATAAATAAAATATTAATGAAGGATACAGTAGTGTGATTAACATTTAAGAATACTTTGAAGCTGTCCGTCCAAAATGCTGTTTTGCTTCGCTACCCAATGGGGACAAAGACACTGTCAGTTCTAGCAATCAGTGACCCATATCTGGCTTGCCGGCATCAGGGTTCATGAACCATAGCTGACCAAGGCCCTGTCCCACCTCTCCATTGGTACCCGGAGAAACAGGTCTAGCCTGGGTAATGGGGCAGGGATTGATATAGTCCCCCATGGTGGTGGAGTCTACTAAAGAAGTATTGCACACTCTTGCTTTCTACCTAGGCTTCAGGACCCCAAAAAAAAAAACCGGCTGCCAAATCCCGCTACAGTGCTGTGCCTCCATATCTACATGGCATCGGCTGCAAAAGCCAGCTCACAGTTCCAGGGGACTGTCTTTTGATTTTCACCTTTATGTACTTTTTCTTTACAGCTGAGAACTCATTTATTCTGCCATAATTTTAATACAGCTGCAGTAGTAATGCAGCAAAATTCAGTTTGTTGCTTTACTAGAATGTGCAGTGTCCTTGACCTGAAAGAACCGTGATGCAAGGAAAGGTCCAAAATACATGAAGGATAGAATTGGATATAAAGAAAGATATACAGGCCAAAAGAGGAACTTAATCTCCACTGGGGCCAGAAATTTTGAAAAGTATTCGTGGAGTAATTATTTAATGTAAGGTACAGGACTTGCGAAGAGCAAAGGACTCCAAAAGCAAAAAAAGGTCACCAAGTCATATACATACAAAAATAAAAGAACTTTGGAAGTACAGACAGATGCTTCCTGTCTCTCATTGTAATCTCACTGGAAACAGGCTGTGATGTTACAGCTTGGCAACCAAGTTCCACCCAGAGCTCTTGCCTCGGCATTTGATGATGCCAGTTCAGAAGTCATAAAACCTAAGAGTCATTGCAACAAATGCTCTGTTGATGCTTGATGTGATGTTCATTATTGCAAATTTGTGTCAAGTTTCTTTGAAAAATCATGGTGTGTTGAAAAAGTTCGGTGAATGGTATCAGAAAACAAATAAAACAGAAGATACCAACAAATTACCTTTATTGGCCTTCAGAATAATCATCATCGTTCACAACGCACTTTTGACAACATTCATAAAGCTTCTAGAAACTATCAGTAAAGGCCTTTTTTTAGGAATCGATCGCAGAACCACTGTCACACATTCTTGGATTGCCACCACAAATTCTTGGATTGCCACTATGCCCCCAAAACATGCACCTTTCATGACGCTTTTCAGGCAGGGAAATGGAAAGAAGATTCCAGATTGAACTGGTAGCATCAGGTCTCATCCCCTGTGATGATGGTTTGCAGAAAGGATGGATCCTGGTCACATATGGTAATGAAATCTCCAGAAGTTTCCATCCATTTTGTTTTCTGTTTGTCTGTCAGCTTGTGTGCCACAAACTGGGAACAGATCGTCTTTGCAGATGATGGTGTGCACCATGTCCTTGCTAATGCCCAATTCCTTTGCCATCTGTTGTAGAGTCAGTCGCCGATTTCATGTCAGCATTTGTCGCATTCGCTCGATCATTCCTGCATTTCTGCTTGTCAACAGTCAACCCAAACATGGCTCATCCTCAGTCGTTTCCTTCCAATCGTGAAAATGTTTGAACTAGTTGTAAACACATATTTTCTGCTCACGGCTTCCATCCAGTACACTTGCACCAACATTTCGTGCGTCTCCATCACCGTTTTCCCCAGTTTGTAGCATAACTTGATGTTCACTCTTTGCTTCATTGCACTGTGACCTTACCTCTCACACTGGCTATGTTTGACTGTCTGCAGCAGGTTTACCCTGTCTGTCACATCTACTCCACGCTAGGTGGCGCTTCTCGATGTGTCTCTGGGTAGTGATGTGCATGGCCATGCACCTGGCCCACATTGCCATTATGATAGCGGACCATTCACAGAACTTTTTAGACACACCTCGTACTTTCATCAGTTTCATCAAGTCTGTAAAATGATTTTTTAATACAAGCTATTTTGTGATCATTTGAGGGACATTATCCTTGTTTTTGTGGACAGTTTATCTTCATACCTCCTTTAGCAGTTTATTCAGTTCAGCTCTCACTTCATTTATTTTTTATTCACTTTGTGATCCTGTGTCAGTTTTTAAATTTTTTTTTCCTAAATATTTTTACTCATCTGAAAACAGTCATAGAAAATCTATCCAGTGTTAATGTTCAGACCATATGAGTTCATTGAATTTTGGTAGGAATATTTTGTGACTGTTTTGAGTATATATTCATTTCACAGAAGTTAAGTAATCCCAGTAATCTGTGTTCTCACTGAGAAGAGCTCTGATCGAAGAGAGTGAATGAAAAAAAATGTTTTTTTTTTTTTAAAAACAGAAGGCATGTGCATTGTGGACAGCAGGTTTCTCATAGCTTTGAGGCAGAGAGTTCTGCATTTTGTGCTATTTCTTACTTATAATAATTATAATAACAATTAATAATAGATGTAAACTATTCATAGCACTTTTCCCATGCAAATTTGTATTCTTTATATGTAAGGGAAATTACTCTGATTTCAGACCAGCTGCAGATGATGTTTTTGTTCTGAAACAAGAGCTGATATCTGTACAAACATTGATGGACAATCTGACCCAAGAAAGGGAGAAGGAGAAAGAAGATTTGGAAAAGGAGTACAACAGTTTAAAAGTTCAATATAACATGTATGTGGCCAAATAAGTGTTCAGAGTTTGTGATTAGTTTAAGTTAATTTAGGAGAGAGGTTCCCAAGATGGTTCATACCAGGGCAGTGTTGGGGAGATTCAGTGGAGCAGTGAAGAAAAGGGAGGGCTGCAAGTGACATCAGAAATGAGTGGGGAAAAAACCTTTGGGAGGTGCTGTGGGGGGGGGGTGTACCATTGTTTGAGAACTACTGATTTAGGATCATCACCTGTATGATCTGGAGAAATCCTTAGTCCCTCGGTGATTAGCAGCTGTGTTTAGCATTGATTTATTAATCAGTTGTTAATTCCAGAAATGAAATTAACAATGCATTGTTATATTTTATGTTATTTGAAATTCATCTTCTTTGTTGCATGATTTCTTGAAGTAGACTATATATATTTGTTAATAAGCAGGAATAGAAAGTCTCCCAGCCTCATAAAAGTGCTTTGAAACGTGGTGCTGTTTTGCCCAGAGAATGAGTTTTTATCTTTAAAGGCTGTGACCTTCAGACTACAGGCATATGGAGCTCTGGCTAGTTCATGGGGATGGGCTACTTCTGGGTCAGGTTTTAAACTGCCATGGACCCAGCAAGTCGGTGGCAAATTTTATTCTGCTCTTAGAAAACACAGAAAGTTTACACAGACACATTTAAAAACCATTGGGACAATGGTTGGAGTAGCAGTAGCATCATATACATTCATAAATAACAAGTCACCTGGTTTGGCCACATTGCACAACCACCACCAGAAAGTAAAGCTGAGAAAAGTACACTGAAAATAAACAGTTACAAAGGTAGAGGCCATATATATATATATATATATATATATAGTGACAACAAAGGCAGTGACAGAAACCGTAAATATTTCTTCTCTATATGATGCAAGACACCGAGCTGTGCCCCATCAGTACTGAAATGTAGATGAGAAAAGAGACAAAACAAGAATCCGTAATAATCCTTCCGTATTTGTACATTTTTTACTTTATAAATTTGGGGACGGGGTGAAGATGAAGTGATAGAGAGATCAGCAAATGTACATTTTGAAGCCATATCTGGTCATGATCGTGATGCCCCTGGTAAATAGTCTGTTGTGGACAGTCATCCCAGCACAGTAAGGGCTGACATATTATCTTTGTTGGTTATGTTTGTTGAGAAGCCCTGTCTTTAGTTCTACCTCTGTAGTTCACTCTGTCTTCAGTAGTGAGACTGCATTATAAGATCTTCTCTTCACCTTTAGCTATGATCTAAAGTTCGCATTTACAGGGAGATAATTACAACATTATGACCCATATGGTTCCCATTTTTAAATGGAAATATTTGTTAAATGTGTTTTTCACTCAAGAAAGGAGACAGAATTGAAAGAGCTCCAGACCAGACTACAAGAAGCTCCAAAATCAGAAGAGATTGTAAAGTGAGTATAG
This sequence comes from Achatina immaculata, assembly GCA_009760885.1. NCBI lineage: Eukaryota > Metazoa > Mollusca > Gastropoda > Stylommatophora > Achatinidae > Lissachatina > Lissachatina immaculata. Next base: position 37,492,814 of record CM019704.1, on the reverse strand, counting down.
CATAATGAACCAGTATCACTTTTTTTTTTTTTTCCATTTGAGACTTGGATAGGGGTCAGAGATGCTGCCTGGTGTGCCACTTTGTGACCCACAGCCTGCGCGCTAGCATCAGGGTTGGTGAACCATAGCTGATCAAGACCCTCTGTCCCTCTTTTCTACTGATACACCCAATAACAAGTCTGACCTGCCTGATGGGTCATGGATCACTATAGTGTGGGTCATGGATCACTATAGCCCCCATGGCAGTGGAGTCTGTTAAAGAACCATTGCTTCTTAGCTCTGTTCAGGGGCTGGAAAAGTAACCATCATAACCCACTGTCAATCCAGCATGATGTTGTGTCTCAGTGCATTCACTGCATCAGCTGCAAAGAACATCAAGCTTGCAGTTCCAGGGAGGTGGAAGAAGAAGAAGAAACAGGAGGAGCAGACTTGGACAGTAAGCATGAAACAGCAGTTGGAAACTGTGGTATGGGAGAAAAATGCCACATTTTCCTTGGGTGGTCAGAAAACAACAAATTAAGCTCTCTTTGAAGTTGCAGCATGCTGACAGCATGACACTGTCAGGACTAGTTTGGGAGTAGCACCAGCATTAGATGCATTCATAAACAGCAGGTCAGAAGGTTTAGCCACATTACATGACTACCACCAGACACAGATACAGAGGGAGAGGCCAGAGAGAAAATTCTTCAGTTCTTCTGTTCAGAAGTCAGGGAACCTGACAATTGCTGGAAAACTCAGTAAAATTGAAAGATAAATAGATGGAAATCAAGAAAATAGTATCAATGGTGATTCGGACAGTTTTATTTTAGTTTGTTTGTCATATTGACTGATAATATAGCCACATCACAGACAGTATAAATGTGATTATATATCACAAAAGCTAAAAAGAAATTATCACCTAATGATAATCTATGTACATCAGAAACAGCATAGAATGTTAAAACCAGAGCTAAGAAAATCCATACACCATTGCCCTGTCGCATCCCTAAAATAAATGCTGCAATCATTTATTAGTGCACTGTGTGACTAGACAAACTGTTTATAGGCAGTGGCGTGACAGTGTGAATCTGTTTATAACACTGTCATAATCTTACACTTTGACATCCCTTTAGTATGATTTTCAGCATACTGTAAGCCACTGTAAGTGGTCCAAAATATTTTAACCATCAAGTTCTAACATTTTAGGATACATCTGTAGTCACTTTCAGTTACTTAATAATTTGCTTAACTAGTAATTGGCTTTCTTTTGCATTCATGAGGCACATCTCAGTCTTCTGTATGTTGTTGTTTCTGTTGTTTCTGTTTTTGTTGCATGGTGTTCTGGGTTGCAGACATCTCAGTCTTCTGTATGTTGTTGTTTCTGTTTTTATTACATCTTGTTCTAGAAACATCTCAGTCTTCTGTATGTTGTTGTTTCTGTTTTTATTAAATCATGTTCTAGGTTGCAAACATCTCAGTCTTCTGTATGTTGTTGTTTCTGTTTTTATTACATCATGTTCTGGGTTGCAAACATCTCAGTCTTCTGTATGTTGTTGTTTCTGTTTTTATTACATCATGTTTTAGGTTGCAAACATCTCAGTCTTCTGTAGGTTGTTGTTTCTGTTGTGTATTTTGCATTTGTTACATGATGTTCTAGGTTGCAAACATCTCAATCTTCTGTATGTTGTTGTTTCTGTTGTGTATTTTGCATTTGTTACATGATGTTCTAGGTTGCAAACATCTCAGTCTTCTGTATGTTGTTGTTTCTGTTGTATATTCTGTTTTTATTACATGATATTCTAGGTTGCAAACATCTCAATCTTCTGTATGTTGTTGTTTCTGTTGTATATTCTGTTTTTGTTACATGATGTTCTAGGTTGCAAACATCTCAATCTTCTGTATGTTGTTGTTTCTGTTGTATATTCTGTTTTTGTTACATGATGTTCTAGGTTGCAAGCATCTCAATCTTCTGTATGTTGTTGTTTCTATTGTATATTCTGTTTTTGTTACATGATGTTCTAGGTTGCAAACATCTCAATCTTCTGTATGTTGTTGTTTCTGTTGTATATTCTGTTTTTGTTACATGATGTTCTAGGTTGCAAACATCTCTGAGTGAGAAAGAATCTGGACTGAGTGAGATGAAAGCTCACATAGACAGATTGGAACTGGACTTGACTGGGGCAAATGAAAGCAGACTTAAAGTGAGTTTTGTTTGTTTTTTGGGGTTTTTTTTTGACATTTCTTAATGTTTGAAACTGTAAACTCATGAGGTTTCTTATGTCAAAGAAAATAATATTTTAGAAATCAGAAATGCCGTATTTTTATCATTTAGTGTTTTTTTTTTTGTTTACCTGATTTTTCGATTCGGTGGAGGAGGTTGGAACTAGAGTAAGGAGAGATACATCCTAATGTTTTTTCACCTTGAAGTCAGTTCACTTTCAGCTAGCAAGTATACAGCAAGAGTGGCATATATATGTGAGAAAAAGAGAGCATATGTAACTATTACCAGCCTGGGATAAGCAGTGCATTTGAAAAGAGAAGTGAAGACTCTGGTAAAGACAGTTATAGTAATAAAGGTAGCAGACATGTATGGTTCAGTTTAAAAAAAAAATAGAAAGAGTGAGGAAAGTGGGCAGGAATAATAGTGGCAGAAAGTAAGATGAGCACATATAATTGTAGGACATACAACAGTCCATTATTTTGATAAATCTTTTTCAAGGATCACATGCAAAAACAACACAAAAGATAAAAACATACACACACACAAATATGAAAATTAAACACTTAGCTTTTTTTTTGGTATCCTCCTTGTAAGAAAGATGAGCACAAAATGCCTTTTTGCTGAAATATTGGATTGTTGTATGTTCCTCATTTATACATGCTCATCTTACTTTCTGCCACTCTCCTGAGTCTTTTTGGAAAACTGAACCATGCACCTATGGTACCTTTATGTACTTGATGCCATCAGCCTGATACAAACCTACTTACCTAAGTTCTTTCCTTTTTTTTAATATGTTTCAGCTGATGATTGAGAATGTTCTGTAGAAGAAGGGGAATTCTGAATAAAACAGACACTAACACCTGAATACAGATGAGGCATGAGAATATAGACTGAAACATTGCAGGAAGCTGTGAACAAGACATCTTAAATATATTTGGCAGTGTACCTGACATGGATCATGAGCAGAATATAAAATCATCCTCTGAGATGAGCATCATGGATTAAGTCAGTGGTTCCCAACCATTTCATAGGTGGGGCCTTGAAGCCAATGATAATTCACCACAGATGCTGCTTCCCCTGGCATTCATTTAAAAATGTCAAATTCACCAATATTCCACACAACCTAGACTAGCTACATGGACCCCACATGAGTTGGTTCTGGTGGTCCCATTTTGGGAATTGATGAGATAAACAATAACAGTGAACTGAAATTGAAGAAAGGAAGGAAGTGTTTATCATCTACAAGACACTGATGCGAATGGTCAGTTTTTATTAAAATTTTTCTGCTCTCATTTATGCATATTTTAAATTTGCTGTTTTTAATCTACAGGCACTCTTATTTAACCTACAAGCATTCTTATGTTCTAAAGTTTTATTGTAATATAAAAGAAATTTTTTTCAATGAAATTAGCTTCAGGAACAAGTGGACCAACTGGCAAGTTCAGCAGGTGAGGGACAAACCATTATTGTCAAGCTACAGGAGGATTTGTCTCGTTTAGATGAAGAAAAGAGAAACCTGCACAACACATTTTTGACAACACAGGACGATTTACAGAAGGCCACAGCAGAGCTGACTAAGGTGAGATTTTTAAAATTTCTTTTCTTTATAGACTCAGATACAGTGAAACTCTGGCATGTAATTATAAAGTGCAGTGAACAGAACTGTTAAATGATGAAGAAAAGAGAAATCTGCACAACACATTTTTGACAACACAGGACGATTTACAAAAGACCACGGCCAACCTGGCTAAGGTGAGATTTTTGTGTTCCTTTTCTTTTTGGACTTGGATACAGTGGAGCACTGTGGTATAGAAAAATGCATTTAGCAGAACTGTTGTATTTTTTTCTCCAATATGGATTCTTGCATAACTTTTTAGATCTCCAGAGATGGTTAAATGGGGCCCAGGCTTGTCTGGACTTTATTTTTATTATTCTGCTTTATTTGCTACTATCTGCAGAATATCCGAGAGTAATGTTTTAAGCATCCTACTAAACGAGAACAAATGCTGGAAAATGACGCAGGCAGCTGCATGTACACTTGATGCCTGCTGAAGTAAATACATAAGACAAAGAATGTTCCAGCCAAATACCATAAGAAATGACGTCTTTTTAAGACAGACAGACATAATACCATTGTCAGTAGTAATTGAAAGGAGGAGTTGGCAATAGATTGGTCACTTTATGAGAATGACAGATTAATTCTTACTAAGGACAGTTCTAAATTGAACCCTATAGGGTAAAAGAAGTGTTGGATGACCAAAAGAGACATGGGAGACATACAGCAGAGAGACTGCTGGTAAACAAAGGACTGACATGAGAGACAGCCAAGAAGATAACACAGTATTGACACAGGTGGAAATCTCTTGTTAAAAACAGCCCTGTGTATAGTGGGCATTTAAAGGATAAGAGAGAGAGAGAGAGATTGTATTTTTCTGTATCAGAAGTGTTGATATATTTTTGAAGGGTATAAGTTTTTCTTTTATAAGACAGGAAATAAATGTAGTATATTGAACTATTACAAATATGCATTTTCATTATCAGTAGCTGCTGTCCGATAGTGTTTTAGGACCTCCCTATTGCTGCAAACTGGATACACATAGTGTATGATAGTTTAAACGAGAATTTGGCACATAGCCTTCATATTGGATAGAAAAGCCTTTACCAGATAGAGTGTGTATTGTGATTAGAAAGTGTGCTGTTGGTAGATAGTGCATTGAGGAGATTGCAAGGTAGGACATGGTCTTGGTCAGCTGTGGGTCGCTGATTACCTTATCGGATGTCTTCACCCCCATAGTGGGGTGAAGAAGTGGATTCTAGAGCCATAGTAGAGTTAACTACCAAGTGCAATATATCTTACATCCTTTCCATGCTGTTAAATGTCACATAGGGCTAGCACAGTTGTTTTCCAAGTTTTCCTGTTCTCAGCGAGTCTTTCAACTTCATCAAGGGATGTTATGCCCACTAAACTTAACAGTGTCCTCTTTAGAGTTTCATGTGGTTGACCTCTTTTTCTTCAGCCTGTTGTGCTCCACTTGATAGCTTGTTTTGGCAACATATACCAAATATATATTCATACCCAGTTGACCAAGATGTAGTATATAACATCATGTTGCTAAGACTGCCACAAAAAGTATTGACCAGTATTTATCCAAATGACAGGCATTGAATTCAGTTTTAGATCACATTGTTATGACAGTGTATTGCATGACTTTAGATCAAGGCCTTTGACAGAGTGTAATCCACTTTATGTCATGTCCTAATGACAGGGTTTTGACCATCTTTAGATCACTGGTCCTAACAATCCGCAAAGCATTTGTATGAATGTTTTTTTTTTGTTTTGGTATAATTTCAGATTCAGGACAAATTAGAGCAGAGTTCAAAACTCATAGACGAGCATGTGTCACAGATCTCTCATTTGCAAGCCACCATGTGTGAGAAAGAGGAGCTCATAAACCGCTCACAGCAGGAGGCAGAGAGGACTCAGGAGACCATTGAAGAATTGAAGAATGAACTTGAGATGGTGAGACTGTGAAAAAAAAAACAACAAAAAAATGTCCTCAGTTTTTTGACGTGATAAAGCCCTTACACTTCTAAAAGATGACAGTATAATTTGAGTAATTCGGGATTTAGAATGAGTGAGGTTTTATGCTGTTATATTTTATGTTTTCATTGAAGTCTAAAAAAACTTGTTTTAATATGTTAGTGAGCTCATAAAGTAGTTGTTATTGTATAATGATTTTAAAGATGACAAAGAAATGCAAGAATGACTAAATTTTGTATGATTATTTATTCTAGTTATGCTTTGAAAATGTGTTAAATTGCATTGCAGCTATAGACTTTGCCTCTGTCAGATTTGTCATTCAAGTAGCATTTAGTTTTACAAATTTTTATTCAGAATTTACACAAAATAACAAACTGTTTTTAACTGTTCAGGTGAAAGGATCATTAAACGACAAAAGTAAAGAACTTGAAGACCTTCAGAGAGCACTGGGAGATTCTGAGAGTTCATCACAGACAGTCATGCATCAAAAGGATCAACAGTTGAATGATGTCAAGTTTCAGGTGGAAAAGGTCAGTCATTGTAGTCTCAAATAAGTTTAGAATTATGAAAATGAGATTTGAATTTTTCGAATTACAGAGACACCCGCAAATTACAATCTGTCACCTAAGAACGAGACACTGCAGACTTCTAAGCCACTTCTGTTGTTTCAAAATATTGCACACAAATGAGTGTCCTTGTGGCTTTGGTATCCAGACACCAGAACATATCCTGCAAACCTGTCCAACCCACTCAAACCTCCAGGCACAGATCTGGCCTGAGGGAGAGGAACTGAGAGAAAAGCTGTGGGGCTTCCACTCAAGCCTGGAGAAGATGACAGACTTCATCAGGGTGACAAATGCAGATTTGCGAAGGGTGGTTGATAAGTTCTCAAGGTACAAATACTTGAAACACACAGTTGATATTAGGTGCATTTGTAGATCAGGTTAATGTAAGATTAAACACCAAGTTTCAAGAAATTAGCTACAACCAATTTTTTTTTACAGGCTACTGAAGTGGTAAGGGGTGGCAGAAATTGAGAAAATGGATACAATTTCTCATCAAGCAGTCATTCGTTACCTCTGCATCAAGGGCTTATCATCGAAGGAGATCCATGAGGATATGGTGGAGACTCTAGGGGAGAGTGCCCCTTCTTACAGCACAGTGAAGAAATGGGCAGCTCAGTTCAAACATGGAAGGGAGAGTCTGGAAAATGATCCCCATCCAGGAAGACCAAGAACAGTAACCACCGATGAGACCACCAGCAGAATCCATGACATGATAATGGAGGATTGACAACTGAGCGGTACATTGCAATTGAGTTGGGCATCTCCCAGGAACGTGTTCATGCCATTATTCACAGTGATCTTCAAATGACAAAAGTATCTGTTCAGTGGGTCCTGAAACTTCTTGGAACTGATCACAAACGACAGCGTCTCAACATGGCCATTTTTCTGCAGATCCTGAAAAGTTTCTTCAGCAATTTGTGACTATGGATGAGACTTGGGTTCATCATTTTCAACCAGGAACCAAAGAACAGTCAAAGCAGTGGAAACATCATGGATCCCCACCTCCAAAGAAAGCAAGGGTGGTTCTGTCTGCAGGCAGAGTGATGGCTTCCATCTTTTGGGATTCAGAAGGTGTGCTGTTGGTAGAGAAGGTGTGCTATTGGTAGAGAAGGTGTGCTATTGGTAGACTGCTATTGGTAGACTATCTTCAAAAGGGCAGAACAGACACCGGTGAAAAAATTGTGGGTCAAATTGAAGGAAAGCGTAGAGGGAAATTAACGAGAGGAGTCATCTTTCAGCAAGACAATGCTCCAGTTCACAAGTCAGTGGTGGCAATGGCTGCCTTTCATGAAAGTGGCTTCCAACTTCTTGAACATACCTCCTTATTCCCCAGATTTGGCCCCTTTGGACTATTACCTTTTACCAAACTCAAAAAGGAGCTCAGTAGTCGCAAATTTGCTTCAGATGATGACATTATTCATGCTGTAGACCACTTTCTACTGGCACAAGATGCTGACTTTTACAAAGAAGGGATCTGTATGCTCCAGGATCACTGGACTAAGTGCCATAAACTTGCAAGAGGACTGTGTTGAGAAATAACCCAGAAAAGTTGTCCACAGATAATCCGTTGTACCTTATGCCGAGAACTTATCAATCACCCCTCGTAGCATGACCAGACTTCCTTGAATGCTGATGAAGAAAAGAGGAATGAGTTTTGCATTTGTGTGAGGGATTAACTGTCAGAGTTATTACGGGATGTTATGGCTGTTATGCCTAATGGGGGAAAAAAAAAAGTCTCTCATAGATGCTTTGGAGGCTTCTTTCATCTCAGTTTCAGCATACCCCTTTGTCTCTTTCCCTGTATATTGAGTCTGTATGTTATCTAAACAGAAGAAGAGAATTAGACGAATGTCATGTAGTTGGGGTCATGTGGAAAGAAAGATTCATTATGCGCACAGAAAAATGGTAAAAATAAACTAAGAAATAACTGATAACAGATTTGGTGTTGTTAATAAATCAGTACAGTGAAATTATAATGGATCTAATGAAACAACACTGTAAAAGTAATGTAATATTGTCATTTGTACAATTCAAATGTTAGAACCAGGAGTCAGTTCTTTTCCAATTAGTGTCCCTTGGATAAATGAATGGTTGTGATATGTTTTATCTATAAATATCCAGCAAAAACCTTAGATAAATACATCTTTGCTGCATTATAGGGAGGTTTCATAATCATAAGGTAGGGGAGCTTTCATGAACAAATGTGTGCAAAAGTAGGAGATATATAGGTGCTAGCCTTTCCTGGGGAAGTGAAGCAAGATGGTCAGTGGCACTGGGCACTGAAAGAAACTAACACTTCAATGGCACCAGGCACTGAAAGAAACTAACACTTCATTAATTATGATGGAAGCCTAAAAAAAGGATCGGAGACCCAACTGAGGATAACCTGGTCAAGAACTGTTGAATCTAAACAAAACATCATGTAACAAACTGGACCACTGTAAAAGGACTGGATGCATACCATGAAAAATGGGAAAAATTTGTTGCTGCTCTTGAAGATGCTACAAGACATACTGGACATTTTTTTTTTTTTTAATCAGTCTGCATCCAGGGACAGAAAACAAGACACTCCAATACTACGTTGACTTGGACATCGCAAGGGGAAAGAAAGAGGGACAGGCCATTGGGGATATAGAGATGCACAGTGCAGGAAGAACTAAAGTAACTAGGAAAGACATGGTTTGAGGTCTCAAGACAGGACTGGCTGGAGATGTTGATGTCTTATGCTCCATTTGGAGTACAGAGGTCTGATGATGATGATCCAAGGACAGCTTTCTAAAGTTCTAACTAGAAAGACATTACATTTTAAACCCTAACCAGTCTGCATCAAAGGACAGCATTCAAAAGTTCTAACCAGAGAGAGATTACATTTTAAAACTATTTTTGTTTAATGGCACCCAATTTTTTTTTTTGTGTGTGCTTATTTTCTCCAGCTTCAGATAGACCTGGATACTAAAGTCAGTGAGATTTCTGACCTTCAGAATCAGTTGATGATGTCTAACAAGATGTTTGAAGATGAGGTTAGTTACTTGCTAGCTTCTAGGTGATGGTACTTATGAAAACAGAAGTCTTTAAACTATCACTCAATATTTGTCACATTCTTAATCATCAGTATAGATCTGTTGTCATGTGCATTTATAGTAATGCACTGGTGCTACCCTTACATGAGATAAGCCATTCAACATGAAGAAGGAGACAGTGAGAAAGAAAAATATCGAGCTGGGAGTCATTTCTTCTGTTACATCTCCCTTAGGGTAATGGTTCTTAACATGGGGTTTGTGGATTCCTGGGAAATATCCACAGAGGGATATTTGGAGGTCCACAAATCAACAAATGGGTTGACTTGAGTTTAAAAAAAAAATCTTAGTATCATCTAGCTTCTGTTTGTTTCTTTATTTTTAATGAAGGCTCCACAGGTGTTCTCAGGCAGGAAAGGGGGTCCATGGTAAAAAAAGAAAGGTTAAGAACCACTGATTGGGTGCCAGGGGTTTAAAGGACTGAGGCACTTGTCTGAAACAGGGGTTGGGGAGAGTTTTACTTCCTCAGGTGATTTAGGGAGTTGTGCAGTTGGTTTGCTCTATGTGATAGTTTCCTCTGATAATATTGGTATTAGTTGTCAGTAGCTTTATATGAGAATATGCCTGTATTACTTCATTTAGCTTTTGAAAATAAAAATTAGTTAATAAATTCAACATTTCTCTTCTCGCTCCACACTGCCTTCACCTCAAGTTGTTATCTTTTTTTTTCTATGATGTAATTACTTTCCTCTGTAATGTAATCACCTTTTTCTGTGATGTAATTATTTTCTTATATGATTATTTGTTTTCTTATAATATGTTCAGGGATATATTTTCATAAGAATTCAGTTGAAAAAAAGATATACCTCCTTATATTCCATTCATAAAATATACTTTGTTCACAGAGACGTTCTTGTGATGAACTGAAAGCTCAGGTGATAGAGAGAGATGTGCACTTGGAGGAAGAGGCTAGAAAATTATCGCAGATGTAAGTTGATAGCAATGTTAAAAGTTGACTGTGTAAGATATACTTTCTGAGGTATCTTATTCAGCGCTATGAAGTCAGTATGCCAAACATTTGACCTGCCCTCCTCTATTTCTACATTTCAACTCCCACAGAAGTGCCAACTCATTTTTCATTATTGGTACATTTCAGTTGACTTCAGCTAAAATCCACCTAAAGATTGCTTGAGACTCTGGCTTCTTTTTTTTTTTTTTAAATCTGCTTGTGTGACTCTTGTACGTCTTGTCTTGTCTTGAATCTCACTGGAACTGTGAGCTGATGTTCTTTGCAGCCAGTGTGGTGAAGGCATTGAGGCACGACATCATGTCTGCTTGGGAGCGGGTTATGTCAGCCATTTTTTCAGTTCCTGAAGAGCTAAAAAGCTGAGTTAAGCAATACATCTTTAGCAGACTCGACTACCTTGGGGACTGATGATCCCATTGGCCAGACTAGGCCTGTTCTGTTGCTGGGGGTACCAACGGAGAGATGAGACAGGGTCTTGGTCAGCTATGCTTCACCAACCCTGACACCAGCGTGTCAGCTATAGGTTGCTGATTGCCAGAATGGACGCATCTTTGTCCCCCCCACAGTGTGTGATTCCTTGTCTAGCTCCTGTATAAATGGTATATTACAATTGATTTTGTGCCTCTGTGGTGAAGGGGTTCGTGCACTAGTCTCTCAATATGAAGGTCAGTGGTTTGAATCCGACTCAAGTTTCCCCAGTCACCCAGCCATAGAAATGAGTGTCTGGCTTATTCTGGAGTTAGGAAAGGAAAGGCAGCCAGTCTTGTTATGGACCACATCACCCTTTAGTGTGGGTCAGGGACACACTGTATCCCTGGGTGCATTCATGGCATGAACATGGTTTTGTCTTACCTTACTTGAACTTAAGAGTACATGACCTGACCACATGTCAGGATAGATGAAACCAAAGAGACCCCTTATTCTTCTTCTTTGAGCGGCTGCTGAATTGAGCAGCTTCTAAGCCACTGAAGCTCATTGCTGCAGACAAGAGACATCACCATTCCCCTCTGTTCTTGGTCTTTTGTTGTCAGTTGTCGATTCCAAGAGACCTACTAGTCCCATAAAATCTTAGTTTTTGTTTGCTGTTTTTATGCGTGCGATAGCTGGTTAATTAGTTTTGAAAGACACAACCAAAAAAAAAAGTCGTAGATATTTTCCAGAAAAAAAAGTGCACTGGTGCTGTATGATAAAGCAGTTACTTAGCATCCATTATGATTCTGAGATGTTTAATCTGTTTTGATACAGAAGATAAATATTACCATTTTCATTTTCTGCCTTCAGTGAAGGAAAAGTGAAAGAGCTTGAAGGAAAGATAACAGTTATGACTGAAGAGAAACAGAGGCTGGAGGGAGAGAGGCAAGAGTTGGTTGCCAAGGTGTGTGATTTGTTAGGTGGCTTTTTTATGTAGTAACAAATTCTCGATGAATGTGATGTGTAATATATGTCATACTTTTAATTATATCACTGGTGTAATCTTGTTGAACACCGGGTTTTTTTTTCATATTCCAGTCCATTATTTAGTCATATCACACTTTTCATTTGTCTCCATTAATGGATAGAGATAAGGTGTGTTGAAACCATGAGTTAGGCCAAAACTGAGAGACAAGGATATGTAAGAGAGTTTTCTATCAGCCACAGTGACTGCAGAGAATTGACAAAAGTCTGTAGAGTGACAATACATAGGGGCTGCATCATGGAAATGAGAGCAAAAGCAGAGGACAGAAAGATAAAATCATACAAACCATTCATCACAGATATATGTTGTTACCATAGCCATTTTTGGCAGTCAGGTATTGGTTGAATCAGTCATAACATGAAAGCACTGTACAAAAGAACACTCAGAAACTTTCACAATCAGCTGGCAGCTACATGTTCCAAGATGTCTCCAGAGGAAAAAAAAAAAAGCAAGCGCCATTATTATTCTGTTTATTTTGCCTCACTTGCATTTATGGTACATTGCACGTAATGTGACATTTAAAATAGTGTTACCTTTTGAATAATGTTTTAGTTTTATTTCACCCGTTTGATCATATCACACCTTTGTTTTATCTCACTTTTCTGACTGTCTTGCATGTTTAATTACTTCACCCGTTTTTTTTCCTCCCCCCTCATATCACATCTTAGCAATCTTGTTCTTTTGATCATATCACATGTAAAATCAACTCATTCCATTGATCATTACTTGCACCTCACTTTCAGTAATCTGTCCAACTAAATTATGTGAAATTGTGATACCATGTTTTTGAGCATGTCCTCATGAGGGCGTGTGCATGGCAAAGTGGTAACGCATTCAGTTCTCATAATGGTGATTAGCAGATTCAGAACACTTCATCCAACAAAGTTGTAAAAATATGTGCCTGGCTCTTCCCTAAGGTTAGGGAATGAAAAGCGTTCCAGGCTTTTACTGCCATCTAGTATATCAACATATTGGAGAAAATGTGATCACTAACACCTTGTCTTAGAATTCAAGATATAGTGGATGCTGCATTGAGAGAAGAACAAGCAGGATTTCAAAAAGGCAGAAACTGTCTCAACCAGATCTTTAAGAATAATACTTGAAGAACAGCAGAAAAGCAGAAACCATCAATACTGAACTTCATAGACTTTAAAAAGGCATTTGATAGCATACACACTGATTCATTGTGGAGAATTTTAAGACTATATGGAATACCATCCAAACCCATCAACATCATTAAGGATCTCTACAACAGATATGTTTGTGCAGTCAACACAGAAGAAGGGATGAGCAGATAGTTCCAGATTGAAACAGGCGTTAAACAAGGATGTATATTATCTCTTGATTTTGCAGATGACAATGGCAATGTGAATTCGATGCAAAAAAAAAGAGATACCTTGTCTTCACTGGCTAGCAAAATAGGACTTGAAATTAACAAGGAAAAAATATAAATAATGAAACTTCCCATTAATCATGAAGGAAAAATATATGTAGAGGGAACAGCATACCTCAAGCAGTTACATAGACCAGGGTGCTAACATCAGAAAGGAAGTTAGAATTGCAAAAGCAACATTAACCTTCAAAAATCTTGAGAACATATGGCACTCAAAAGTTATAAGCACAAAAACCAAGCTAAGATTATTCAATTCAAATGTAATATCCACTCTCATTTATGCATGTGAAAGCTGGAAAACAACTAAAGAAATAAACAACAAATTAGACTCTTTTTAAAACAAGTGCCTAAGTAAAATACTATGTATAAAGTGTTAAAAATTCAAGAACAGCACAAAAATAAGGCAGATGAGCAAACAACAACCTGTCTCATGGGTGATTAGAAAAAAGGAGATGGGCATATATCACGTGATGAGAAGAAACAATCAGAGAGTCCAAAAACAGCTATCAAGTGGAACGCAACAGGCCGAAGAAAAAGAGGTGAAACTCTAAAGAGGATGTTGTTAAGAGAGGCCAAATTAGTGGGCATAAAATCCCCTGATGAGGTTGAGAAGCTCGCTGAAAACAAGAAACTTGGCGAACTACCATGTGAACCCTATGTGACGTTTAACGGCACGGGAAGGATGTGAGATGAGCTTGCCTTATTCCTTACATACTACAATGGCATGGAATAGAACTATTCTTAATGTTGTCTTTCAGTTCAAATAATCTATGTTAACTAGCTATTGTTTGTACTTGTCTCATCATGGATTATTCTGAAACAAGGGGAAATAAGTAGAATTTTTAAAAAAAATAAGAGGATTAAAAAAAAAGATTCTAAAACAAATGAAAATTAAATATTATTTTGAAATAATTAGAGTTAACAAACAATATTTTAAAACAAGTGGAGGTAACATACTGGTTGATTTTAACTGCAGTTTTTTTTTTTTTTAAATAGATTGAGGCAGGAGAAGGAGCCAGTGAACTAATTAATCAGATGAAACAAGAAAATGTAAGAGATTACAGTGTTCTTTTAGCTTACTTGTTTTTATTATTGCACTTTCTCGTTAATCTTCCTTTGCTATCTGAATTCCTTGATGAGACTATGGTAAGGCACACCTCATCAGCAGGACTGAAGGTGCACCTTGAGGATGTAGGATGTGGCCCTGACTGACTCAGGTTTGCAAGCTCCGAAAACCCTACCATCAGTCTGGTAAAATAATTTTTGCTTCCTGCATAGAGAACATGGGAGTGAATGCTGGAAAATCACCAAAACCATAGAAAACAAGTTGAATTCTTTCCAGACTAAATGTTTACGTAGAATTAAAAAAATATTTTGGCCAAACACCATAAGAAATAACATCTTATTGGCAGAAATGCAGATGAAACCACTGACAACAATTATTGAGGAAAGACGCTGGCGATGGTTGGGACATGTGCTCCGAATGACTGACAACTCACTACCAAAAATAGCACTAAGATGGACACCACAGGGGAGCAGAAGTAAGGGTAGACCAAAAGAGACATGGAGAAGAACAACAGAAAGGATGTTGAGCAATAGAGGGCTCACCTGGGCAAGAGCAGAAAAAAAGGCGAAAGACAGGCATTTGTGGAAAACCCTTGCGGAAGCCCCATGTGCCCTGGGCACTTAAGGTTCAGAGAGAGAGATAGAGAACATGGCTGAGTTCCAGCAAGATGATGGAATTTTGTTTTCATGAATCTGTGATGTCATGATGTACACTAACATCTTGGTCTGTCAGATGTATCTTGCTTTGTCTTGTCTTCTGTATCCCTGGAGCTGTGAGCTAGTGTTCTTTGCAGCTAATGCAGTGAAGATGTTGAGACACAGCATTGTATCGGAGTGGAAGCAGGCTATGGCAGCTATTTTTTGAGTCCCGGAGTGCAGCTAAAAAGCAGGGTTGGTCATGTGATGAGAAGAAATGATCAGAGAATCCCAAAACAAGCTATCAAGTGGAACACAACAGGCTGAAGAAAGAGAGGCAGACCACGTGTAACTCTAAAGAGGACATTGTTAAGAGAGGCCAAATTAATAGGCATAAAATCCCTTGATGAGGTTGAAAAGCTTGCCAAAAACGGGAAAAATTGGCGAACTACCTTGCGAGCCCTATGTGACGTTTAACAGCACGGAAAGGATATAAGATAAGATGCAGTGCTTCTTTAGCAGACTCCACCACCATGGGGACTGTGGCAATCCCTCGCATGTTAGCCAGGATAGGCCTGTTACTGGTGGTACCAATGGAGAGGTAGGATAGAGTCTTGGTCAGCTTTGGTTTACCAACCCTGATGTCAGCTATGAGTCACCGATTGCCCCCCGGTTTACGAGATCAAGTATCATCCCTCAAAAAAACCAAACCAATATCTGCTTTCAAGGTAAAGCATGCCACTGAACAATGTACACACAGCAGTCAGTGTGTTAACAGAAAACAAATTTACACACAAAATTCATATCCTACATATATGGTACTTTGCCCAAGGATACATTGATAAAATCTTGCCTCCCTGTTTTAATGTTTTCTGCAATACTAAGTGTTCATTGAATCAGTTTTGTTAACAGCATAAGCGTATCCTTTCTCCTGTTGTACATTTCAGAGTTCACTGCAAGAGAAAGTGTCAGCTCTGGAATCAACACTTCAGAGTCGGGCTGCAGAGTTTTCAGAAAAGGAGGAAACTTTGCATAGACAGTTTCGAGAGGTCAAAGGTCAGCTCCAAGAGTCTGAAGCCAAAGTTTCAAAGCTGGAGGTAACCTTGGAAGAAAAACTGGCCAAGCTGAAAACGGTTGAGCAGAAGTTGCACGGAGTGGAATCAGATTTGAAGACTAAAGTAAGCTTTGGCACCTTTTTGGTTCTGTTTTCTTGTACATTTTTTCTTATACTTAATAGAGGAGCATCCAAAACAAGGATCCACTGTATTGGTAGAGATTCAAGTCCAGCAAGACAACGTGGCATCAGATATTTAAACTGAGGATGCAAATAAACTAGCTGATGATGACATGCTTTCACATGTGCACAGTTGTAGGTGTGTGATTTAGCACTCTCCATTGACCTGAAATTGGTACCTGATATACTACGTTAAGGAATGCCGATGGAGGCAAGGCCAAAAAAAAAAAAAACCTCAAAGTGTAAACACTACAAGTAGAATTCACTCAGATATGAACATTTGTTCATGCAGGATCATAGTGATGTTTCGTATGTTTTATTTGTACAATTTCCAGGCAGAACTGCTCCTAGCATCTGATGCAGCCAAGGCTAGTCAAAGAGCTGACCTGGAAAACCACATAAAGACTGTCACAAACTCTCTGGAGAAGAGCAGCTCTCAGTTGACAGCTGTCAAAGCCCAGTTGGATCAGGTAAGCTTCTCTTTTGATCTGTTCTTTGAACTATATAATTTCTAATTTTATATTAAGATATTTTTCTCTTGGTCTCTCTCTCTCTCTCTCTCTCTCTCTCTCTCTCTCTCTCTCTCTTTTTCATTTTCCTTTTAGAGTTTTCCAATGACTGTGAGGTCTCTAATTTCTGATTTCACATGGCATTTCCAGAGAATTTTTATCATCTTTTTTCTTATGGTATTTTCATTGCATTTCATTTCTCAGACCCAGCAGCCATTTGAACTTGCACTCTTCAGCTCCCTTATGGTATTTGAAGAGTTTATTTATGTTTTGAGAACATTTTCATGTGTTTTTATGGTCCTTCAGTGTTGTATGTTGCATTCTTCAAAACTACACCTCGGCTACTTTCAGTTTTTATTTCGTCTGTTTTGCCATATTAAGTAAATGTATTGGGGGTGTCCAACTGGCGGCCCACAGGTCATGTGCAGCATATGGAGCATTCTGCTGTGGCCGCAAGGTTATAATGAAAATGTAATTTATTTGAGTAAAATTAATGTTTTAATTTAATTATAAAGGTCTCAAAACTGAACAGACTATGCTGGCTGGGGCATGTAGAAAGAATGGAAGAGAATAGACAGATGAAAATTATGTATGCACAAGAGATGAGGGAAATAAGACCAAGGGGTAGACCAAGACAGAGATGGAAAGACAACATAGAAGAAGATGTAAAAGAAATTGGTGTCTCCAACTGGAGAGAGAAGATTAGGAATAGAAAGGAATGGAGGTGAACTTTATCTGCAGCAATGAGCCGTAATGGCTTGGAAAGCTGAAGAAGAAGAAGAAGAAGAAGAAAATTAATGTTAGTCAAGAAATGATCAGTTTTAGTTTTATGCTGTGAAAGGTAAAAAAAGGTGCAGGTAATCCTGTCATGCCTTAGAGGCACATAGGGATATGGTGTTAGTGCCCATATTTTCCTTGACCTGTCAGCACAGTAGAGGGTGATATGGCCAGTATCACGCCTGACTACCTTTCCTCCCCCAGCTCCATAAGAAGTTGGGTACCCATTTCTACAGCTGAGTGACTGGGGTGCCTCCTGCCAGATTCAAACCCCCAACCTTCACCATGAGAGACCAGTACACTAACCACTTGCTGTGAAAGAAAGAAAGAAAGAAATAATAGCTACAACTGATTGTGCAGTCAGTAGTAAAATTTCAAGAAGCAGGTTATGGTTTAGACATGGCCTGCCACCAGACTTGTGCATGCAGTTGTGGCCCTCAGACCCTGTGAAGTTGGGACACCCTTGAAATGCTTTTGAAAAAAAAAGCTTATATCAGAAATTTTAAACATTTGTCACAGCTTCTCTGAAAATATGTTGATATTTACACAAAGTGATATTTATGGCACAGTCATATTTATGTATGCCATATACACCCCCTTTTTAAAGGCAAACAGTGATGTGGCATCAAAGAAGGAGAAGATCAGCCAGCTTGAGACAAAGCTGCATGAGCAGAAAGAGAAGTTGTCCCAGACCAGTCAGAAGGCAAACAACCTGGACAGAGAGCTGAAGGACAAAGTGAGCCCTCCCTGTCTATTTTCTTTGCAATTCATATCCAGAAAGTGATAAGTTTGTTTGAGAACTTTGAATTAAAGCATCTGAATTTTTGTTAATGTCTGAGCAGAGGGTCAGAATTGGCTGAGTTCTTCTATTTCCCTAGAACCGCAAGCTGATATTCTTTTGCAGCTGGTGCTGTGAAAATGTTGAGGTGCCTCATCATGTGGGAGTTGGAGCTGGTTGTGGGGGCTGTTTTTCCTGTCTCAGAGTGGAGCTACACAGCAGGGGGTGTGCAGGACTTCTTTAGCAGATTCCACCACCAAGGGGACTATGGTGATCCCTGCCCTGTTAACCAGCTTAGCCCTGTTACTGGAGATCAGTGGAGAGATGGGACAGGGTCTTGGCCAGCTATGGGTTGCTGACCCTGACACCAGCATGTCTGCTATGGGTTGCTGACCCTGACACCAGCATGTCAGCTATGGATTGCTGACTTTCATAAGAGATGTATTCACTCCAGTTGACTGAACTGATAGCAACACAGTTTCATGGACCAAAATTTATGGGTTAAATTCTGCTGCTGTTGCCCTCTCTTTAGTTGTACAAGTGGGTATTTGGCACGTTGTGGTGGGAAAAGCTGACTCAAAAAAAAGTGGAGGTTTGTGAAGTAAACAATCATTGGATAAAGGGAAGGCATGATATCACATGCAGTTCAGTTCTATAGATATAAGACTTCACATGAGAGGATAAAAAGTCAGATGTATGGTATGTGTGTGCATGTATGTGTGTGTTATATGTTATTGATATTCACAGAGGACTCAGAAAATGTGTTGGCTGGATACAACATAATGTTCTGTGAGGTTTAACCATGCAGTGTGAATTAAAGTGATAACATAACTTTCCCTGCTACATTACATAGCATAAGTAGAAGTAGTGAATTAGAAAATTGTTGAAACAGTGTAGTAATTAATTGCCTTTAGTTTATTTCCTTCTTGATTGTTCTTTATTGCTTTATTCTCTGCATAGATTGTCAGAATAGCACAGTTAGAGCAGGAAAGTAAAGAGTTAAAGGAGATGGTTGAATCCAGCAAGCAGGCTCATGATGTCACATTAGGGAAACTGACAAATGCTGAGCAGGACTTGGAAAAGGTGAATGTTTTCGTGTTTTAGAGTCTGCATTTATGACAATTGGCGAACACGGTGGAAGATCTCATTGGCCTCAGAAATTTTGATTTACAGAAATATGAAAGTTGCAGGAATGCAGTTTTGATAACATTTGGAGATGATCTGAAGTTTCATGGAGGTGTAATATATTTCTGAATATATTATTTTGTTAATTTAGTAATATAAAATGAAATTGGTTCGTCATAGTTCTGAAAGAGAAAAGATTTGTAGATTGTTTTGGTTTATTCAGATCAGATAGTGCCATGCCAGTAGGCATAGGTGGTCGGTCATCTCTCTCCGCCTGAAAGATTAACCCATATTTACCTCTGTTTAGGTAGGTAAGGTAAAGGTAACCCCTTCATTCCTTAGAGGCACATTAGGGATATGGTGTTAATGGCCACATTTTCATTGACCTGTTGACCTCTTTTCCTTCCAAACTGCAGAGGAAGATTTGGTATCAATTTCTACAGGTCGGTGACCGGGGTGCCGGATTCTAACCATTGACCATGGCCTTGAGAGACTAGAGTGACTGTTTATGTCTTTCTTTTATAACCTTACTATGTGATCTGATTATCTGTTTATGTCTTTCTTTTATAATCTTACTGTGTGATCTGATTATCTGTTTAGGTCTTTCTTTTATAATCTTACTGTGTGATCTAATTATCTGTTTAGGTCTTTCTTTTATAATCTTACTATGTGATCTGATTATCTGTTTACACAGGCTGTTTTTTAAAAAAAAATTCCTGCCAGCTCTGGGATTTTTGACTCATTAAACTAATTATTTGACAGTTCTTGGATTTTTGTCATGCTTAATTAGTGGCTTAATAATACAAGCATTTCAGGTTCTGTCTTATTTAACGTCCAGCAGGTACGAATGACTTTTTTTGTTCTTTTTTATCTTTCTCTTCAATTGATGTGGACTCTGATGGGACTGAACTTCCTATATCATTTTTTTTTCTTTCTTTCACTGACTGTCAGTCAGTATGCCTTACTTGCAGGTAAACATTCTGTCTTTTGAGACTCTTTTCATGAGCGCTGATATGTCATGTACCCACCCACTTTTACATTTTTCATGAGGACTAGTATTTCAGATATCCAGTTCTGCATGTGGGTTGGATGATGGGCAAATCCAGAACCTACAGCTCTCTGGATCAGAAGATAAGTCATATCATCTAGCCATCTCTGAACCTCTACCTCAGTTGTATGTTGGTTATCCAGATCATCTGGTAGAAGAAAGCTGGGAAGCTCTGTGATAAATAGAACAAGACTGAAGACTGTAAGAAGAGTGTGCTTAATGACCGAGTTTGGTTTATTTTTTTCAGGAGAGAAAATCAAAAGCAGAAGAGACCAGTGTTCTTTCACAGAAGCTGGAGAAACTGACTGGAGAGAGAGCAGAACTGCAGCAGAAACTGGATGAAAAGGTATAAAATACTGAAATGCATTTATCTCACTTGTTACAGGAGTATGCAAGCTTCAATATCGCTACATAGACAATAATGGTTTTATTTGTCTTCTAAAATAAAATGAAATAACATTTGTTTCAATGAGCACAGATGGATACTGTAGTTCTGCAGCACACTTTAGCAAGGTTACACACTGCATTTTAAGCCATGTCATCGCTGGTCTCAAACAGAAAAGAGGGAGAGATCCCTGTTTTTTTTTTTTCTGAAAGCAAATGAAGACTAAATTAAAATCAGCTTTAATAAAAAATGTGCTAAAATGATATAATTTTGCTATTGTCAGTCATGTGTAGATAAAAGTTATACAAAAAATTTTAACCTTTTAGAGACACCCTTTATGTGAAGTCAGGAGTACTAGACAAGTAAATTATCACGACATATGTTCTTTGAGTAACAACATAACATTGTCAAGTTTTGACATCTTTTAGATTGCTAATTTGCTTTACATAATATATATATTTTTATTTTTAATTTTAATTTTTTTTTGGGGTATTTTATATCAAATATTTTATCATTTTAAGAGTTCCACGCTGACTGATGTGGAGAAGAAGTTGGTAGAAAAGGAGGCAGAACTAGATGCTGCATGTAAAGATCTGTCAGGTGCTCGGTCAGAGCTGAAGAAAGTTCAGGATGATCTCTCGCAGGTTTGTTGTTCTCGTGTTCTGAACATTTTGTGCGCTGTAGAAGAGTCTAGATATTTGTGCTTATAAGACAGTTTCAGGGTTCTGTTTTGGTGGCAGAAAGTTTTTAATTGTAAGAAAACTTTCATGTATATAGTTAAACTGGCTTTCACTTTTGAAAGAATGTTTCCTAATAAATATTTTGTCATCATCATCATCATCCTACTCTGGGCAAGTCCAGAGGTTCTCTAATTCCTTCCTTGTGAAGAGGATTTCAGCTTAACTGCATGTACTCTGTAGCAGTGACAAGAATCTTTATCATGTGGAGGAACTTAGAAGCAGGTATAAAACCCACAGCTGTCAGTCCAAGAAGCTGATTTGGCCACTACAAAAAAATTCCTCATGAGCAGGTCAGGAACCTGCTTTTAGAAAAACCTGTTGGATCTTGAGCCCAGCATCTTGTCCACTTTGTCGTTGTGATTTACAAATGTTACTTTTTTTTTTTTTTGTAAATTGAGAAAAAAAAAAAAATTTCAGAGCTTGTTCGATACATACTTATTCTGAAGTCATGGTCATCACATTATAGGAGTACTTTAAGGTACTCATGGTGTGTTACATATACTCAGGATTCATTGGTTTATTGTCATGTGATATTTATCTCAGTGTTGAACTGTAATGCATTATGTAGTGATTGTTCTTGTTAGTAATTAAAACAATATGAAGTGTTGAGTCATCGAAACAGCTAAATTGAATATGAAGGTAAAAAGAGAATCAAGTTTTCATAACAGCCTTAGTAAAAAAAAGTTCTCACAAGGTCTGTTTATCATGAAGTTCACCAAATAAATTCAGTAAACTGAAAAAAATGAAGTTTGCGCAGAGTAAAGTGATAGATTAAAGTGTTGTATGATTAGCCTCAAAATTAGAAAACACTTTTGATGTGAGAAAAAGAAAAATACTAAAAGAATGGCTGTGACTTGAGCCATAGACTTCATTAGGGGCAAGCAACCACCTAACCACAAGAGGACAATGCACTGTCAGCTCAACCTACTTGTGTCCTTAATTGGGATTGATCTGTATTAGTAGAAAAATAGAAAGTAATTGAATGTGTAACTTGCTGTCCTTCTAAGCTGCCTGGGACAGCAAACACTTGTTGCCTTTTACCAGCTCTGTGAGGAAGTACAGGTATTGGATAGGGAGTGGATCTAAGAAACAAGCTCTTCTTAGCACTCCTCCACTATGGAGACCTTACCCAGTTGGCCAAGCAGAAAGTTACCTTTCACCATTGTCACTGGGAAAACAGCCAAGAGGTAGGATAGGGTCATGACCAGGTTTTGTCTGTCAGCCCACTTTAACTATCAGTCATTCTGGTGCAGTCATTTTGCTTCTGTAAAGACATAACCTGAAGAGACTTTGTGTTTCCAGACAAAAGAAAACTCCAATGCACAGCTTGTGTCCCTGACTACACAGCTGGAGAAAGAGAAGAGCACTGCAGAAGGAGCAAGGCAAGAACTTCAGAAACAGGTCTGTGAGAGTGTAAACTTTGACCAAGAAGAAGACTCGAGTGTCATTATTGCTGTATGTTTTTCCTCAGCATCAGAAGTCTGTCTTTTCTTTTTTGTTGTTCTCTTACATTAGAAGTCTGTCTTTTCTTATTGTTTAACTTTATAAACTTTCATCTGCATAAGTTATATATTATTACCTCATAAAGCTGTGTGTATACATAACAAACTATTAGAGAATGACTGATCCCAGACATTTAGATTATTTCCTTTGATACTATCTATGACAGTGAAAAGAGATGGCAGGCATGCCAGTCATCCAAAGCCATCTCATGCCATGGAGGCACCTAAGGGATTTAGTGTTGGCACTTGTTGGCATACTAGAAGGTACATTGAAGTCAGTATTATGCCGGCTTCTGAAGGAACTAGGTACCTATTTCTGCAGCTGGGTGGCTGTTGTGAATCTTGCCAGATTGAAACCACCAGCCTTTGCCATGAGAGACAGGCACTTTGACAATACCACCACTCAGACACCCTTTATAAGTATAATTATTATGTTATTTTACATAATCTAATCATCTTGTCTATGTATTCACATGTGTATTATCTGGCCTTCTGATAATATTTGTACAACTATTTTCCATGGTGTCATGGGTTTAAAATGTATAATTGATTCATTCTGGGTGTGTAGTTTTTAACATATATTTGGCCATGCACCCTCTTTTCAGCTTGATACCAGCTGTGGAACCCTCATAGAGAATAAAACAATAAATAGAATCTATATAATGGTAAGATTTTTTCCAGTCAAGTGAGTCTATTTGTTGGTCCGTAGACTCTCAGAAAATCCCTCTATGAACTATATGAGTGGGATCACAGATCCCAGGTTAAGAACCACTGTTCAAGGTCACCTAATTTCTTAATGTGGAAAAAAAAAAAAAGTAAACTAGTAATGACACATAAAATATAGCAACATAATAAGTTATCCCGAACACAAAACACTTTATTTTTCCAGATCACTTCTCTAACAGAAGAAAGAAATGGCCTGAACCAGGAGAAAGTAAATTTTGTAAGCCAGGTCGCAGACTTGAATCATCAGATTCAGCTGAAGAGCTCAGAGATTGAGAGTATCAGAGAGCAACTGGAGAAGGAGAGGGTATTGTGCTTTTAGAATGTAACACAACTTAATGAAATTCTGAGTACCACAAGTTTCTCCTGCTCTATTCTTTCTTTAATTTCTTTTCTTTGGGCAATCTTTTGTTGCTGTTAGTTGTTCTCCTTTAATGCCTATTTCAGGACATTCTAACTTTGGATTCACGTGATCAAATTATGTTTGTTTTCCAATATTTTAAAATGATATCAGTTTATTTTGTTTCACAAAATATTTCTGGCAATTCAGATTCACATTTTACATGCGCTGTCCAAACATAGATGCATTGTCGTACACTTTTTGGTTATCAGATGACATAGTTTTGCTGTTTCCAAATAAATGTTCTTTTTCTTTTCTTCCTGTTGTTTTATCTCGTTGGAACTTTGAGCACAGTGTTCTTTGCACCTGGGGCGGTGAAAATGTTGAGGCATGCACATCATGAAAATGGGGAGCGGGTCGTAGTGGCTGTTTTTTCAGATCTGGAGTGTAGCAAAAAAGCAAGGGAAGAACAACACTTCTTTAGCAGTCTCCACCACCATGGGGACTATAACAATCCCTGTCATGTTGCCTATGGCTAAGCTCATTACTGGGGGTACCAGTAGAGAAGTGAAATTTAAAAAGAAATTTTTTTTTTTTAAAAATTCAGAATTTTCAGTACTTATAGCGTATGCATTATGCTGTCATTACAAAAACAAAAAACCATGAAATCCTTAACATGACACATACTAAAATGAATTTTTTTTTTTTGACATTGAAGCTTGTCTTGTCTTCAGTCTCACTGGATCTGCAAGGCAGTGATCTTTGCAGCTGATGGTGTGAAGTGGTGAGGCTCAGAATTGTGTTGGCTCGGGAGCAGTTTTTCAGTCCCTGTGTGCAGCTAATAAGCAAGGACGTGCGATACATCTCTGGCAGACACAACCACCATGGGGACCGTGCTGATCCCTTCCCTGTTAGCCAGGCTAGGCCTGATACTGGGGATACCAACAGAGAGGGGGCCAGGCTAGGCCTGATACTGGGGATACCAATAGAGAGGGGGCCAGGCTAGGCCTGATACTGGGGGTACCAACAGAGAAGGGGGGAGCAGGCTAGGCCTGATACTGGGGGTACCAACAGAGAGGGGGAGGCCAGGCTAGGCCTGATACTGGGGGTACCAACAGAGAGGGGGCCAGGCTAGGCCTGATACTAGGAGTACCAACAGAACAGGGGGAACAGGCTAGGCCTGATACTAGGGGTACCAACAGAAAGGGGGGAGAAGGCTAGGCCTGATACTGGGGGTACCAACAGAGAGGGGGAGGCCAGGCTAGGCCTGATACTGGGGGTACCAACAGAGAGGGGGAGGCCAGGCTAGGCCTGATACTGGGGGTACCAACAGAGAGGGGGCCAGGCTAGATCAGATATGGTTTGCCAGTATATCAGCTATGGGCTGCTGATTGCCAAAATAGACAGTATCATCACCCTCCCTTGCACTAAAGCAAAAATGGCATAACATCAAGTACATTAGCATTTGAAAAAAAGATTGTATCATGTACAAGAATATATCTTTAATATGATCTCTCTCTCTGTTTGCCCACACTTTAGAATGAATGGCTGTCCCAGAAATCAACAAATGAGGAACATTTCAGATCCACAGAATCAGAGCTGTATCAGAAAATCAAATCGCTGGAAGAAAGTGTCACAGCAGAAAAGGTAAGAATAAAATACAGATACAACGGAATGAGAGAAACGACACCAAGGAAATGGTGTCTGCAAGTATTATTTAACTAAAATTATCAGTGATTGTGTTTAAATTGGCAGTGGCCCAAATTAAAAAAAAACATTAAAAACTCCATATAACTAGTATTTATCTGTACTTTATGAAAGTTATTTTATAAAAATAAAGCAAGACAACATGCTAGACCTCTCATTTCACATTATTGATCAGAAACGAAGAAAAAAAAATCTTTTGTAGTACTTAATGATATGGACAATGGAAGAAAAGAAAAAGGTGTCAGAAATTTTTGGAAGAAGAGAATAAAACTGATTGTTAGCATGAGAGCTGTGTGAGTGCTCACTGAAATATAATAACGATGTTCTAAAATGCCATTCTGTATAAAGCAGTTGTATTAGTGTTTATGGTAGTACTAGTAGTAGCAGCAATAGTAGACTTTAGTAGCAGCACCATTGGTAGTTAGTAATAGCAACAATAGTAGACTTTAGTAACAGCAGCGTTGGTAGTTAGTAATAGCAACAATAGTAGACTTTAGTAACAGCAGCGTTGGTAGTTAGTAATAGCATCAGTAGTAGACTTTAGTAACAGCAGCGTTGGTAGTTAGTAATAGCATCAGTAGTAGACTTTAGTAGCACCAGCGTTGGTAGTTAGTAATAGCATCAGTAGTAGACTTTAGTAACAGCAGCGTTGGTAGTTAGTAATAGCAACAGTAGTAGACTTTAGTAGCAGCAGCATCAGCAGTAGCAGTCATGGTATGGATGACTGTTTTAATGTTGACAGCAGCAGTGGTGGTGGTGGTGTTGTAGTAGATGTACTAGCAGCAGTATATACATTAGCAGACAGTTACAGCAGTAGAAAGAGCAGCATTAGCAGTCTTACTGAAGCAGTATCTCAATACAGAGACATTAATATGCCTGTGTACTATGAGTTTATTATTTCTGCGCAGGGACTTGTGGAGGAGAAGATAAAAGCAATACAAGATCTCAGTAATAAGGTAAAGATACTTGGATAGGTAAAGTAAGTCAGACTAAAATTTTATGAGTTATGTTTTATTTATTATGTTTAATAATCTCCGCTGGCTCAAATTTTGAATCTTTCTTATGAATAATTTGGGTGGGCTGGGGTAGGGGATGAGTGTCCAGCTGGTGCATTGCTGTGAGGCCCGGAAGATTTTCCCCTAGGTGGGCCCAGAGGACTTCACAGAACTTGTAGTGAATGATAGCTGATATGTGAGTGGGGTAGGGCTTGTACCAACTTACAGTGTTTCTCTTGGAGACCCTGAATTTGGATGCACATGTTGTGGTAGTGAGATCAGTGGTTTAAATCTAGCTGTAGAAATCGGTACTTGGTTCTCTCTTACATCCTTCCCGTGCCGTTAAACGTCACATAGGGCTCGCATGGTAGTTTGCCAAGATTTCCTGTCTTCAGCAAGGCTTTCAACCTCAAAAATGGATGTTATTCCCACTAAACTGGCCTCTCTTAACAATGTCCTCTTGAGAGTTTCACGTGGTCGACCTCTTTTCCTTTGGCCTTTTGTGTTCCACTTGATAGCTTGTTTTGGGATTCTCTGGTTGTTTCTTCTCAGCACATGACCGACATATGTCCGTCTTCTTTTTCTGATCACCCGTGAGACAGGTTCTTGTTTGCTCATGTGTCTTATCATTGCATTGTTTTTGGATTCGTTCCATTTTATACATAGTATTTTCCTGAGGCATTTGTTTTCAAAAGAGTTTAATTTGTTGTCTGTTTCTTTAGTTGTTTTCCAGCTTTCACATGCATAAATGAGGGTGGATATTACATTTGAATTGAATAATCTTAACTTGGTTTTTGTGTTTATAACTTTTGAATGGCATATGTTCTCAAGATTCTTGAAGGTCAATGCTGCTTTTGCAATTCGAATTCTAACTTCCTTTCTGGTTCTCTCTGGAGCTGGGAAAAAAAGAGTGGGCAGGCATGTTGCTGATCATGTCACCTTGTAGTGTGCTGTTAGATTAAGAAAAAATAAGAGCTCAAGCACCATATCCCTCAGTGCCTCTGTGACATGATAAGGCTGCATTTGTGAAATGTTGCACCATAAGAGCTAACTATTGTGCCTCCAGAATTATGTTCAAAGTGTTAAAATTGAATGGTCCGCCACAGCCTCCATCATACACTCCTTGTGGTGACATAGTGGATTAAACAGTCTGACAAATAACAAACAACAGACATACAATTTTATGTAGTTAAATTATGTCTATTAATATTTTCAGTGATGAAATTTTAGATGCTGTATAAAAGCCTACATTTATAAATATATTTAGATTTGTAACAGTTTCTTATGCAGTGATTGTTTCAGGTTCAGCAGATTGTTGTATCTCTTTATCTCCTAAGGTGTCAGAACTGGAAAATGTTAAGACCTCTCTTGAGTCCGGCAAGCAAGAGGTAGAATCTAAATTGTTTGGAATGCAGAATGAGCTTGACTTGTTGGTAATATTAGTTTGTTTTTTTTTGTTGTTTTTTTTAAAAAAAATAATAGTTATATCTCCACATTGTAGTGCATTTCATTTCTTACTATTCATTTTTCTTCAGTTATGTGTAATGAATATTCTCATTTCTTTGTCTTGTGTTATTTTGTAGTTTAAGACATGGTCTGGAATACCACACTGTTGACTTGTTACTAGGTCAGATTTTATGTCATCATTTGTACTAGTTTTTTCACTGCGGTCAATGGATCTAACTTGTGGGCACTGCACTGAAGAGATTCTCCTTTCAAGAAGAAGGCTGGCATGTGACAAGGCTTGTCATAAAACATTTTGACATTTCAAATAAATTTACAAATAAAACTTGCTAGTTCGAACACATTGTTAACATTTGTAACACAATGTTACCACTTGTTTGTATATGGTGAAACATATTTTCCTAAAAAAAAAAAAAAAAGTGTTCTTAAATCTTATAGTTGAAGTCCAGTTTCACCTTTGATTATTTATCATTAAACTTTCATTTTCATATGTTGAGGTTCTGTGATTAAAATCTGATTGTTTTATTATGACATTTTTTTTTAAAAATTTTGAAAATATACGTTTTTCTTCACTATTTCCAGCTGTATACACAGCATATTCTAGTGTACACCGCATTTCCGCAACAGCAGATATTCTGTTTTCTGTTGCATATCTGATTTGATAACGAGGAGGACCAACTAAGAGCAGTGGCACACTGAAAAGATCCACAGGCGTGTGAAGAAACTTATGCCACTTAGACTAGGACCATTTCTCACTGTAACCACCCAGTTACCAGAACCATAATTTGTGAGCTGTAGTTGATCTTAAAGCAGACATATATATCCAAGCAATTTAATATAAGTGTCTAATTGACAGCCACCTTTTTTTTTCTTTCCATTCCTGCTGTAATCATCAGATGCAGGATAAAAACTCTTCAGAGGAGAAGTTATCAGAAGCACTGCGGGTGACAGAAACAAGACTGTCAGAACTCAGTGCCAAACTGAAGGTGAGACTGTATGGTAGTTAAAATTAATCTTATATCTGTGTAATATGTATTTTCAATAGACTTAAAGATATAGTGGATATTGCAATGAGAGAAGAACAAGCAGGATTTCAAAAAGGGAGAAAAGTGGTGAAACTTGATGGCTACGCATGTCATGGTATCTCTGCTCTAGAGGTCGATCATGTCCTAAACACGCCCTTACTGGGATAATATGCCTAAACCGGCTCAACCCAGGGGTGGAAGTCACTAGTGGCGAGGATTCGTCCTCCTGGACAAAAGCTCCATCCTGGTCACAACTAGGAAGGGAGCAGCGGCCACGACCACAAAATGCTGAAGTCGGTGACACTGGACCAGGACAGTCTAGATAGGCAACCACCTCTCATCCGGTGGGGATGTATGCGTATTCTAATCACCCTGAGATTTTCCAGTGAGAAAGTCCAATACTGGATTGGAGGGGCAACCACCTCTCACCCGGCGGTGATACATGGGTATCTCAAAACACATCGAGATTTTCCGGTGAGAAAGTCCAGCTCTAGATCAAACTGGTGCAACGAAAACCACGTTGTCACGCAATCTCGCTTCTGAGACCCACCAGGAATACAGGCTTAAGCTGTGCGATACTCTGAACCTCTTGTGGTCCTCTCAGGGATCTCTTTTGGGGACCACGTGACCTATAGAGGACCACAGGGGAAAATTCAGTAGGATCACAGGGCGGTCTTGGTGGTAGAAGCGAACAAAGAAGAAGAAGAAGACATGTAGAGTTGACTGGGTTCTGGGAGAGGAAGTTCATGAGCTGGTACAGAACTTTTTCCCATCCTCCCACCATTGATTAGCCATTCTGTTGTCATCAAATGTTGACCAGACCCACCTTAAAATGGAGCTGCTGCAGGCCCTGTTTAAAACCACCAGCTGGCTTGTCACAACCTCACCCCACCGCACCCACCCCCTTCCCCATCGGACCTGGAGTTGATCATGAGATTAACTGCTCAGCAAAATCATTATCAGTCCTCTGTACTCCCAGTGGAGCATAAGGCATCAGCAAAGGTTCTCCAGCCTTGAGCAAGTCAGGACACCTCATACCATGTCTTTGCTGCTTCGTTTAGTTCTTTCTGTATTGTGTGTCTCTATGTACCCAGTGGCCTGCCCCTCTTTTTCCCTTGAGGTGTCCAAAGTCAAGGCGGTATACAAGTGTCTTTTTCTTTCCTCTAATGGTCTGAAAGAGTTGTGTGGTTGTTCCACTCTCTGCAGTACAGAGTTTCCTGTATGCATATTCTTTCCATTCGTAGTATGTGGTCTTTATGTGGCCCAGCCATTTCCATCTTTGTCATTTGACCTCTTTAGTAATGCTCCGGTGCCTGTTTGTTTGGTTATTTCCTTCAGCTTAGCGAAATAATTCTCAGAAATTTCCTTACATGGCAAAGCTTTTAAGCCAAGAAAAAAAAAAGAACCATATAACCATATTTATGAATAACTCACATCTGGTTGGGGGGTGGGGTTAAAGCTCCCCATACTTTACATTAGACAGTTTCTTGTCCGTGTTTCAGAGTTCAGAAGAGCAGCTGCAGCTGGTGGGAGTTAAGAATGAAGAGTTGATCCTGAAACTGGAACAGAGAGGAGAAGAGCTGAAGACCAAGTCAGAAGAGCTGGAAGTGGCAAAGATCAGAGAGACAGAGTTAAATAATTCCTTTGAAGAGCTTAGTGAGGTATTTATCATCAGCATCAGTATCAGTCTTATGGAACTTGAGTCTGGTTTTTCTCATTTCTTTGACTTTTGATTGTTTGGAAGAAAACATTGTCAGTTATTGAAGATACACCCAGTCTCCACTGGGGATTCTTGAGTGTTTGCCCAGAGAAATCACCATGGAGTGTGCAAGGCGGGGTTTTAATTTTATTCCTGGCAGAAGAAAGAAGAAGAAAACCTCCCAGATCTTACCTCAATTCAACCCGTGCTTCCAAAATGAGAAAACAGTCCCCAGAGTACAAGGCCATGCCACCCTTCATGACTGTTAAACTTCAGTTTGTTTAATCTTCCCCATTATTTTATAAATCATGTCTTCAAATGTTCATTGAACCTCCAACAGAACAGGGATCTTGCCAAACCATGATCCTGTCATTGAGCAGTACTGTTACATAGCCATAGATTTGGAGCAAAGATGATCGTGCATGGAGTGACTGCAGATGAACCAAGCTGGCCAAGCCCTATCCCACCTCTTCAGCGATGCTCTGGGTTAAAGGCTGAGATTGACTAAGAAGATAGAGCTCACTTTGGTTCTTGTGATGATGGTGTCTTTGGGTCCATTCTGGGTCTTCAAACAAGCCACCATAATCCACTATCAGTGCAAAGCAGTATTTGGACTTAGCCTCGGCTGCTAAAACATCCCAGGGGAATAGAACACAGGCAACCATGGCCACAGATTTTCCCACTCTTCTTTCTCATATTCCTCATTTATAGTTTGAGATTTTCATTATTGCGCTGTTGCATTGTTTAATTCTGTTCTCAGTTGTCCAGATTTGAATTGTGTTCTTTTACTAAATGCTGTATTGAAGATTTTAAATGTATCTTATAATCTTGGATTACTCAGCACAAAATAGGATATATTTTTCTCTTTTTTTCCAAGAATTTGAAGACATACAAACACACAAAAAAAAATCATCTTTACAGTAATTACTGCATGTTATATGTTACCATAGGAGCATCATGCTACCTTTATGATAGTATCAATCAGTGTTCCCTGATTCATTTTATGCAGAAATAATTTGTATAAAGTGACAATTTATGAGTAGCAGTTTGAAATGATAATTGGCGTCTTTAGTGAGCAACATGAAAAATTAATGAGCATTGCCAAAAAAATATGTGAGCAGTTTCTCGCGAACGAACGAATGAACAAACGAATGGCGATGACGATCTGAATTCTTGCTTTAATGTGTCCAATCTGTGAATGCTTATACCTTGAGGTTTTAAATACACATTCTTCAGATACGAAATGCCATGAACAAGCAGATGTTGGCTCTGGACAAAGAGAAGAGGGAAGCACTGGAGACTAATGAAGCACTTTTAAAGGAAAAGGTATGTGTTAGTGAAACCGTCAGGGAGAGACTTTATATTATAAAGTCCTGGTAAAGTGTTGGGTAATATGAAGTCATCCTGCTATTTATAATCGAAGTAAAACAATAAGTATACATAATCAAACATGTTCAAATTAGTTTCTGGCATTCATGATGAATGGATGAACAGATGGATGCAAGCATGCATACCTGCTATCATAGTTGTAATTTATAGATGTGAACATCAGAAAAAAAAAATTTTTAAAGCTCCCCTTTAAAAAAAAAAAAAAAATGAATGCATGTCAAATATGCATGTACAACTGTCCTCCCAAAAATAAGTTTATGAGAGTTATTACTTTTAAGATTTATTTGGACATAAAAACACTGTACACTGTGTTCTGTGATGGACACCATAATTAAAAATTCACTTTCCAGCTGTCCTGTAATAAGAGGAGTAAAGACAACCAGACATGATACTGTTGTGACAGGTCAAGGATTGGGTTCACTGTATTTTGGAAAGTACATTAAGTGCTCCAGCCAGTTTCATGTGCAGAAGGATCTCATGGGGAGGTAGATGCTGTCTGATTTGACAGTCAGTGGCCTTTAGTTGACATGCTAGCATCATCAAGGTTGACAAGCTGTAATCGACAAAGACTCTGCCAAACCTCTCTCTTGGTACCCTCGGCAACAGACCTAGTCTGACTAATAGGGCAAGGACAGCCAAAGTCCCACATGCGTGGAGTCTGCTAAATAAGTACTGCACACATCTTGCTTATTAGCTCCACACCGGGACTGAAAAAAAATAGCTGTCATAACCAGCTCCCAGTCCAATACAGTTGCTTGTAAAGAACACCAGTGCACATTTCCAGGGAGATAGAAGAAGAAGAGTGATCTCAGCATTGTGTAAGAGCTCCATGGCACTGGCAAGAATTCTGACAGACGTCCACGACACTGGCAGGAATTCTGACAAATGTCCATGCCACTGGCAAGAATTCTGGTAAATGAAAGCAGTTGTGATGTTGGGGCTAGAGTCATTACCTTCAGCTGAAAAGCTGCTTTGGTGCTGATTTTGACATTTCTAATATCTAGGTCAAGGAAAATATGGGCACTAACGCTATATCTCATAAATTCTTCACCATCATGAAATAGTCCAGCATAAATCATGCTTTGTAAGAAAGAGAGAATGTATTTCTGCTCTGTCTGAATGAACAGAATGATTTTGGATTTTATGCAGAATGCTTTACAAGCTGAGGTACCACAGCTGCAGAAAAGTCTCGCTGAGGTTAAAGCTGAAAAGGAGGAATTCAAGAAAGATGCTTCCAGATTAAAAGAACTACTTGAAAGAGAACAAGATGAGAGAAAGAAGGTGAGATTTAATAATTAAAGATCATCTTGTATTCTATGTCTTATGCTAAGCCACTAGGATGAAGAGAATGGCTGTCTCTGTGAATACCGTCTTCAGCAGGAGCACTTCATGTGTGCTCAATAGTTATCTCACCCTATTATTTACCTGACTAATTTTGGGTTCTCAGGTAAAATGGAGAGGGTATATAATTTTAATTCTTAAAAAAATGTACAGTTTAAGAACAAATCAAATTGGACGCTGCGTAAAAAGGTACTAGAGTTAAAAATATGGGTGCTGAGGACTTGTCTAAGGATTCTCCATTGCCACAAAGTGGTATTTGAGAACTGAGATCTTTAGTTAGTACATTTCATCTGGCAGTCCTCAGAAAGTAGGTCAATCTCCTTTTATTAAGAAGAACTGTAGAAATATTTAGGAATTTGTCTAATATTTCAGTATATTTTCTGGTATAATAATAAAGCTTAATTTTACATTGTATAATTAACTCTTTCCGTGCATATGGTCGATATATCGACACCGGAAGTGTCCCTAAGCTACCGTATGGTCGATATAGTGACATTGTTTGTTTCATTAAAACAAGCGGTGTAAAATTTAGATTGTACATATTTTGTCCGCGATTCCGGTGACACTTTCAAAATGGAGAATGTGTGCCTAGTTACGAGCGATGCCGAGCGAGAACAAGGACACGAAGCATGGAAATTTTTCCATTTTTTACGATGTAGATAGGGGTATGGACATAGCCTATGGCCACCCCGCTGCTCTTGAATGTTTTCTAAGTAGATCTAGACATATTTAGATGACTGGAGAAGTAGTTAGGAGGTTAGTTCAGACATTCATTCAGCGAGAATGCAATACTGAGTCACAATACGAGATCGACAAGTAGATCTACACATCTCAGATGGTAAGTAGGGGTAAGTAGCGCGGATCTAGACCTAGCCGATGGTGAGCTGGCCACAATCAGTGTCTAAAAACATCACATTACTTCTTTTTTCCTAAAAAACTCTGCATTTATGAAATTTTCATTCATTTAGCTATACTTTGAAACATATTAAGTATACGGAAGTACATGGAACTACTGTTTTCCATTCCATTTTACAACTAGACCCCCTTACAGACAAAACCTGCATTTTTACTCCCGCACCCCAAGACACGTCCGTGTTTCTTCCTCCAGCACGGAAAGAGTTAAAAGTCTGAAAGTATCCTTATTTATAATATGTATAATTTAATAGAATTTAATTGGTAATATTTATAAACCACTGGATATATATTGATAAAGAAAAGGTTATCAGCATTGACCCGGTGCAAGTCCACAGGTCACATCAGTCCCTTTTTTGAAGGGAAATCTCAGCATGGTGCATGTACTCCCTAGCTCTAGTGAGAACCCTAATAACTGGAAGTTGCAGCAATGGAAAGGTGGGGTGCTGGTGCTGAGAACTCTGTAGTGATATAATTTACCAGTTGATTAGTGTACATCTGTTATCAGTGCATACAAATATGTATATGACTATGAGCAAGGACTTTATGAAGATCTATAAAACCAAAAAAAACCTGGGTTTTTTTTTCAATAGTTTTATATCGCTGTTGCTTCAATCACAGGAATTGGCCGCCCTGACATCAGCCAAAGATCTGCTGATCCAGCAAAAGGTGGAAGCTCAGTCAGAACTGATCAGAGCACAGGGGGAGGTTGCACACTGGGCTGAACAGGTGGAGAAAGTCAAGCAGGAGACAGATGAACTGCAGAAGATTCTGCGCCAGGATAATTCTGCTCTGCAGGATAAGCTGGTTAGTTCATTTCATTGGAGATATTCCCTCATATTCTGATATTTTTTTTTTTTTCTGTGGCCATGTTTGGATGCATCGCAGCAGGCCATTTTGCTCACAGCCGAGGAGCCTACAGGAGTGCTGTTAGGGAGGCAAAGTTCCGCAAGGGACATGCAAATGAATGGCCATGTTTGAAGTTGTGTCCAGTCTGTGGATTTCTGTAGGGAAGATTTTTTTTTTAGTCTGATTGCCATATTGTACAATCTCTCTCTCTCTGAACCTTAAGTGCCCAGGGCACATGGGGCTTCCGCAAGGGTTTTCCACAAATGCCTGTCCTTCGCCTTTTTTTCTGCTCTTGCCCAGGTGAGCCCTCTATTGCTCAACATCCTTTCTGTTCTTCTTCTCCATGTCTCTTTTGGTCTACCCTTACTTCTGTTCCCCTGTGGTTTCATCTTAGTGCTATTTTTGGTAGTGAGTTGTCAGTCATTCGGAGCACATGTCCCAATCATCGCCAGCGTCTTTCCTCAATAATTGTTGTCAGTGGTTTCATCTGCATTTCTGCCAACAAGATGTTATTTCTTATGGTGTTTGGCCAAAATATTTTTCTAATTCTTCGTAAACATTTAGTCTGGAAAGAATTCAACTTGTTTTCTATGGTTTTGGTGATTTTCCAGCATTCACTTCCATAGAGTAGTACACTTAGAACATTACTCTTAAATATCCTGATTTTCATATTTATGCTTAGTTTTTTTTATTTCCATATATTCTGCAGCATTGCAAAAGCCTGGTTTGCTCTAGTAAGTCTGCTGTTGATGTCCTCTGTGCTGTTGATGTCCTCTGTGCTGTCTCCATTTTCTACTACTCTGCTGCCAAGGTATACAAATTCGTTGACATCCTCCACTAACTTATATTGTACAATAGGGGATGATATAGCTGTGTTAGGGACAGTACTGTCTTCAGCGCTGTAAGCTTGAACTTTCAAGATCTTAGTCCACCTCTATGCATTGCTTCTGGTAACAGGTTTCCATGAAGCTAAAATTTAGCCAGCATGGTGGATTCAGGTGCATGTAAAACAGAGTAGAGATGCTGTCATGAATTGAGCTACCCTTGTGCTCTTGATCTTCTGTCCTGTGCTATGTAGAACAGAGTAGAGATTTTTGTTATGGATCCTTCTATCACTGGACCCTTGACTTTCTGCCCAGTGCCATACAGTACAAGGTAGAGATTTTGTTGGATCCAGATGCATGTGGGCTCTTGACCATTTGCTACTGCTACATAGAACAAGGTAGAGATCTTACAGATCCAGGTGAATGTGGACTGTCTTATGCCAGGTAGAAAAAGGCGAAGATCAGTCTGTTCTTAACTGTATTACACACTATATAGTGTGATGTCCTTGTTGCTAGTTCTTCAAACAATGGTACAGTGGTATCTGCTGAGAAGAAGTTCTGGTTCATAGCTACCTACAAGATCAAGTAACTTGTCTCCATTCTCTGTGTGTTATCCTAAAACATCAAGTAACTTGTCTCCATTCTCTGTGTGTTATCCTAAAACATCAGGTAACTGTCTTCATCCTGTGTGTGTTATCCTAAAACATCAAGTAACTTTCTTCATTCTCTGTGTGTTATCCTAAAACATCAAGTAACTGTCTTCATTCTTTGTGTGTTATCCTACAACATCAAGTAACTTTCTTCATTCTGTGTGTTATCCTACAGCATCAAGTAACTTTCTTCATTCACAGTGTGTTATCTTACAACATCAAGTAACTGTCTTCTTTCTGTGTGTGTGTGTGTGTTATCTTTCATCATCAAGTAACTGTCTTCATTCTGTGTGTGTGTTATCAAGTAATTGTCTTCATTCACAGTGTATCTTACACCATCAAGTAACTGTCTTCCTTCTGTGTGTGTTATCCCACAGCATCAAGTAACTGTCTTCATTCTCTGTGTGTGTTATCCTACAACATCGAGTACTAGTCTCTGTATGTTATCTCTATCCTGAAGCATAACCACCTGAAATCCTCATTTTCGTTTTTTCATTGGAAACAGCTTTAGCTCTGCGTAATTTCTACTACATTGCTTCATATAACTGGATTTTTTTTTTTTTTTGTGGTATGCAAATCAATGGAAAAGATCGGAATCCGTGATACAAAGTATGATTATTTATCTCCTTTTATTAGACAGCCCAGTTGTCAAAGTTTGAAGTTCTACAGAGAGAGAAGGATGAAGCGGAGGCCAGATTTGAGATGCAGTCTTCTCTGTTGAGTGAAAACCTGACACAAGTCAGGACAGATCTGACTATTGCTGAGGGCAAGGTCGATGAACTCACCAGATCCAGCGATCAGCTGCAGGGAGAAAAACTTGGTCAGTCTTTTCTTACTTTCTCTTTAAACTCAAAAACACATTAAAAAAACATGTAAGTTTAAAATCTCGAAAATGAAAGATTTGGAAAGATATCCTTGGAACTATAGCATCAGTCTTCTTTACTCCAAATGGAACGTGAGACACCAACAAAGGTTCTCCAGCCAATCCTGTCTTGAGCAAGTCAGCACACTGTAACCCTTTTAAAAAATGTTATGATATACGCACTATAATCTATAATCCATCAAAAATTTTATATCTCCTCTATAATCCATCAAAAATTTTATGATGTCCATCAGAAACTGGGTGAAAGTAAATGAATATGATTTTTTTTTTTTTACTTAAAACTAAATAAGCTTAAACTAACCAGAACAAAACATCTTTTTTCTTGTCTGGGACTGACTCTGTCATCTTTTGTGCTTTGTCCAGACTTTTTACAATAGCGCCAATAGCTTCATGTAGCTCTTAGCTCATAGACATAGGTTGAAACAGGAATTTGTAAGAAAAAAAAACTGAAAGAGCCACAGTGAGAGAGGAAAAAAAAAAAGTGTGTCAGTTTCTGAGACAAAAGTGTGTCAGTTTCTAAGACAGATAAGTGTGTCAATTTCTAAGACAGATAAAAAAAAGTGTGTCAGTTTCTAAGACAGATAAAAAAGTGTGTCAGTTTCTAAGACAGTGGTATAACCGCTGTTCAGTAGATGGCACTCACTGAGGTAAAAGAAAAATTATAACTATGGTCATTTTGTTGTTATTTCCCTTTCATAATGTGGTTTGTTTAGGCACGAAGAAAACAAGTCAGACAAAAAAAAACAACTTAATTAATGAGTAAGAGTTTGTTTTGACCGTGACAGGAGCAAAGATGAATGGAGATGTATTGTAACTGCAACAGTTGGCCTTGAGAGCAAGTTGGAAAGAGAGAGAGAGAGAGAGAGAGAAATGGTGTAGATGTATGTAACATATTTTCACTGATGTGGAAGAAATACATTGTTTTGGTTTTTTTTGGTTTTTTTTTCACAAAGTAAGTAATGGAAGGGATTTGATGAAACTATGTAACTTTTTTTTTTTTCTGATTGATTTTCAGAACTGGAGGCAAAATTAGAACATAATAATGATGAGAGACGAGTGTTGGTAGAAAGGTAAGTTAAAAAATGAAACTAATGTCAGACAGTAATGGATGAAAGGAATATAAATTATAGTAAGCTCTCTCTTCTGAACCTTTAGGTGCCCAAGGCGCATGGGGCTTCTGCAAGGGTTTTCCAGAAATGCTTGTCCTTTGCCTTTTTTTTTTTTTTTTTATGCTCTTTTCCAGGTGAGTCCTCTGTTACTCAACATCCTCTCTGTTGTTGTTCTCCACTTCTCCGTGTCTTCTTACCCTTACTTCTGTACCCCTGAGGTGTCCATCTCAGTGTAGAAAAAGCTAGATCATGTTAAATGTGAAACTATCATGTCAGTTCTTTCCTCGTCTTCTTCTTCAGCATTAGAGGTTGTTGGTCACATCAGATCCTAATCCCTGTCGACATGGCAAAGCCCGCAGTCCTCTCCAGATCCTGATAGGAGCCCCAAAGCTTTTGCCCCAAGCTTGTGTCCTTTGATCACGTCTCACTCCTCCAGTCTGCATGGTATGGGCACTCTTGAAGGATATGTTCTGGAGTCTGGACTCCACTGCCACATGGACACTCGTCTGTGTGAGACATTTCAGGTCAGTGTAGATGGCTTAGTAGCCTGCAGTGGCCTGTCCTTAGGCAGAAGAGGATGATTTGCTGATGTCTTTGTAGTTGGTGTATTGGATCTGGTTCGTTGTTACATTTCAGTTGCTTTTTCCATTCAGATCTGCACTGATTGCAGATTATAGTTTTTTCCTCTTGGTAGTTTACTGGATGATTGGTTTGATCTTGATTGCTGCCAGCTTTGGATAGGCTGTCAGCTATTTCATTGCCAGCTATTCCACAGTGGGGTGGCACCCATTGTAGGGCTTCAGTTCTGTTATGATTTCCTGTTTGCCTGTGGGTTCTTTGTTGAGTTCTTTCCAAATTCTGATAAGTTTCCTACCTTCTGTACCAGAACTAGACCTTCCAGCAAGGTTTGGGTTCTGTGAAAGTTTACACTTAACAGCCTTCATGTCAGTTCTTACCAAAGTCTGATACCATTTTTCTATCTTCTGTGCCTGATCTAGACCTTTTGGTCAAGTTCGGATTTTGTAAGCATTTACACGTAGGAACCCCAGTGTCATTTCACTCCAAATTCCTGCCTTCTGGAAGATCTAGCCAGGTTTAGTTGTGTAGGTCTTCATACTTAGATCTAGACCTTCCAGCCAGGTCTGGTTGCTTTGGTCTTCATATTCAGGTCTAGACTTTCCAGCTAAGTCTAGTTGCTTTGGTCTTCATTACTCAGATACAGACTTTCCAGCCAAGTCTGGTTGCTTTGGTCTTCATATTCAGACTTAGACCTTCCAGCCAGGTTTGGTTGCTTTGGTCTTCATATTCAGATCTAGACTTTCCAGCCAAATCTAGTTGCTTTGGTCTTCATTACTCAGATACAGACTTTCCAGCCAAGTCTGGTTGCTTTGGTCTTCATATTCAGATCTAGACTTTCCAGCCAAATCTAGTTGCTTTGGTCTTCATTACTCAGATACAGACTTTCCAGCCAGGTCTGGTTGCTTTGGTCTTCATATTCAGATCTAGACTTTCCAGCCAAATCTAGTTGCTTTGGTCTTCATTACTCAGATACAGACTTTCCAGCCAAGTCTGGTTGCTTTGGTCTTCATATTCAGACTTAGACCTTCCAGCCAAGTCTGGTTGCTTTGGTCTTCATATTCAGACTTAGACCTTCCAGCCAGATTTGGTTGCTTTGGTCTTCATATTCAGATTTAGACTTTCCAGCCAAGTCTGGTTGCTTTGGTCTTCATATTCAGATCTAGACTTTCCAGCCAAGTCTGGTTGCTTTGGTCTTCATATTCAGATTTAGACTTTCCAGCCAAGTCTGGTTGCTTTGGTCTTCATATTCAGATCTAGACTTTCCAGCCAAGTCTGGTTGCTTTGGTCTTCATATTCAGATCTAGACTTTCCAGCCAAGTCTGGTTGCTTTGGTCTTCATATTCAGATCTAGACTTTCCAGCCAAGTCTGGTTGCTTTGGTCTTCATATTCAGACTTAGACCTTCCAGCCAGGTTTGGTTGCTTGGTCTTCATATTCAGATTTAGACCTTCCAGCCAGGTTTGGTTGTGTAAATCTTCATACTTAAATCTAGACCTTCCAGCAAGGTTTGGTTGTGTAAATCTTCATACTTAGATCTAGACCTTCTAGCAAGTTTGTCTTCATACTAAGGATGCTCTTGGAACAGACGTTTGTGAGCCTGATCAGCAGTCTTTCATGGCTGATAGTTTGAATGAGATGATATTCATCCTATTAATCTCCAAGAAACTGCCAGGTGTTTTGTATCCAACGTCATCATGATGATGGTGATCAAATGCATCCATCTGATGGAGAGTGGATTTCAGTGGCTTTCTTGAGGAAGTGGAGTAGACTAAAACAGCATGCAGGCTCCCCTGGAATGGGGATTATGGCAGGCTGGTTCTTGCTCCAAGCAGAAAGAATTCATCAGCCTGTTCCTACAAACACTTAAAAAAAGATCTTGAACAACTCTGGTTCATTGTAAAAACTGTGCTGTCACGCCACCTACAGCATCTTTGCTCCAGTTTGTATTGGCTGTATCTTTTATTATTCAAAATGACTGGCAGTGGCCAGTTTTTAATAATGACAGTATGGTTTCCGTATGACAGCATTTTCATTGTCCAGATCTGGCCACATTTTGTACTGTTGCATGACAGGATATTTGGTAATCAACTCTTAGCTTAACAAACAGCATGCATGACACACAAATTTTTTTTTTAATAAAAAATTACTGTCACAGCGTTTTACTGGGGAAGTAATGTGACGTCTATTTTTAGCATTTGCTGCAATTTAAAATTATGAAATGTTAACATTTTTTAAGAAGAAAAGTGGGAACGGCTTTATTAATTAATGAGAACACATTTGTGACATTTCATTTTGCACTTTAATCGTACAAAAACATACAGGACAAAGAGAAAAGGAAAAAAAATATGTTCACATGAGTGCTATACAACAAATCTAATCTAAGTCCCATAGTATTTGTATGTCGCAGGGGTGTGAGGTGTTAGTGCTTTCACATTTCTAGGTCATTACAGCATTTGAGGTAGGGATGTCAGCATCTTGCCTTGCTACCTTTGTTTTCCTAAGGAAACCCCGGGTACCCATTTTTTAAGTCTCGGTTGACCCCAGTGTCGGTTGGTCTGAAAAAATTCCCCCAAGTGTGAAATCAAACCAAGGACCTTCCGATTGGCAAGTTAGTGCACTAACCACTGCAAAACCGCAGCACCATACTAGAAGTAGGAATGAAAGAAAATAGAGTAAATGGAGACTTAGCTGTGACTTGTAAGAAGCTGCGTCCAAGAGTGCGCGTTGTAGAATGTTGAGAATGTTTAAATGGAGACTCATGATGTATGATAAGTAGATGGTGATGTGGACCGCGGAAAGGAGAGAGAATGATACAGTGGTAATCTAATCAAGCGAAGGGTGGGTGGAATAGATGAATGTGGCTGGGGTGGAGGGTTTGTAATTTAATGCAGTGAGGAGGTTCTAAAATATGTGTTGCAGGTGAGGAAGGAATAGAACTTAGTGCAGAAGGAATATGATTATGGAGAAGGAGAATGTTAAGTGTAGCTGAATTTCAAGTTTAAGTCATGTGGTTCCAACATCCCATATTCCTGAATGTAGCAGTTCTCAAGCGCTAGGTGATTTCTTTCATAGTGACATTGTTTAATGGCTGTTGCCAGAAAATCATTTTTGCCTCTGTGGTTGGGGCTATTAATATGATTAGAGACTGGTTTAGAAACATGGTGGGTGATATCATACAGATGTTTCTGCATGCAGTCACCTAATCTGAGACCAGTTTCACAAATATAAGTTACATTACACCTTTTGCACACAGTGGTGCATATTATGTTTCAGGACTTGCATGTGAATCTCTCATGGGGAGTAAGGATAGTTTTAGGAAAGGTAATTGTTTTCTTTTCCCAGACTACAGGGCAGGTGACACAGCGAGGGCAGTTGCCTTTTCTGGTACCAACATTTGCAAGGTTCCACTTCATATGGCTATGGATGAGGATGTCCTTAAGATTTGGTTCCTGTTTGTAGGCTAAAATTATGAACTCTGAATAAAAATCATATAACTGGTTATTCTGAATAAAAATCATATAACTGGTTATTTTATTTTTAAATTTTTAAAAAAGAGTTTTAAATGGCTCATGGTACATTAAGATTTACTGTCTGCATATGGTCTGACAGTACATTCTTCTTTTATTTACACAGGTGCATAATAAGTGAGAAGGAGTGTGAGAAGCTACGAGAGAAGGTGGCAGAACAGAGACGGAAGTTGGAAGACATGCAGGCTGCCCTTCAGGAACTTGGTCGTGAGAATCAGACGTTGCAGGTAACATATGATCACAGCGGTGGCACTCTTCTTTGATGTACTCATGGTAGTGGAGTAGTGATGGCTGTGGTAGAGTTAATATTAGCGGGCTTACTCTTAGATAGAGGTCAGTGGTGTGATTTTACATGAAGCTGGGAAGAGGAAGCGAAGCACAGAAATGTCGGTAAAAGACAGTGAATCAAGCACAAGGTAATGAAAACCGGCAAGAACATATCAATATTTCAGTGGAATGGCCATTATCAAGGAAAACAACACATTTTACCAAGGTGGCATTGCATTTCCAGTCACATCTTCTCTTTGTGTGGGTGTGTTTTTTTTTTTTTGATTGTATAGATCTTCACACTTGAATAAAGATTTTCATACTTGAATAAAGATCTTCATACTTGAATAAAGATCTTTATACTTGAATAAAGATCTTCATACTTGAATAAAGATCTTCATACTTGAATAAAGTCCTTCCAGCCAAGCCAGTTCTCTCCATGTTTAGGTAACAGTGCTTTCTGTGTCAGATCTAGACCTTCCAGCCAGGTTTGGCTGCACAGGTAACTCTGTAACTCTGCCTTGAGTTGTCATCCTAGAACTCTTTAAAGTCACTTTCCCCAGAAGTGTGAGAATCATATGCCTGTATTTGTTCAGGTCTAATTACATGACATGAAAAAAATACAGCCATGTCTAATTACATGCGAGAGGCCTACGGGAGAGCTGTTAGGGAGGCAAAGTTCCGCAAGAGACATGTAAATAACTGAACTAATTACATGCCGGAAATTTCTGTACTCCTCCACAGTTAATCATGTAATCAGTAATAAATACAATTTTCCTTGATTAAGTATTACTATTACTTTTCTTAAACGGCAATAAGATTATGCTCTTTGATTTGGCTTCTTTTTTTAACCTTTACAACTGCAATGTTTTAAGGACAATTAAAAGATCAAGTATAATGGGGGGGGGGGGGAGCCAGTTAATTTAAGTCTCACATTTTTAA
The DNA here is from genome assembly GCA_009760885.1 of Achatina immaculata. Lineage (NCBI taxonomy): Eukaryota > Metazoa > Mollusca > Gastropoda > Stylommatophora > Achatinidae > Lissachatina > Lissachatina immaculata. The sequence continues at coordinate 37,448,591 of CM019704.1, read as the reverse complement.
GAATCTGCTAAATGATGAAAATCAAGCTGAAATTTCAATTGCTGATGTTTGTTTTGTATAACTAAAAGTATTCAATACATTTACCGTACCAAGATAACCACAACTAAAGTTCAAGGTCGGAAGTGGGCTGATGACGGTGAGGTCACGGAGTGCACATCCTGTGGAAAGATATTCTCTGTTACCATCAGGAAGGTATGATTTTCCTCTTCTAGCTCATAGTCATACATTCATGTACATACACAAGAAGAATGAGGAAAGTACACACATACAAGCCTGCATTTTTAGAACGGAACTTCTTGCCATACAAAAATGCATGCAATAGGCATAAGGAAAGTATCTGTACTTGTATAAGCAAAATGAAAGAAGATCATGCTTACAGCAAAAAGTACATTGGATTTGAAACTGCCATATGATTTCTATTTTCTTGTGTTTTTCTAATTTTAAATCCTTGGTGTTTTTTTTAAACCTTCGTTGAAGCTGAGCATACTTCTACATTTATGAAACAGATTTTGATTTCATTATCTTTTTGTCCCCTCAGTACACTGACAGCCTTGTATTCAGTTCGTATTCTTCATGCCTGTGGACATTTACCATTTCAAGAGGTTAGTCAGGCAGCCCCCTACCCATTTGCTCACGAATCTCTCTCTTGTCCTATCAGTGCCTGAGACACATGGGGCTGTTGGAAGCAAAAGATTTCCACATCTGTCAGTCCTTCACTGTCTTTTTGCCTGTCCCCCATGTCAGTCCTTTGTTTACTAGCTTTTTTTTCTCGTTTGTACATCTTCATGTCTCTTTGGGGGTCGTCCCATGCCTCTTTTACCCTAGAGTCCACATCAAAGCTGTTCGTGATAAAGATCCATTGCTATTCTCATAGTGTGACCAATCCATTGTCACTTTCAGCTTTCAGTCACCATTGACAGTGATGTCATTGTTCATGAATAGCAGCATTTATCTAACAAGCTGATGGTGTAGGTCAGTGAAGTTTTTTTTGAGCTGCCACCCCTCTTGCCTCTCATCTTACATTTCCAGCACCCCCTTCCCAAAATGGTTTTGACTCAGTTGGTTCTGATGCCCCCTGCCGTTCACTTTTCTCTCATTACTTTCTATGGATCTTTCTGATGCCTTCAAGGGGACAGAACCACCCACTATGGAAACAACTGCTGAAGAACAAGCTGACCGATCAGAACAATTGCATGCAGATTGGAGAAAGTTTGAGGAGGTTAGATCAGTCAACATAAATATTCATGTCATCACTCAGTCTTTCAGTGAATTATATTTTTTAGAGAGTCTAATATTTAGTTTAATTCCCTAAGTTTATCTGCTATTTACATCTTATAAGAGAGAGTGGACTTGATGTGGAAGCTATTGCAAGAATACCTGGTAAAAATTCTGGACTCACCCAATGTGAGAGTTCCACATTTAACGTGGGTCAGTACTAGAATGTTAAATGGAATGTTGGAGATGAGAGTGTGTCGGTGAACTTTGGACCACTCTCAGCATGATGCAACATCAGTGGGAACCCTGACCAAAGTGGCGGAAGAGGTCTGGGACAGAACCCACAACCTTCGGTTCATGAAGCCCCATTGATAACAGTTTGGTCATTGCCACACGTGACATGATACGTGAAATATGAACTTGCTGATTTCCAGTAGATTTTCCTTCACCAATGCAGTACATCTCATCCAAATATTAGCTGAAGCACCGTGTCAAATAACATGAATATCTGTCCGCAGCACCACTGTCGCAACTGTGGCCTCATATTCTGTAATGAGTGCTCCACCAAAACAGCTCAAGTTCCCACAGTCAAGAAGCCAGCACGAGTATGTGACCCTTGCTACAGTGAACTCACCTCACGGAAATAATTAGTTATTTTCTCTTTAGTCTTTTGTAATGAATCTGCGATGCCACTTTCTTCTTGTCTAAAATCTGTGTAGAACACACATATATCTTCAGTAGAATTATCATGGTCTCATTTTTTTAAACTCGCAGACTTTTTGTCTTTGAGATTAAGAGAAGACTTGACATGAGTAAGATAACTCTTGTATGAAAATTAAAAACATGTTTATTAATAGACTTTGGCACACAGGCATTTTTGTTCATAAATTGTGTTCCGTAACTAATGAATTATACCAAAGCCATGTGAAGAATAATATGACTTGTTTTGCAATGAAAACACTTTGGCTTTTTTTTTTTCCCTTTGATAACCAAGTTTTTATGCTGTTTGTTTTTCAGTGCACTTTTAAGAGACATAATTTCATAGTTTTACATTGTGCGATATCTGAATTCAATCTCAAATGTACAGAATATTGCCATAAAGCATTTTCATTTTATCTTGCAAAGTTATTTTGTGCAGTGTTCTTGTACAAAGCCAGTATGAACACGTTTTTTGTGACAGTTATGATGTGCCGTGTTAAAAAAAAATTCTTGCCTGTATGTTTTCTGTGATTGCCTTACAGTGTGTTAACTGCGGAGTTTATGTGGAGCTTTGTGAAAGCTTATGGCATATACATGTGAAAAAAAAAAAAAGATGTGAAAATAAAAAAAATATTGTCAATGAGGGTAGCAATCTTATGTTGAGATATTCACATGAGTTTTATTGTGATTCTTTATTTGCTTTGTGATGCCGTTGCCAGTTGTGATCATTCATCATTGTTATGTTCTCAGTTATATTATCTTCTCTAATCTGATACAATCATCTCATTTTATTATTTAAAATTTTATTTCATCACTATCGTCATCGTGTATTCTTTTTCTTCTCTTCATATTGTGATGCTTCCTATGTCTTGTTTTTTTTTTTTCATATTGTGATGCTTTCATCTTTGTACTCCCATTTTCCTGATCAATATTGTGATGCTTTCATTTCAGATCCTGTTGTGGTGATATATTGTGATGATTTCATTTTAGTGGCCCCTTTTACTGATCATGTGATTTCATCATAGTGGCCCCTTTTTCTGATCATGTTATTTCATTGTAGTGGCCCCTTCTTCTGATCATGTGATTTCATTGTAATGGCCCCTTTTTCTGATCATGTGATTTCATCTTAATGACCCCTTTTTCTGATCATGTGATTTCATTGTAATGGCCCCTTTTTCTGATCATGTGATTTCATCGTAGTGGCCCCTTTTTCTATCATGTTATTTCATTGTAGTGGCCCCTTTTTTCTGATCATGTGATTTCATTGTAGTGGCCCTTTTTTCTGATTTATTTCATTGTTGTCGCCCCTTTTTCTGATCATGTGATTTTGTGGCCTTCTTTTCCTCATATTTTAATGCTTTCACCAGTGGTTTATCTCCTTAATTTATATTTCATTACAATTTTAGTGATTATTTGTGTATAATTTTATTATCAGTGTTACATATAAATCACACACCAGATCATTCTCCTTGTGACAGCATCCGTTTTCAGTCCCGAATTTTGATGTTACTACAAGGTTTTGATATTCTTGAGGTGTGAGTTTCCTCCACAGTACGTAATTATGTATTGTAGTTTGCAGTGATGAATACATATATATATATGTTGCCAGGCATTATGCCGACCACATCACCCTCTAGCGTTCCACACAGTAAGGAAAATGTAGCCACTAACACTGTGTCCCCCAAGGTTTCACTATGATAAGATCATGGATTATCTAGACAAGTTTTGCTGCAAAAGTCCTTTTTTCACACGCATTTATTTTCACCACGTGCAATTAAATCTTTCCTGGGTCTAGCAATAAATTATGGCCGATAAGCCACGTTTTCATGAAACATAAGAGGGAAGCAGGTATATAGCTTGCTTTTCATGTCAGCATGCACCTGTTTTTCTTTTTTTCTCATTTTGTATCAGCATCTTTTTTTTTTTTTTCTGCATTCATTCACTATGAATTAGAGAAAGGCTTGATTTATAAGTGAAAATGTGTTATCATTGAAAGCACAGATAGCCATGTATAATGTGCTTGCTCGTGTTTCTCACCTTGCAGGCAGACTTTATACGATTTCATAAAGAGGTAACCTCTCCAACCTTGAAGTAGGTAGCCTTCTTTTTTTTTAACATCCAAGTTGAATGATGCACCTTAGCAGCACATTTCCAACCCATTGCCCTTACATGGTAACTCAGTGCACTACAAGATAGCACTCTGTTTATGTATAAAATCATATTCATGTTTCATGTGTTTTAACACGAATAATTTTATGGTATTAATTCTTGTTAGCAGAAAGAAATCTTATTGGTACATGCTGCTGAGTTTGTATGCTGTTCACAGAATGTGCTTGCACAAACCGTTGTATCCTTGAAACAAATACATTTGAAAAAAAAAAATCATGGATGTGGTTTGGTGTTCAACAATTCAAGATTTGTATTCTTTTTTTTTTTTCCTTTCGCAGTGTCAGTAAATTTCTAAAATGTTCCAGATGTAGCAGTGTAACTACAAATACATGTTACTTTTTTAAAATTATTTTTGTTTTATCAAATACAGAGGGTGGGTATATAGGGGTTACTTCTATACCTTATTGATGCGTATTCTAATATGTATGTATTATCCCACAAGCCACTTCTAATGTTGCTTGTTTTTGTACTGCTAAGACTGTAAGGAAAGATCTGATCAAGTGTGTGAACTTTCTTTGTTGTGTCCTAACAAAGATTTTTTTTTTTTTTTTTGAACTAGCCAGTTTTTGGCGTTCCAGTACCTGCTCGAGATTTTTATCAGACAAGCAACTGATTTCAAAAATGATTTTACTATTAATTTACAGGAATTATTTTTCA